>JAVSCE010004657.1:0-244077 GCA_032199065.1 Smutsia gigantea | reverse complement strand
CTTAAGCGTTTGACTCTGAAAAAGAATGAAGGGATGCGAGAACTCTGGGGTTATTGTCATGTGTCCCTGGAGTAGGGCTCGAAGCTGGCAGGCCCTCCGCTTTTCCGTGCCGTCCAGTCCGCGGCTGCCCCGAAAGAACGTCCACACCTCCCACCAAACGACTCCACTAGCTTCCACCAAACCTGTCACCTTTGCTATCCTCACTTGGGGAAGGCAGTGCCTACTCCCGACGCTTTCTCCCATCCCAAAGTTCCGGGAACCGGCTGCAGAAAGCCCCCAGTCCTCTCCTTAGGCAGCTCCTGGGCCGGCTTTCGCGCGTCCCTTCCCACCCTCTGGGCCTCTGCTTCGTCTGTTCCTCTGACAGACCCTCCGGCGTTTGGGTGCTGGGCTCACCATCTAATGCAGACTAATTGCCCCCCACCCTTCCCCAATCCTCCGTCTCCCCGGGATGCATCTCTGTCCAGACCGCAGGGGTTTGTTCTTTTGAGGATGGGGGCAGGACCTCCACCGCCCCTACCTTAGGCGGCCCGACGGCTTCTTCACCGCTCCGCCCCTGCCCGGGCCCCCTGAGCCGCTGGGGAAGCCAGGAGTAATTTATCTGCCTGGCGCGGGTTGGGATTTGTCCGGGTCTGATGCCAACGAGGAAGGCCTGCAGATAACAAAGTAAGTGTCCTCAGCCCCCTGCGCTCCGGTCAGACCCCAGACGCCCCGAGCAGTCTGGGAAACGGCTCGAGCCCACCCTAGTCGATCTATCCTTCTAGGCGCTCTCCCTGTGGGCTTTCTGGCCCCGGCCCTTGCCCCTTGGAGCATCCAATTTCCAGTCCAAATCCCGGGCAGTTAGTTATGAGGTCCGCGAAAATGTGGTCGCCCAACAATCCCCGGACAGTGCTCTGCGGATATGGGCTTCAGAGCTGGTGTGGGCTTCAAGTGAAAGAAACGATTCCCTCCCGCCCTCCTTACGCCCCCAGCGGAGCAAGTCCCGGGCGGGGGTTGGGGAGGGGGGATGGAGAGACAGGCACGCGTGGGTTCCTAGAAGCCGTCGAAGGCTATTGACGCTGGCAATTCCCATAGAATTTTCCCTGTGCGTGCGGGAGTAGAGGGACAACGCGGCACAACTTTCTGGGCCTAAGAGGCAGCGCACCGCCGGGAGGGCCTCTTTGCCTGAGTTACTGAACTTGAAATCCAGGGAGCCTGGTGATGAATGCTAGCTAGGCCTTCAGGGATCTGGGCGGCCCAGCTGAGAGCCGGAGTCCCACACCCGGCCCGCGGTACTCTACTCCCAGGGCAGTTGGGCCTAGGCCGTCCTGCACTGGCACTAGGGTAGGAAGGTTGGCTGAGTTGAGAGCTAGCAACAAAACTTAGATGTCGAGAGACAGAAATCAGAAAATGTTGTCATTAAAAGTGCAGGCCGTAAGAGAAAGAAGAAATGCCTGACAAGAGATAGAGAGAAAAGGGTAGAACATGGAAATAAGAAAAAAACATGCATATTTAAGCCCAGAGTATAAAGAGCCGATTGATTTTTAAAATAACAAATCTCAGTGTGATCGTGAAAGACAGGCGACCTTTGACTAAATAACACGAAAAAATTGGGGGTGGGAAGGAGGGGGGGAAAAGTCTGAGCAGACTCCTGACAAAAATGTCAGAGAGAAGCAAGCTGAGAGGTAAAAATGTCTTCCAACGTGAACTTTATGCTATGAGCACTTCAGCAAACTGCAAAAATGCATTTTGGATCAAATTATTTAAAAAAGACAAACATAATTAAAACCAATTCTTTTCTTGAGTGTGATTTTGTTTTTAAAAATTAGGAAATAAACCACTTGAAGAATATAAAACGAAACCAAACAAAACCTTTGAATCATCATAATTTATTTACTGTTTTAAAAAGTAGAAAATCCTAGCGAAAGGTAAAATGTTATTTAGAATTTCTTACTGTCAAAATCAAATGTGCTGGAAATAATCGCTTAGCTCATTTGAAATAGGGTCAATACAAAAATTGTGCAGTGAAAAGTTTATGTAATTTGAAACAGAAAAGGCCTTTATTAGGGACAAAATTCAAGGGAAAAAACCGGGCATATACCACAAAACTTCCCAGAATTCTTTTTTAAATGCACAGAAATTTGTAAAATGTGTTACTAAACATAAGTCTACATTCAAAACACATTTCTGATAATAATTGGTAGCATTCGACATTTTCCTCTGTTAAATGCAATTTTAAGTATTTTGAGTTCTTTTGCCCAAAATTATAGATTCGTTCACTATCAAAAACGGAAGAGGAAACTCCAATAGAAAATCAATGAATTTAAAAGGGTGCAGAATCTGAAAAACTAGCCACAATGTACATTTAATTGTTGTTAATTGTATACTTTATTTAAAACGCCCTTCTCAGAGGTTTAATAATTTAGAATCAATCGTTCCCTTCAAAACATAATAAAATATTTACACTTTATAAAATATTAACCGATTAACAATACGGCTGTGTTGCTTATAAACGTGTATGTAACTGAAGTCCGTAATCATGCTGTTGACATAGACTGTGGGTTAGCGAAGTGATTCTTCGCAAAATGTAAATGAAGATCTTCAGACAGTGGTGTTTATAAAATAGCTCATTAATGACTTAAGATTGAATCGCTCCAACCATTCGCATCATCAGATATAATAATAGTGACGAATCAGACAGGAAAGATCCTGGCTAAACCATTTGCATTTTTTTCCAGAAGTACTGAAGTCCTAATATCACCAATTCTTTCTTCTAAGTTCCTGGACATTGATCCGGAGGAGGATTCTGCAGTTCAACACCGAGGTAAGGAAAGAAACAGCATTATTATCGTTGTTAAGATATTAATAGTAAATGCGCCTTTCATTATTTTGAAAACGGGCTCAAACTTTGACAGTGATAGCTGGTTTTCACAACACCCTCTTCCCATTCCTACGTGATAATACCGGTAAAAAAAAAGTGTCGATCAAACTTACAGTTTCTTTGCAGCCAAAAACCTTTTAGCTACCACCACGAGTTGGTTTACTTGAGCCACTTTGTTCTCACAGACTTCGAACTGTGCATTTTCTCTCACCCGTTCGTTTGGGGAGGAGGGGGCAAAAAGCTTGGGGAGTAAAAAACACGGAAAAAAACACGCAGCCTACAACTCCCAGGGTGGCTCTGTGAAGCTTTACTATTCTGCTTGTTTTCTTTCTTGGCTGGGTTGGATCGCCTCCCCGGTCGCCTCCGGCTCTTTTGAAACTTGGTGGGCGGTGCCTGGGTGCGGGGTTCTCCTGGATCTGGGCGCTGAGACTTAGGCCGGGGGCAGGTTTCGCTTCTGGTACCCTTTCTCTTCCTGAGGCTCCCCTGCCTCCCAGGTCCCTGTTTTTGAGGGGATGGCTGCGGGCACTCAGCCCATCGGGTAGGTGCGGCGAGTGGACGCCGTCTTGGCTTGGGGCACACTAGGTGGACGCGGCTTCCTTCTGTCAGTGCAACCGACAAAGATTTGCAGAATTGCCCCCGAAGCGCGTTTGCCGAAGTCGAATTTAGTTTGGCCCTCTGGCGCCGCCGTACAGTCAACGCTTCTTAAGGGGGACCGGTGGCTCAGGCAGTGAAGTAGTAGGGAGTTCTTGGGGTCCAGGACTTAGGAAGGAAAGCCAAAGTGTGCGGGAGGGTCAGTGGTGCCACCAGCTGAGAGGGCTTCATCAGCCTCGAGGCGGGAGGGGACGTTTCCACATTTACCCGTCCCAGGTCAGGAACGAGAGTGTCAGCCGGGGCTCCAGGCGTCTCGCGGGGACCGCGGCCCCTTCCCACGTGCTTTTCTTTAAGGAGGTCCCAACACCAAACGGTACCTTAGGGGACAATAGCGCGGCCGGAGACTGGTCGGCCCTGCTAGTATCCGCGCCACCTTAAATGAGCGCCTCGGCCGGAGCGGGGCCGAGGGCAACTGCGGCCGCGGGAGTCGGCAAAAGTTTCTGGCTCAGTTACGGCTTCGCGGGACCTGCTGGGGAAGCCCCCGCGCGGCCTCCCCCGGGACGGGGAAACCGAGCCCTCGTCGTACTGCTCGCCCGCGCTCGCAGCCCAGGGCCCAGGTCTTTTGGGGTTCCAAGAGTCCCAGCCCCTCAGCCAGAGGACAGGCAGACCCAACGCCCTCCCTGCCTCCGCGTCACGGCCTCCAGGCCGCCAGGGCAGCGCAGCTCGAGATGCTACCGGCGCAGCGAGCGCTCCAGGGACATCATCCAGGGATGGCCCCCGTACTGCGACCCCTACGCAGCCCCCTCTCCTGTGCCACCCGGAGTGCGGTGGGCAGTGCTGGTACTCCTGCCATTCGGGACACTCGGTCTATTGTTCTGGACCCACGGCTGTGCCGGCTTTGAGGGTGAAGTGGCCTCCCCCGCGCGTGCCGCGCCGCGGCGGGCCCCGTCGGCCCGCTCGGCGCGGAGGGGGAGCTCGCAGGCACCGGGAAAAGTTGCTCGGAGGGGAGGAGACGGTGGGTGGTGGGCGGAGGCGGTGGGTGGGGGAGGCGATAGCCCTCCTATCTCCAAAGTCGAAAGTACTCCCCGCAGTTAGTTGAACCGGGAGCCGAGGCAGCTACGGTTGCCTCCTGCGCGTCGGTCTGCGCCTCCGCCCGGAGACAAGGCAACCAGCGCCTGCCGAGTTGCCGCAGCCTCCGCGCCGGGACCAGTGCGCCTCGGGGCTGGGCGAGGCGGCCGCGCCCTGGACCCGCCTGGAGGAGGAGGACCAGACCTCGGTCCCGGCGCCCGCCTGCACCCGCGCGCACCCACCCACCGGCCGCGGCCACAGCCTCGTGCGGCACTCGGTTTTCTGCCTTCGGTCCTCCGCCTCCCAGAGCGCGTGGTCCTCGCCGCACTGCTCTTCCACCGCCGACTCTCCTTTCCTCCTCCCCCTCCCAGCTTCCCACCCGCCCCTCGCCAGTCCTTCTGCCGCCTCCGCAGCCCTGCCGCTGTTGGGTCGCCGGGCTCACAGCGATTGATTGATTGATGTTTAATTTCCTGCCAGGCGGGGCCCCCCTCCCCTCGCAACCTCCCAGCCCTCCTCCCCACCCCCTACTCTCCTTCATTGCGGTGGACCAGTCTGGCTTGGGTTTAGATCTTCTCCCCCCCAACCCCAATCCCGAAATAACCCAGAGACTTCCCCTATCCCCACCCCAAATTATTATTTTAAAGGCGCTAGATCTGGGGACGGAAAGGGGGAGGGGGAGAAATCGGAAACCGAGGACAACCCAAAAGGACTCACTTTGCCTGATGACTCAACGCAACTAATAATCATCTCCCTCTCAGTGTGTGTCTCTGCGGCTTGTCAGTGAGTCCAGCTCCGGCTGCTGGCGGCGGCGGCCGAGAGGGGAGAGGCTGGAGGTGACAGCTTGGGCGGCCGCTGCGTTTCCTCCTGTGCGCGGTCTCGGTTCCCCGCGCCTTCTCGGCTCTCGGTGGCACCGGCCCCACCGCTCCAGCTGCGCTTCCTTGCGAGCTAGCAGCCCTGCGAAACTGCAGCCCCGGCCGCCTCCGCCGCTTCCCAGTTCTCAGCCCTTTCTCTCCAGAACCGGTCTCCTTCCCGAAGGTGTGAAAGGCTTTTTCAGCCTCCTTCTCTTTTCTCCCCTCCTCCGCCGTTCCCTCCCCCGCTCGCTCGGGTGCCCCTTTGGAGGAGCCCTCCTCTCCCTCTCCCCCTCCTCCCCCTGCCCCCCCCCCCATCATCATCATAACAACCATCTCCACACTAGAAGACACCCTGACCCAGGACCTTAAACGTTAGGACCTGGGCAAGAGGAAAGGGGAAGGAAGACTAGGAGAACACTGCAAGGCGAAGCACCAGAAACTTTCCACCCTGGATTCTCTACTTTTGCTCCATGGACAGAGCCTCAGCCAGCCAAGTTACAGACAGACCGTGAGCAGTAAGTACGCAGGGCGAGGGCTCACGCGCCAAGCTCGGGAGTTCGGGGAAGCCCGGGTCCGGCTAAATTCCCTCCCAGCATCTCGCCCTTTCGGACTGCACTGCCAGGGGAGTGTGGGCGTACTGTTAGCCCGGAATGCTCTCTCTCCTTCTCTAGCGCTCGCATCTCTCCTCTCACCACCCCTCTACCCCGCCCCCCACCCCCACCTCGTCTCCCTGAGCCGTGGCGACGCGGCTTCTCCCACCGCGAGAGCGCCGGCGAGGATTCCCAGCGCACTTTGTTGTGCCGGGTTCCTGGTTCTCGGGGATGTCAGTGGCAATGTGAGTGCCGTTTCATCTGGTGTTTCCCCCTCCTCCTCCGCCTCCCCAAAATCCTTGGGAGCCGAGATCTGCGGGTTGCATGAGGAGCGCGCTTGCAGACAAGCAGCTCAGAAGAAAACTTTTTGGAAAGATTGTAAAATTAGGGTCGATGAAGGCTGATCCTGCAACTAATAACTTAAACGCTTTTTGCTTTTGTGTTTTATGGTGAAGAGCTTTAAAAAAATCACTTAGGGTCGGATAAAAACGTTCCAAAATATTAACGAGTGTAGCCCCCTCCCTTGTCTTGAGGGTTATTTTGGAGGTTATTCTGATGAGTGTACCTCCACGTGTTTTCGGATGCTTATTAATGTGGAATTAGGGTTGATTTTGTGCAGTGTGTGTGTGTGTCAAGACTTGCTCAGTGAAGGCAAAAAGCGTGGTTTCAAAGGGATCCTTTTGCCAGGCCCGTCATTTACAGCGCGTTGATCATGTCGTTAATTCGGTTTCGTATGGACGCTTCGACCACTCTCCTTGAGTGGCTGAGATGTCTTTTTATGAAGTTCACTTTTTCCGCAACCTTGAAGCCCATACAGCGAGGCTGTCGCACGCGAGAATGGCTGATGCCAATTCTGTTCCAATGAGTGGGCCGCTTCTGGGCCCCCCTGGCTTCTGGGCCCCCCTGGGTGCAGGCCCGACATGGTCACCGAGGGCTAACTCCCGAGAACCAGCGAGTGGGCAGACTCGCAGCACCCCAAGCTCTGTGCTTCCTCTGGGCCGTCCAGTGTACGGTTGGGGCAGGCTTCCAGGCTGGGGCCCCTCGGGCGGCGTGGGAGGAAGTTTGTGGGGCTGTGGTACAGCGCTCTGCCACTGGCCTAAAAGTCTATCACGTGTGTGAGCGGTTTTCCCTCTTTTTTTTCCCTCCCCCTTACCCCCCCTCCCTCCCCAGGTCCCTGCGCATTTTATTGCGACCTGCCGGTGGGAACTTTGTCTCCGAGTCGGAGCAGCATGGAGCGGCGGAGCGAAAGCCCGTGTCTGCGGGACAGCCCCGACCGGCGGAGCGGCAGCCCCGACGTCAAGGGGCCTCCCCCGGTGAAGGTGGCCCGGCTGGAGCAGAACGGCAGCCCCATGGGAGCCCGCGGGAGGCCCAACGGCGCCGTGGCCAAGGCCGTGGGAGGTAACAGCCTGAAGCAGGGAGGCGCGCGCAGCCCGCGGCCCGGTGATAATGGCCCGGGTGTCAGGGTTCAGGTTGATTAGGCGCTGTCGCGGTGTAGGATTACAGGAAGTGAATTCCAGGTTGCCAAATAATGCCCCCGTCGCCTCTCATCTGCAGCTGGTAGCTTCATCTCGAGTTAAAACAAGAAAGTGGTTTACCCAGAGGGTGGCATTTTTTGGGCACTTTGCCACTGTGTGCTGAGGTGTTGGCAGGTTTATGTCACAGCCAGCTAACTGTTTCTAGATTTTCCTAGAGAGCTTTTTGGTGAGTTAACTGTTTTGCCTTGCTTCAGAGTGTCTGTTTCAGGGATGAAGTTTAGGTGCGTTCGCTTTTCTGGACTAGCCCTTAATGCTGTCCTCAGGCTAGTACAGGAGCAAGAGTGTTGGTGCTACTTTGTAGTTAGGACAGTGCGTTGAGAAATGAGTAACGACTGTGGTATTCCTGCTACATTTCAAGTGGAGAATAAAGAATCACCACTAATCTGTACGGCCCTTAGGGGTTTTAATGCTACCATTTTCTATAAAATTTAAAGTGACATGCATTTATAACTTTGTTGTGAATTATATAGCACAACAGGTAATAGCCTAATAGCTATACTGGCTACATGATGTATTCCTTTCCAAGAATTTAATATTATTTAAAGAAAATCTTTTGTAGCTTTTACTATGTAAACAACTACTTTCTTGTTTAATGTTTAGGAAAATTAATTGTATAAAAAATGTGAGAAATTTAAGCATCATTAAAGTATTTGGAGGTTTATTTGCCATTTGCTTCGTTGTTTTTTACATATAAAATGCACAATTTTACATTGTATATAGTTTACTTGAGATAGATCACTAGTTTAAAATTTTTTCCTTCTAAAGGTTTTTACCCCTAATGTTTTCAGCAATAGCCTATTTAATACAATTCCTTATATTAACCATGCCTGAAATGCTACAAAATCCTGGCAAAGCTGGACCTTGACAAGGTCGAATGCTTGTTCTAAATAACCATAGTATGTATTTCAAAAAATATTTTGACCCTTTTAAAGAGTCAAAAACAGACATTTTATAAAAGACATGTTTTTCTTTTTCCTTATTTTGCTATTACTATTTCTTCATGGTAGGCATTGAGGATGGTTTGCCTTAGTTCCTTATATTAGTCATTTCTCTTAAGAAACACTCATTCTTGCAATTTTTAAAGCTTTAAAAATTATTTGGCTACAGATTTTGGCTTATGTATCTTCCGTTTTAGGGACTTGCAAATATACTTTAATGGAGCAAAAAAACTTGATAGTTCTGTGGCCCACTTTTTAAAAGTGGTGTTTATTAATGTGTTGTCTTGAGACTGGAGCAATAAGTTTGGACACTCCGTGTCATCTTTTGGTATATGCATATAAGAAAGAAAAATATATAGTGAATGTGGTAGAATCAAGTGTGGGATGGTATGATAAGTGTTGATAATGTTTGACTGAAAAACTTTTGGAAATCCTCGGAGGGGATGTGTTCTCAAAGTGGCCTTATACACAAAGAAAAAACATGGACTTGAAATTCCATTTTCTTTCTGAAGACCTAATGAAATTCACTAAATTGGAAGGCGTCTCTAAACACTCTAAACACTTTAGAATGTATCTATTAATAATTGTGCTTCCCTAAAACAAGTTTTTTCTTTTATCATGTTGAATTATGAAAGAAACTGCCTAATTTTGTTGACTAGGGGTACCTTTAGTGTAAATAAGTGGTTGCTTTTCATATTTTCTGACACTGTAATTCACATTTGACCACTTATCATAATTTGACATAAGCTAAAATTATAGAGGAAAAATTGATATTTCAACAAGCTGCTTTAGTCACTTTTTCTGTACTTTAACTTAATTTAGTAATATCATAGGAGTTATTAGCTGTTTCCCAAACTGAAAATAAAAATGACATTATTTTTTCTCAAGTATCATTTATAATACTTAATAGTACAGTGGTTAAAATAGTTTACGTATGATAGATTTTTAAAGAGTTTTTAGAAGAAAGATTTTACTCTATATAGCATATAGATTGTTCGGAAAGATTTCAATTTAGAGAGCTTTAAAATATAACAACTTAGAACGTAAAATTTCAATAGTACAAGTTTTCTTACTGAATGTTAATGATTATTTTGTGGGTTTAAGTTACACAGCTTCCAAATGTACATTGAGATGTTAATTTCATTTCTTTGTAACTTTTAATCATGTATGTAGATAGGAGAAAAGCAAAGCCTTTTTGAAAATGAACATTCTAAATTCAAAAAAATATTTAAAATATATTTCTAATTAGTGGTTCTTTATAATTAAGGACTACTTTTTTTGGTATGCAGAGTAAATATAAATAGATTATATTTCTATCACCTTACCTCTTTTTAAAATTTTCTTTATGTAGCAGTGTAATAAGCATAGGCAACTATAAAAATGTTTATAGCTCTGTATCATTTATTATCATTTTCAGATATATTGCAGTCTTGTGAATATTATAAAGAGGGCTGAATATATTCTAAAAATAGAGCTCAAAATCTGGGAATATGAATTTTTTAATCTTTAGTGATTTTCTTTCATAAAAGCTCTATCCCTAAAAAAAGGGGAAATCATTAACTGAATTGGTTGCCCAATAAAATGACAATTTATTCACTGCTTTTGATAAACAGCGAGGTGAATAAATGTTCCTGAATACATTTGTTGCAATAGGAGATTCTGTTGCTGTAACTCTTTCAGGAAGAGAGTTTGCTGTGCTTTTTGATGAGAACTAAATGTTCATTAAAAAAAAGGAAATTATTTTAGTGTCTCAATTTAACTAGTTGAGGTAGTAGAAACATTATCACAGTCTTCAAGGTTGTATTTTAATAGGGGACTTAAAAGTTACTGTGTTGTTTACAACGTGGTTAGTTTTAGAAGACTATTAGAAAGTCAATCAGTTTTGCTTTGTATTTCTAATACTTTCTAGGATGTTTTTGCTCTTATCTAAACAGTATGTTTTAAAGCATGTATGTAATAAAATATAAGTGCTCAGATTTGTATGACAGTCAGCTTTTATAGAAGGTCCTCTGGAAGAAAAGAAAAGGCTAATATCTCTTTAAAAAACATATGAAGGTTGGGGGAGAGTTTAGAGCAAGCAAGAGCACCGTGGTGTTGACAGCTTTATATCCCTGCTGGGTAACATTCACTTACTAGAATTGGCGTCCCCTCTCAGCTAGTAATTCACTCCATAAGGATTTTCAAAAAGGATGATTAATGGTGGGGAAATTTATATTTGTGAAATTGTTGATTAAAACTTATAGATCTATTTGAAGATTTAGGAAAAAAAGGATTATTAAGGATGATGAAAATAAGAATCAGATGATCCTTTTTACCGCCATTAGCATAAGTACCTAAAATGTTCTGCTGTTTGTAATGTTTCAGCCACGAAACCTACAGCATAAAATGAAAGTGATGCCAATCAAGTTTCCAGAGGAAGCAAGGCATTCTGCTTTCTTCCTGGACTGCTGAAAGGCTCTGGCCAGTTGTGGCTTTAATAGCAATAAATTACTGTGCTTCATTCATTGTTAACACAGCATTTTCATTTTTTAATGTTTGGCTTAAAGAAGAACTTTTAGACAGCTTTATTTAAACTGAATGAACAGCGCTCAAGTATACCAGATGGTGTATTTGCTGATAGGAGGCATTAAACATCAGAAATCTTCTTGTCATTTTTCATTTTTCTATGAATTTTGATGCTTTTTTGGTGTTAAGTGTTCTAGATTTTAGGGAAAAATGTTTAAACATTGGGAACATCTTTTAGAGATATTAGCTTTTTTTTAAAACAATTTACTTTTTTTGGAAAAAGAATTAGTTTTTAAAATAATTTAGTTCTGTTGAAGCAATCTTATAACTGGTTGACCCAAAGTCAACTTACTCTTCTTGCTACCAGGCAGCCCTTTCAAGAACACTCACTATCTTGTTGCAAGGGGGAAAAGTCATTATGCAATAGACACTGATGTATTCAAATAGGGAAGCAAATGTGATCACGGTTGTTGGGCAAGGCCTCATTTAGAGCAGAACATCTACAACAGCAGTTAAATTGTCTACATGTGGAACATTTCCTTTTAGATTAAAAGACACGTAGTTCAGGTCAGGCATAATTAGCATATTAGCCGTTGTAGAGAGACATTTTATTTTTTGAAAGTAGTGCAGGTATGAAAGAATCCAGATTTTGATGTATTGAGATATATGAAATACTTAGAAATTTAGAAAAATACTGCCAACATGGGTAAAATGGAGAAAACTCCTTAGATTCATTTTAGCCAAGGATGAGCATCATTATGCTTGTAGGGAGGACTCAAGTGATTACTTCAAAAAGAAAAGATTTTATTTCCCTTTTCCACTCTACTTTTTTTTTTCTTCAAGCATTTAAGATGTTTTAAATAGAATGAACTTAGGCTTTAGGGTCATCCAACAATCTAGCATGTCCTCTGTAGTTTTGCTGAGGTAGAAAAATAGCCCTTCTCTAAAGTGTTTTTAGCCCTTGGCCTGTTATTAAAATAAAGATATACTTGGTTAAAAAAATATATGCAATGGAACATACACATTAAGTAGAACATAGGGTATCTGCCTCTCAAAGTCCTGAGCATAATTTGATGTTTCAAGTAATTTTGGAAGCCTTATGTTCCAACAGCAGAAACCCACTGACCATTATATATTCAAGATCATCTGCAAGAAATGTGTGTGTGTGTGTGTGTGTGTGTGTGTGTGTGTTGGACCTAGATAGATGTCTCTTAAGGCATCTGTTTTTTAACCCTTGCAGAAAATAGGCAAAATCATCCTTTCCCAGGGGGTTATGAGCAGCAGAATTAGTCTGTACCTCTTAGATATCCTATGTTAATTCTTCTATCCTTTTTTGATTATAGATATATATTTTGCCCATCTATCTCTGTAGGGAGGGAAACGGACTAATCATCATTTATTATATACCTAAGAATATGAATTTGAGTTATTTTAAGAATATGGAAATCAATTTTATTCTAGGCAAGGCATGGAAATTATTTGGTATGTATGTCTGGCAAGGTATATCTAGTAAGCAGTCAAGTCTGGTGTTTCTACCAGACTTGGTCATTTAAAATGCTTATTTATTTATTTATTTTTCAAAAAAAGAATTCAGTATAGAAAGTTTGTATGCATATATAAAAGACATAGTAAACTAACAGGGCCAGATTAACTCCCAACTGTATCATTTTCTTTGGTCTTTTTGGAAATTTTTTATTTCTATTGAGATAAGAGTGACCCAATTTCTCACCATTAAAAAAATTTCTTATAACCAATAATCTCACATTAGGTACTTTAAAATACGTCCATAGTTTATTTCAGGAAGCCAAACTTTATCGTATATAGCATATAAATAAATAAAAAGTCTTTTATATTCTTTTATCTAATAAGTAGGCTTTTTTAAATCTATATAACTAATGTGTGGTAACATAGTAACTTTTACTATCTTCCTTACATAAATGCTGAGATACAGTGGCATTTTGGAACATATTTAAAGATGGAGCATTTGACAAAAGTTGTATGTGTAACAGTTTGTCAGTGAAAAGTGACAAGTGGGAAATGACAAATGAAATGTTGGCATCATCACTCTTTATTTTGATAAAAGTGTCTCAATTTGCAGTGATATAATACTGTTTCATATTATTTCATGAGTTGTGTGAGATGCATAAGGGGAATTTAGATTTTGTGAACGGAAAATTAGCAGCCCAAATTCCCTTTTCAGAAGCTTTGGCAGCAAGCTCCCCCTTCCCCCCATTCCCCAAGAATAAGAACAGCAGTGAAATGTTGGATGTAACCCATACATTTTAACTCATTATTTTTTGAAAAAAGGAAAAGAAAGAAAGAGAGGAAGAACTGAAAATGGTTTCAAGTAGGAGACCTTTATGCTTAGCTCAAAAAATGAAGAAGAGAGTTTGCCTTTTAGTTTCCATTCTTTTCTTTGGAGCAGTTTTAAAATGAGTGATATCCCTCTGCTGACTTGACTCCACTGGGGCCTTTCTCACTTCCAATCACCGCTGTTCTCCAGCATTAATTTAGGGTGCCAGTAAGGAGAGCTGTGAATTCCTTTTCTTTTAAAGTGCAATAGAGGTTCGAAAGTGTCTATGTGTTAAAAATGGATTTTTATATACAAAGGATTCATCATCCTGCTACTTACGGGTGATGTGATAGATATTTCAAAGTCAAAGTAGACGGCCCTGAGTATAATTGAGGTATGAGTTAAAACAAAAGCCAGTTGAGGAATTACAGATTTCCAAAAAAGCACAGACAGATCCTCTATAGTGTGTTATTTTCCACTTTCTGAAGTCACATTGGTTCCCTTATTGTCAGTGATGAACCAAACATTTATTTTCTTCTTTTACATGAAACAAACCCCCACAAGCACTTCATGCTATATGCTGTTTATGTAAAAATTATCCATGATAGAGTTTTCAAAATCATTCAACTCTATATAATTTTTTTTTGTTTTCAACTAACAGAACTGTTTTGCTCTTTAATAGCAAGTGATTTAAAAATTGTAGTAAAATCAGTATAATTAAGTTGCAGTGAAAGGCTACATCAGACATTGCCTTCTACAGCTTGTATCTTTTGCTTTTCATTTGCAAAGTTCTACTTATTCCAGATTTTTAAAAAACTAGGTAGAAATGACCTAATATGGAGTAAATGTGCCTTAGATTTATAATTATGGCAGTTGGGTTTATGGTGTGTATTTTCCATTTTTAATTGATGTGTATACCTTTAAAACTTAAAAAGTAAACTAGTGACTATTATAGTTACTAGTTTGACAAATGCTTAAAATGAAGAAAAAAGCATTAATAGAAATTTCAAGAATTTGAATCTTGCAATGACGTTATCAGCAAATTATGGCAGTCTTATATTGTCATAAGAGTATTCTTTATTTGTGGTTATGACAGATTAGGATAGTAGAACTCTCTAAAAGGGGGAGTCTATTTCAGTTTTAGTTTCTCCCAGTATTATTACTATTTGCTTGTGTATAAGGCAGATTTGATTCCACCCCTAACTAGTTGCCTTATCATTGGATTGCATGTTCCTTCTTAGCATAGTAGGTTGTTAAACTGGAGTATAACATAACAACAGAGATTAAAAAGTTAAGAGGAAACACTGCAAGCTACCATTTATGAAAAGGGATGTATTTCACACAAGAGTAGCTGTTTGGTGCCCACTGATGGTTGCAGTTACTGAAAATGTGCATAGCAGCTCAGTGACTTTCTTTGTTTTGTTGAAGATTTGCACAGATAGGAAAAAAAATTAATGAAGACTCTAGTTAGAGCAAATGTTTACCAAAGCACTAAGATCTGACCAGGGTGATTTGCATTTTTCATAGAAACAATTTGAATTTCATCACGTGATGATATCTTTTAAAAATATCTTGTGCTTGTTTTTGTATTTGGCTGGAAAGCAAGTTTATCAGTTCTTTTATAACTGAATACAATTGATTTGTGTATTTCCTGATTATTACCTATATTAAAATTGGATATTTTATTGCATCTGTTCTAATTATTCTAATACATATAAGGAAAGGCAAAATCGACAGCTTATTAGGAAAACACGTTCACATCAAAACTCTTCAAATAGCAGTGTTTTCAAAACATTATTTTTTTTTGGCTAACAGAATGAGAACTTTCTTTTCATAATCCAAAGATACTAACAGAGCAGCATGATAAATGTCTCTTTAAGTGTCGTAGTAAAAGAAAATGACTTGCTTTCTGAGGCAGTGGAGAGTTTATGTTGTTTTGGACCCATTTCCAAGCAGTGATCGAAAACAGATTACAATAACAATTATACAGTCAGAAGATGCAATATCCATTTCTGCTTTAATTGAGTGAAAGAATAATAAAAACATCATTAAGAAAAATGAGGTGGACCTGTCACACAGTGTACAAATTTTAGTCTTCGAGTAGATGCAGAATAACTGAAGTGCTTTTCACTTTGTCGTGTTTATTAGCTTAAATCTCTTTTGAAAGGAGACTGTTTGGTTCTTACTCCTCCCTGGGAGGTTTAGGGGGAAGCCTCTGGGAGGTGGTTGCTTGGGAGAGACTTAAAGTGCTCATTGATTTTGTCTTCATATAAAGTTTGAAGGGAAATCACATTTTCTTATATTCTACCAGAGGTATAACTACCTCCTCTTTTTTTTTTTTCTAACCTGTGTAAATGGAAGTCAAAAGTAATGAATGTTCCTCTTGTTACAAAGCCTTGCCAAGTAATGGTTAGCTGTAGTTCGGGGCCACTGTTCTTCCTCTGGAAGCCCTAACCAGGAGGGAGTTGAAGGTGAATAATGAGCACCCACATTTCTTGTCGGCATGGCACACATGGGGTTGTAGGGGACCCCAAGTTTCCACATGTACACATCATCTGACATTCAGTGGGGTGACATAGACCGTCTGTCCCTTGAGCTCATAGACTCTGGCCTCCATCTTCAGTCATCAGAAGCAATTGATAATCCTTCACATGGAAGAGCCTTCAGCCCCAGTTCCCCAGAATGGAGCTTTCAGTGTCCTGGAGCAGCCTGGCCAGAAGCAGCCAAAATCAGTGGCTAGTTTTCTTTTGCTCTGGCCTGTCTTACTACCCTATTCATAGAAACCGTGCACCCGTGGAAACTGGGGTGATGACAGGGAGTTAACCCCTGCTTATTGTGGGGATACTGAAACTGCAGATAATGTTGGCCATCAGAGCAGCTGGAGCCCAAGGCTGGACTCAGTTGACAGAGTTTGAGGAGAATATTTCTTTGATCTGGAGCTAAGCATTTTCTTGGGTTCAATATTTAAAAACGTTTCTGAGGATGGTAAAATGAAAGGAATAAGATAGGCAATAAACTCTTCTTGGTAGAGGTCTCATAATCTCAGAGCCATCCCAAGCCTGATCCCTTTTAGAGTGGAATTTATATCAAACAGCTTAAAGAGTTTTTTTTTTAATTCAGTTCAGAGAGTCTAGTTAATAATGCCTTCATTAAAATACTTTTGTCAGCAAAGGGTTTTTCAATTTTAACATTTACATAAACTAACAGCATTGACGAATGCCACGAGCTTTAAGGGTCTATTAGTGGTTCCGTTTTTTCTGGACTTTATAATTTAAACCTAAACATTAATCCTGGGTGAAACTTGGCATAATATCTTTTTGCCTTGGAGGGAATTTTTGTTGTATAATAAAAAAACGTATTTTTTTTCATACGGTCACCTTCTCCATGTCTCCCCTCCCCTGAGTAAATAGCAGTTAAATAGTCAAGGTCTTAAAAGGGCTTATTTAAATAATAAAAAAAGGGATAGATTATTTTAGGTGAATTTACCAATTTTCCATTAGTTCACATTGCAAACTAGATCTGTGAGGCCGATAATGCAATGAAAATATTTTTCCTTTCTTTCCTATACTAAAGTCATTTGGTAAAAATTTTTTTAATAAAATTGTACTTCATGACCCTTGAAAATTATAAATCAGTTACTTGTTTTCTTAATTAGAAGCTGAGAGACAACAAATTCTTTATGTCACCTAAAATTATAACATTGATTAGAAAGGAAAAAGGTGGAATCTCACTATTAAGTAATGAAGTAATGATTTCCCAGGGTTAGTTATTTGGGAAATAAACTAGGATTATTAAAATGATCTTTCCTATATATTAAAGCTATGTTAAAGTTGAATTATTATCAGAATCTGATTATAAGGTAATTGTGAAATTAAGAAACAAGTGAGGAAACCCTACAATGACAAGTTGTCCTCTGAAACCCAGAAGGTGTTCAGAAGGCTGGTGAAGGTACAAGCCGGAGAGAAGCGCTCATGGAGGAGAGTGGGGCTAAGTCAGAGTACTTACGAAGCTTTGCCTAGCTTTCAGCTTCCTAGGTTCCATTGAGACAAGATTTTGTCCAATAGATTTGGCAGATGTGGTATTAAAAGACTGAACACCCTTTATTATTGAGAGAGTATAAGAGGAGCAAATTTTTCTCTGAAAGCTAAGTTATTACACATCTAAGACCCAAGTAGAGGCACTTTGCAAGGGTAAATAAAGTAATCCTGATTTTTTTTTCTTCTAAAATGAATCTCCAGGTAACAGCAAAACTAACTCTATTTGCAGGTCCATTCATATAGGTAAGCTTGAGCCTTAAGCACGTTTTTACAGCTAACTTATAAACCCCTCAAAACTGGAGCTTACCATTGAAGGCCTGCCAATGCTGTAATAAGTGGTCATTAGTTCCCAAGAGATTTTGAGGAGAAAAAGAACAGTAAGAGAAATGCCATGACTTTAGTAAGAACCATTTTGTTACACGAGTATTTTTTTGCCACCATGGCAAAACTTCTGGAGGCCAGTCTGGATTGATACACTCTCTCATGGAAATGTATAGAATTCCAATTAACACAGGGTCAGAGTATAACTGTGCCTCTTTTCACACGTTCCAAGTGTGGAAAACAAGCTGCAAAGTAATTCCTTCAGCCCCCCCAATAAAAAGACTTACAGCAAAATAATTCTCAGCTCCATAATGGAACTGTTGTATATTTGTGTTTGATATTTATAAGACTGAAATACAGTCCATGTACCTAAACTAAGCATTTACTGTAAACAAGTTAACTGCCAAGAGCTTATATTCTGTCAAACATAATTATATTGAAGACTGATATATAGCATGAAAGCGAGTTTGAGGGAGACAGTTCTTTTTAACCAAGGAAGGCTCCGAGATGCAGCTCCTTTCTCCCTTTGATATGACTCAGTGAAGTCATCTCACAGCCAGCCTGTCGTATGTATGTATAATAAACATAGTCTTGCTCTTTGAAAACATATCTGTCTATCCTTCTCCTGTTAACAAAATAAAGTGAACTTATATTCATAGAAACTGTTAAATGTAGTTTCTTTTATCATCTTTATCTAGATATGGGCAGCAATGGTGCTAAGACAAAATAGTCGCTCTCACTGTGACAGGAAAGGCCTTCGTGACCACCCATAAACTTCTGAGTTAGCCCCCAAAGGAATCCCTTTTTCGTGTAATGCAGAGTTTGAAAAAGTCTTTGACTTGTCTTTCTGTTAATTTTGTGTTGCGCTTGTGAGATTAGAACTATTTTGAAACTGGACTTTGGGGGAGGGGGAGAAACTGTGCTAATATGCTTTATTTTGTGGCTCAGAAATTACTTAAGAGTTAAAGAATTTATGGATCCAGGGAATCTAGGGGGAGTGAAATCTTACTGAGATTGAGATGTTTCATATCTGGGATTACCTCAAATTTAAAATGGTGTGATATTCCTCCAGGACTTTTTTTGCTTTAAGGAAGGTAGATACTACATTTTCTTTAGGATAAGGATGTATCACTTAAAAAAATTTTTTTTGGAGATGGATCACTTTGGGCTTTGGTGACACTTTCCAAAGACAGTTAAGAATGGAATAGCACTTCTCCTTTGGCTGGGTAGTTTGGATATTAAGGATGGAAATAAGATTTTCAGTGGATTTATATGCAGTGGCTTAAATGGTCTTAGGATTTTTTTAAATATTAAATTTAATATTTTCTTTTGAAAATTACATAAAAAGGGAATGTCTTAGAGTTATAAAATGGTTTACTTTTCTTATTTAAGTAACTGCTATAAATTATACAGGTATATGTATACTTAAAATATCTTGTCTGGGAGTGTGTACTCAAGTTTCCCCAGTCTGTATGTTGGATTTTATTAACTTCGTCTCAGTCACAATAGTAATATCCTATGTATTGCAATCCAGAGATCTCAGTGTCCCCTTAGGGAACTGTATAATACACACTAACTTTGACTTTCCTACTCTCTCTCCCTTTCCTTTTCTTTTTCTCCTCCCAGTGTTAGCCCTTTCAAGGGTTTGGTTGCTATTACCTCTCACCAGAGACATTTGTTGGGTGCAAGAACGAGTAGATTTTAGTAGTTGGGAAAGTGTGGTGATGGCTGCCTGTCTGTTTAAGCTTGGCTTTGTGAAATTTGCATGCATTTCACAGTGACGGTTTTTACACATCTATTAAATATCAGTACATTTTTGCTGTTTGAACCCTAACTACAGGCAGTAGGATTTCCTTTTGTAATGGAGAAAGCCTGTATTTTTCACTATAAAAACTTTACCTGTTCAGGTTTTTTATTTGATAAAAATCTCTCCACTCTAGTATGATTTCCTTTGGGGCTTTGCACCAGTGTTTGATCTCAATTTTTAATAATTTTGGTGAGCGAACCTCCCCAAAGAAAACATGCTTGTGCTCTGAAATATTCCCACTAGAAACCTGGGGAGTCTTGTCTTATTGAGAGCTGAGTGCTTGATTCCTTTATTAATTCCTTGCTGGAGAACCTCAGTATAGTTAACCTTTCCTTACACTACACTGGAGAAATCAATCAAGGGTCTTTTATTTTAATTATTAAATTTGATAAAATAACATTTAGGCAAAGCTCAAAACCTGAGATAATGGAGCAAATGTTAGTATAATGACAATTTTTAATTTCTTTTTTGACTCATGGGACTCTTAGTTGCAAATAGCTTTTCCAGAGAGGATAATAAGAACGAGGGGAGAGACAAATACATCTCCACTTAAATATTATTTTAAAAAGTATCTCTTCAGAAACCTCTAGAATAAAATTTTACCTAATGGAGGACAGAAATCCTTGTTTTTATTTTAATGAGTCTGAAGATTTATTAATATATGTATTACTAACCCACTGTGAAAAGAGCCTCATGAATTTAGTTTTGAACTAAGGGATACTAAAACAATATGTTTTAACTCTTCTGTGATATACAAACTTACATATTCTACTTTTTTCCTTAAAAATTTTTTTTGATGTCAGGATCAGTAATATTTTGTCTCTCTGTCGTTACAAAATTACAAAAGATGTGGCTGTCCTTTAGTGCAGGATATGGTAGGACTGCCCATAAGACCGCCAAGGGGTCCAGGGCGTGTGTAGTCACAGAGCACAGTGCTGCTAGCCACTTATACCAGCTGGCTGTGATGCCTTTGTGAGGATAAACCAACAATTTCTGTCAACAGTGGCGGTGCACAGCCCTGTGGTCTGGCGCACATCCCCCAGAGAACAGGAGTGAGCTCCTGAATCGATTTGTGCTGATTGTTTCCTAAAAGTTCTCCTTTTCTGTTGATACTGAATGCCACGGAGTAGGGCCAAAGTGATGTGGACAAGTTCAGCAGCTGGGGAGTCACTGGAAAAAAACAGGACTACACTTCCTATTCATGATGGTTATTAAGGTGTAGCTGGAATTAGCATTCTGCTAAACTGAACCGACATTTATTTTTTTGGGCCTGCTGTAGGTCAGGCTTGGGGGTGAAAGGGGGAGGGGGCAGTGAAGAAGACTTATCTAAGCCCAGACGTGCTGGAGAAAGAAAAGGTGGGCCTCTTGTTCACCTTAACTAGACATTCCTGACATCAGGGAATTTAGTTCCTTGCGTCAGGCTTGCTATGGCTGAGTTCCCAGGTGTAGCTCTGGCTTTTTTGTTTAGATAAGTAGCCACACTGTGCCTCCTGTGTGCTCCTGAAATCTTGCTTTGCAAACTGCAGGCTGATTTGATCCTGCCACCACATTTCTCTAACTGATGGGTATTGAGAGACTTGGAGTTTATCTTTCAGTTTCAGGTCTGACTTCAGGTTGAACTGTGATTTCTCAGGCTGGGGACAGGCCTGGATTTAGAGGCCTGGAAGACCAGAACCCATCTTACTACTTCAAGCCCAGTCTGAGCCTTTGGGGTGATAAGTGAGAGAAGACCAGAGTTCACCCAGCTGGCCCCACCCCTGGCCTATTTTTGTTGTTATCCTTCAGAGTTAAGATCTGCTTCAGGGGATGCTAAATTGTGTCTGGTTTTACTAGAGAAAATTCTGAAACTAAAATATTTCTTGATAATCATAGCCCCATTCCAGCCCACATCCTCTCGGGGAGAGGCATAAAGGAGCTTTATTTTTGAGACTTGAGAAGTCTAACACTGAGTTATAAACAACTGTTCGTAGATGAACATGAAATCAAATTTCTGTATATAAGGATCAGTTTCCCCTTAGAGTAATTATTAAGTAAATTTTGCTTTCATAACTATAGGATTGACTGTTATCTTCCACCTGTGAGCAACCCAGGGCTTTCTGTGTCCCACTTCCATCACAGCTTCCTCTTCAGTAAGTTAAAAACAAAACCAGCAACAAAAACAATTGAATGAATCCTTCAGAGAATCTGAGTTCATAATCAAAGGACAAAGAGGAATTTAGGAAAGTGGAGCAGTTTAGGGGAGCCTAGAGGACCTGTGGGTGGCTCCCTTGACCCCAAATGATTTTACTCTCCCCCTACCCCAAAACTTGTGAGTTTATGTTATTGCACTACCTGAAATTCTTTCCATTAGAGGTACTGTGGTATTCAATGTGTTTCTTTTATAGTGGAAATACATCTAAAGAGATTAAGGGACTACTAAACCATTCAAATAGAAAAGTTGTAGCATCCTTTTATATATTAATCTCTTTGGAGTTTTCAAGCTAGCCCCTAGGGGAATGGGAGGCTGGAGTGGAAAGGTGGAATGTGCAGCCTTCGGCTACCATAGCTCAGGAGGTTGGGGTGCCTGAGAGGACAGCAGGGGCAGAAAAAAGGGGACTAGGACACATTGGATCCACTCTGAAATTTTGCTGGGACCTCAAGAAGGAGGTGAGGGTCACCCTACTTTTCTCTTTCTGGTTGCAATTCTTGGTACTCAAACTTGCCTTCATTGTTTGGAGGAAGCATCTAGAGGTTAATATTGGCAAATTATTCATCATCTTGTCTGTGACTCGGTGTGTGTGTGAGAGAGAGAGAGAGAATGATGGGGGGGGGCAGAGACAGAGAATATGAGGTTCTAGAGCAAATAAATGGCTGTTTTGTTTTTACAGTAAATTTGCAATAACAAAAGATAGGTGTCACCCCTCACTCCTTTCCCTCTCAGTCCTCTGGAAGACTCTATGTTATTCACTCAGTTTATGTGGTAGATTTTGTTTCAGTGTTTCAGGGGTTCAATGAGGTATTGATTGTGGTAGTTGCTGAGTGTGGTGCTTTACTCCAGGTTGAGTTTTATACAAAGAACAGATATGAGAGGGTTTACGCTAAAGCCTATTATCTACACTTGCCCTGGGACTTTCTCAAGTGATAGAACCAGATACACTGCCAGCCACAGGGAAGAGAGTAGTCCCTGTGGCTGCCTTCCTTCACAGTTTTAGGAGCCCTTAGAGAGAGAGGAGGAGAGGGGCTGGCCTCCTATCATCTCTGAATAGCTCCTGTCATTCATGGGGCAGGCCCAAGAATGAGGGTGGATCCAGGAGACAAAGGTGCTGGGGAGGAGGCTGGAGCTCACACACCCACACTAGAGTATGACTCAGTATTTGAGCTTTTCTTTGTGACCTGTGAGTGACTGAAGAGGAGGAGCTGTCTAATTCCTCTTCTCTACCTGGCAGTGGGCCGGACCTGGGGTAGGACACAGCGAGTGGTGATGGGCCCTTTACTGACAGGCCAGGCTTTTCTATGGGTGTGGGATTTGTTCTTTCCACCCCCAGGAAAGCAGTGTGCTTGGGACTTGGAGTTGGCAAACTGAACTTCTCTACTCTTGTCTGGCTGGGTTTCTCTGGGTATGTTACTTATTTTCTCATGGTTCATTATTAAATGAGAGTAGAAGTACCCCTCCCACAGGGTACATGTGGGGAGAAAATGTATGTGTGTGAGAGTACATGATGAGTCGGGAGCCCTATGCAAATGAGGAGTTTGCTTTATGTCCCACCTTTTGTGGGAGGCAGTGGAATCCTGTCCTCCAGAACCCCTGATCCTGGACCTTCTTTCATTTTTCATGGTTGAAGCTAGACATCCAGAGCATTAAGGAATACTTGTTCCTCAGGTCACTTCATTCCGGTGTTACGGCATTTCCAGAACACAGTAGTTGTTCTTTAAAATTAAGGGAAGAGAAAAAAGCCTTACTAAAGAATAAAATAGTTGGGAATAAAACAATTGCCTACTATTTGCTTGATGGTGTGGAGAAGAGAGCACCTTAGATTTTGGAGTTTGACCAAGAGTACATCTGTCCTCAAGCCTCCTAAGATCTGGAACACAAAAGGCAAGATAACTGAGGGGCGTCCAAGACTGCTCAAGACAATCGCACAATTGTCCTACTTATCAGTTTGTGATGAATTTATCATGTCAGGAAAAACCATGGTATGTGTTGGTATTTGGCAGATTGTTTAGAGCAGCTCTGATAGAAATATAATATGAACCACATGTATAATTTAAAATTTTCTAGTAACTTCATTTAAAAAGAAGTTAAACAGGTGAAATTAATTTTAATCATATATTTTGTTTAACTCGATGCGCCCAAAATATTATTTTTACATGCAGCTAATTCAACATGATATATTTATTTTTATTTCTTTTTTGGTAGCAAGTCATTGAAATCAAATGTGCATTTTATACTTAACAGCACATCTCAGCTCGGGACTAGTCACATTTCAAGTGCTCAGATGCTACATGTGGCTACTGTATTGGGCAGTTTTAGAATATGAAAATTGTTTTTTTAATCCTTTCAGCCTTTTACTAGGGAGTGCCTTGAACATTAGAAGCCACTGTTATTTGCGTCTTAAATAATTAGGCCTTTTGATGATTATTAGTATAATTTTTATTCTGAAGAGATGCTTTTTAGTAAGTTTCATGAGCACTGATTATATGGACGTTGAAAAAAATTATTGGTCTCTTTTTTTCCCTTCTGTATTAATGGTATTGATACTGATGGAATTTGAACCTCAGAGAGGTCAGATAAATAACCCAAGGTCACTTCCATAGATAAGTGCCAGGATTTGATCCAAGAGTTGCTTGCCTCCAGAAGCAGAGATAGTCACCACATTTAGCCATCTTTCCACACATCTCTGTTCACAAGGCTGTGGTGGTAAAGGTCAGGTTAAGTCTTTATAATTGTACACATTTCTTCAGAAATGTCATGGTGAAAATGACAATTTGAGCATCATAATTACTGACAGTTGGGAAGATGCATTTTTCTAATAGGTAGAGTCCCATGCTCACTTTGCCTCTATGCCACTAGAATTCATTTATCCTAATTGTCAAAGAAACTCTTAAGTTTTAGCAAATGGCTGGGCTGAGCGCCTGTCCTCCAGATTAAACTCCCTGCTTACATTCCCCAATTGTTAAAGGCTTAGTGAGGCTTATAATCAAAAGGTTCAAAGTTCTCTACTTGATCATCTGGAAATGGGTCTGTGCTACAGTAAAGGAAAAATAATGCCATAAGCTCCAGATATAAGACTTTTCTTTTTCCTTCTTGATCATTTCTAAATTTTGTTTTAAATACATTTCAATTTTACATAGCTATTCTTCTATTGGAACTCATCTTTTAAATCTTTCCATTCTTAATGTATTTTTTGAAGTGGTTTCCAAATACTCTCCCTATCTTCTTATTCATGGTCACTTTTTTCTTTTCCTGGCTCACTCCCTTCCTCCCTTCCTTCCTTCTTGCATGTAAAGAGTGGGAGGATCAAATGGATAAAATACTCTTTTTGGGGGGTATATTTCTACTCATCATTTTATAGTTTTCTGTCCCAAGGATTTGCTGTTTTCAAAGACTTTAAAAACCTCTGCCGTAATTTTCTTCTTCCCCACACGTGACCTCAACTGTATTATTTACCGTTTTTCATTTCTTGTCATTGTCACAAGTAGTTGTGTCTATTTTTCCTGCCTGCCTCTTCTTTTATAAAAATTGCATTTCATTGTAAAAATTTCATAATTGTTTAGCTCGATCAAATTCTAGTAAAAAGGCAAATTTTTCTAGGGGTTAAATACAACCTGTTAATGATATTTTTTGGAATCTCACATATATGTGTTTCCAGAAAAAATTCTACTAGCATACACTTCTGGTTAATATTGTTTTGTAAATGACCTTGAAGTTCTTTTTTTCTTCTTTTTTAAAAAGTGGGTGATGCCTGTGCAGGATAGCTGCTTGCTTTTTGACTTTAAGGAGTTACTGCTATCATGGCAGATAACAACTGCTTCCTTTAGTCACTGAATAAAATGTCTGGGGACTATTTTGGTAATTGACACTTTTAAAAATACAAGTCCATACATGTTGTAGACTGCTGCACTTCAGTGTTGTACTTCATATCTAACTCACTGAACTATTAATGTTATTGTAAAAAAATAATAGGGTCTTAAGTTTTTTCAGTTAACCATAGACTTGAGAAAGATTAATGGTTTCTAAGTAATGGGAACATGATAGCTTATAGAGCAACTGGATTCATTTAAGGGTCTTATCTGTGATTCCCAGATGTGTGACAGTCACATGTTGACATTAGGAATTGCACATGGATTTTCAGCATTGAAACTTATGTACACACAGGTATTAGTGATGAAGTAGCTTACAGTACCACTGACTGGCCCTATGTGCGCATATGCTGCAATCATTAAAAAAAAAACCAATCTACTTCCTTGGACAAAGATCATATACCAGTATGTAAGAGTTAAAAGGTCTAAATGGGAACTCTTCCCTGTGGTTAGGACTCTGATGAATGGGTCCTATAAAATGCCATAATGCTTGCTTAGGAAGGTTTTATGCCTTCAACTGCATGGAGGGCAGAAGCCACATTAGACTTGTTCTTACTTTACACCTGGAGTGATGGGGGATACCGACCACATAGTAGGTATTCAGGAAATAGAAGTTAGATAAATGAATGACAAAGTTGTCTAATTTGGAGGAAATCTAATTTACGTTATTCATTACATGTCTTACATACATTTGGGAATAAAGTGGGCATGAATAAGTATTCAGTATGCCAGTACTGGTCACAATCTTAAAAAATATTTTGCAAGGTGCCATGTGGCAAGGAAAAATTCTCTTGTCTAAAACATCAGTCTGCTCTACCCTTATTTCCTATTTTCCATAAATCTATACCATGGATAGAGTATTTGCTATAGGCAATAATGCTGCTTTGTTGCTCTTAAGAGTGAACACTGAATGAATAGTTGTGCCAGGTAGGGTATGGTGTGAGTAGTTAGACTGTTGTGCAGGCTTAATAATAATTACCATGGTCTTTAATGATAACAATTCTTAATGAGTATTATTATTGTTAATAATGATTATATTTAATAATTACACCCAATACTTATTATCTTTAATAATAATAATTAGCACATGAGAACTAGGTGCACCATTGTATTATCTTTAGAACAGAAATCTAAATCTGTGACCTGGTAGTCTGCAGTGTCTGCTCCCACCCTCTGCTTTCCAGACAGAGTGAGTCAGGGTCCAGGCAACAGGGAGGGGCTTCAAGAAAAACTCTTATGCACTCGATATGTCAGAGACCATAGCCTCATATGCCAGTTTACATGGAAGTCTATTTTTGTTGTGAAGTGTCTTCACCATGACCAGCTAACCCTTCGCCTCCCCCATCTCTCCGCCTGTCCATCCATCCTTCATAACTTTTGACTTTTCTTGCACAAAGAGAAAACCCAGAGTAGATCCTTATTCTGTAATATACTAATTTGTGTGAATAACATAGGACAGAGCCCTTGTTTATTACTTGTATATTGGTAAAACTTTGATCTTATGCCTTGGCTATGTTTAGATTTAAATGCCTGTATGACTTTTTTTTTTTAAATAAATAGTTTATAAAAAAATCTTTGGTGAGTTAAATATTTTTTAGCTTTTCACACTTGGATACAAAGCAGAGAAATATTTCAGTGACAACAGATTTCAACAGATTTTCAACTAGACTAATTTGCTTTATTCTTTAGGATAGTTTACTTCTTTTCTCTGAAAACACAAGAAGAGGTACTCCCTTTCCAGTAATAACTGGTCTTAATGTATAAAATAATAATTTTAAAAAACACCAAGTTTTATATTTGGTTATATATATTTCAACATTACTTAAACGTAGGATTTTCATGAGCAGGGCTTTTTCAGGTGAATTGATGACCTGTTTACCAGAATTTAGAAAAAAGAAAAATACAAGAGGGACTTCATTTAAGTTCCTATTGACTTTCTTGTACATATTCACATTAAGTGCAGAATTATGTTTCTACACATAATTACAGAATTTCCAGGGTAGGCCCTGAAATCCAGTATGCCTCCTTACTAGGTATTTTACATTTCCAGACAAAGGAAGATCTGATTTGAAAATACTAGTCCTGATTAAGAGTTAATGATAAAACCATGAACAGGAAGGATGTGAGGGTCTAGAAGGTCACCTTGACTTCACCTGTGTGCCAGCATGAACTGGAGGTCTCTCAGTCAGAACACCTCTGATTGGTGCAGTCCACTTTTTAATGACTGGAATCTGAGGGCTTCTGCCATTGCTGGGGGCAATTCTGCTGCGGTCTGACAATAATGGAGGGAAAAAAATCCACAACATTCCCATTAGGCCCATCCGACTAAGAGGCTTGTTTCATCTAAACCACTGTCTGTCACAGATGAGTGACTTTTATAACTGTCTCTTCCCTTCTCATCACGGTGATTGAGGTTTGTTTGTAATGTTTGTGTTTTGCTCTTGAATTTTGTCCCTCCAGGTTTGATGATTCCTGTCTTTTGTGTGGTGGAACAGTTGGACGGCTCTCTTGAATATGACAACAGAGAAGAGCACGCTGAGTTCGTCCTGGTTCGGAAAGATGTGCTTTTTAGCCAGCTGGTGGAGACCGCACTCCTGGCCCTGGGCTACTCACACAGCTCCGCAGCTCAGGCACAAGGTATTAATGCGTTTCTGCTCTCCTGCCCCTGTCTCCTCTTGCGTGTCATGATTTGAGGAAGAATGTGGCCCCTGAAATTATTCTCTAAACAAGGGTTGGAGGAGAAGGGTTAGATTTAGCATCTTTCCCAAACAGTGAACAGGAGAATGTTCCTTGCATAGTCGTTTTCTGGTTGCTTTGGGAAGCATTGACCAGTAAGTACCTCTAGAGCCACCAAAATCAAGTTGAATTTCAAAGTGATCATCATAGGGGTTTTGGTGTTGATAACTCAGTTATTTTCTCTAAGTCCCCAAATTGGTCTTCTCAAAGTGCAGAGATGTATGCCTCCTAACTATCCAAAGTTTAATATATGATTTATAAGCTTTCAGTTTTCTTAATTTATTTATTGCTTTGGCCCTGCAGCTTCTGCACTTTACGATCAGCTTTTAATTAAATTGAAAAAACAAATGGATGCACCTTACCTTACTTTTGTATCTTTGAAAACTGCTCTGTAGTTCTGATGTAGCCCATTCATTAAAAAAAAAAAATCAGTGTCTTTGTGATCAATTCATTCTGCCTATTTAATTAAATATTAAAATAGCATCATTTTAGTGTATACTGTACAGCATTGGGGAGCCCATTGTGAGCTTGTGTTGCTTCGCTCTGAAGCGTAGCCTATTGTTCTCTAATGCCAAAGAACTGACAAGACGAATAACAACAAAAATACCCCAAACCTTGAAGAATGGAAAAAAAATTTGATGCAATGGAATGAAAATCCTTGTTTTTCAGCTGAAACGATTGAACTGTATAGTTTATGATAATGATTATAATTAAAGGAAAGAAATATGTGACTTCCAGCTTGTTTTATATATTAACTACCTATATTACTATCCTTACTTAACATTTATGTATATACCTTGGATTTTTGCTACTTTTTAAATGAGTTCCTCTTCTTACAATTCAGATGAGGAAACTATGAGAGAGTAAGATGTTTATACAGTTACAAACACAGTGACCAAGGACCTTGGATCTAAATTCCTGAGCTCTTGATTCTGATTCTGTAAGCAGATCATTACTTTTAAGAAAAATGTCTTAATTAAGTATGTAAGTTATATCTAAGTTCTATCAAGAAATCAACCTATCTGAAACCAGGGGGTCAAGAGTGTTTTTCCAGAGCAGGTAGTAGCCACCCCAGGGATGATTGTTAGTCCAAGTATGGTCTGAATCCAAGTGCGGTCTGAATCCAAGTGCTTGGCCTGTTGGTCTGCAGTAATGCAGCTGAGTGGTAAGAGTCCTGTGCTTTCAAAGTAGTGTGATAAAGGGTGATTCATTTCCTTTCTCTGATGACTTTCCTTCTTGTGTGAGGGATTCAAGATTTGATCCCAAGCAGATTGCATACTGGGCCCCATTGCTTTTATTTCATGCTATGTGCCTAAATGAAATAAAGGAACCTTCCCTCCTTCCCGTCCATAAACCTTTCATGCCATTTTAGGGATATTTTTCTCTGAATGTAAAGGTCATTGTAGCCCACTGCTTGCATCCTGGTGCGCCAGCTTCCTGCCTGACAGGGCTATCCATCTCAGTTAGCACGTTGCTCAACGCGCCGTGAGCTCACATGTGGAGCACGGAGCACTAAGTGGCCACGATTTGGTTCTTGGCACGTGCTCAGGGAAGGGGCTCTCGGGAAATTTGCACTAGGGAGCCACATTGTTCCGCTCAGTGATGTGGGAAGAGAGTTCTGCTCACCAAGGTAAGACGCCCTAGCAAGAAACATGGTCTATATTAGAGGATTAAACAGGAAAAAAGTCAAAAGTGACTATTTGCTTCCTCAGAGTTTCTGAAAACCATGGTTAAAAAATACTGAATATTACACTTTTAAAAATTGGAATCTACATTCTGAAGGTGCTGTAGATCACAGGTATACTTTATTTAGTAGGTAAACAATGGTTTTATCACTAGGTCCTATACTGTAATTTCACAGAGGGGGGAAAAAAAACCCCACAGCTTGTTTATTTTGTTTTAAATTAGGCTGCTGATCTCTGTTTTAGGTAAATGGAAACACTTGGAATAGTTTGTTTTGAAATGAATGTATTAGATCTTTGTTGTCATTCTGATCATCAAACCATATGCAGTTTGCTGCATATGCATTATAGACCAAACAGAACATGAAAGACAAGGTCATTCATGTGCTGGACAAAGAGCAGAGTGGGAGAAAGCTAGAAAAGGAAGTAGAACAAAATATGACTGCATATTCCAGGCCTGGGATATTATGTGTCTAGTCTTCTGTTTTGTTTTGCTTTGGTGGGTTGTTTGCTCAGAGTTTGGATAATTCCCCCAACATGGGGAAGTCATTGGGAGTCATTTGCAGCAGAGAAGCTGAGTGTTTCTGAACCTTTTCTTGTGTTGGAAAAGTTAGGCAGAACTAAACTGCAAGGATAGCTGGTTGCTTGAGCCTATTTTAAAAACTGTTCTTGAAACATGATTTTCATTTTGATGTCACCAGAAAAGAGTTTCAGTAATTGAATTGGAATAGTATTCAGATTGTCTTTAGGAGAGAAAGTACATTAGCAAATGTCACTATTTTGGAATGATACTCAAGTCCCATTTTGTGAGTGTGGTATAGTCAGTTTCTTTTACTGAGAGGGCATTCCCTTCAGCTAAGCTGAAGAAATTTTATTAAGAAAGAATATTTGCTTTTAAAGGGTGATAGAAATTCTACTAAAATGGAGTTCAGGGATTTCTAACTCCCCACGCCTAATCCCACCCCCCTTTTACAGTAACCTTCTTTATTTGAAGCCAGATATTGGGGACCAAGAGAGTGTAAGGGAACAACATACTGCCATAAATCATGGGCACTAGGCACCATGCTTCCAACTGACTCAAACCCTCCATTTCTCAGCACATATACTATTAACTCTCACTGATTCTCAAGAATATGAGATGTAGGATTCGTTTGACCTGCTGTTTTGCATATGCAAAAAAGCCAAAAGATAGCAGGCTCTTTGCTTTTCCGAGAATAGGTAGCCTAAGGTCTAATGAATAGCGAACATGTTTTATATTACAGTATATGGATAACTATGAATCCATATCTCTGAATCAAAAGTCTTTTAGTCTTTTGGAAGAGGAGGGTTAACCTAGGGAACCGCTATGCTGTTACCTCCCCATCCCATCCCCCCTCCGCCCCAACTCATCACTCTCCTTCTTCTCTTCATCTTTCAGTCCTGCCCCATATGTTTTGGTAATAGCTGTGGATCTTCCTGCATTGTTGAGAGAGTGCTTTATCCCACTGATTAAGTAGCTATCTATACTTGGCAACATGGATGGTGGACTTTGGGAGGCGGCAATGATGGCAATGTGATTCCTCACTGTGCACATTTGACTTAATTTATAGTTGGCATCTTTCCCCTGCTTCTTGTAAATTTTTAAATAATTCTGAAAATAACTTAAAAAATTAATTTTATTTATGTACATATTTTTATTGAGGTCTAATTGATATACAACATTATATTGGTTTCAGGCATACAACATGATTCAATATTTGTCCAGTTTTCCTGGACATATTGCAAAATGATCACCCCAATAAGTCTAGTTAGCATCCATCACTATACGGTATAGAATTTTTTCTCATGATGAGAACTTTCAAGATTTACTCTCAGCAACCTTCAGATATGCAATACAGTAAAATAATGCTAACTATAATCACCATGCTGTACATTACATCCCCAGGACTTACTTATTTTATAACTGGAAGTTTGTACCCTCTTTTGATTACCTTCACTCTTATGGCCCACCCTGTCCCCAACCCTCTGCCTTTGGCAACCATCAATCTGTTTTCTGTATCTGTGAGCTTTTTTTTTTTTTGGTTCCTCTTGTGATATCATATGATATTTATCTCTCTGTCTGACTTATTTCACTTAGAGCATAATGCCCCCAAGGTCCGTCCATAATGTCACTAATGGCAAGATATCATATATATGTATATGTACACCACATCTTCTTTATCCATTCATCTACTGTTGGACACTTAGGTTTTTTCAATATCTTGGCTGTTGTAAATCATGCTGCAGTGAACATGTGGGTGCATATATTTTTTGAATTAGTGTTTTCCTTTCTTTGAATAAATACACAGAAGTGGAGTTGCTGAATTATATGGTAGTTGTATTTTTAAATCTTGAGGAACCTCTATACTGCTTTCCATAGCAGCTGCACCAATTTATATTCCTACCAACAGTGTACAAGGTTTCCCTTTCTCTACATCCTGGCTAATACTTGTTATTTCTTGTCTTTTTGATAATAATCATTCTAACAAGTGTGAGGTGATACCTCATACTGGTTTGATTTGCTTTTCCCTGATGATGAGCACTGTTGAGTATCTTTTCATGTACCCATTGGACATTTGTATGTCTTTTTTAGAAAAATGTCTATTCAAATCTTCTGCCCATTTTTTAATTAGATTTTTTTTTGTGATTAAGTTATATGATTTTTTAATATATTTTGGCTATTAATCCCTATTCAGATAAACGATTTGTAAATATTTTCTCTCATTTGCTTGGTTGCCCTTTCATTTTGTTAATGGTTTCCTTTGCTGTGCAGAAGCTTTTTAGTTTGAAATAGTCCCACTTGTTTATTTGCTTTTGTTGCCTTTGCTTTTCCTGTCAGATCCAAAAAGTCATGTCTAAGATCTATGCCAAGTATCTTATGACTGTTTTCTTCAGGTTCTGTGGTTTCAGATTTTACATTCAAGTCTTTAATCCAATTTGAGTTAATTTTTATGTATGGTATAAGATAGTGGTTGAGTTTTATTCTTGCATGTGGCTGTCCAGTTTTCCTAACACCATTTATTGAAGAGACTGTCCTTTTCCCATTGTATATTCTTGGATCCATTGTTGTAAATTAGTTGACCATATATATGTGGGTTTATTTCTGCACTGTCTATGCTGTTCCATGGGCCTGTTTTTATGCCAGTACCATACTGTTTGAATTTCTTTAGCTTTGTAATATAGTTTAAATTCAGGGCATGTGATGCCTCCAGCTTTATTCTTCTTTCTTAAGATTGTGCAATTTATTTTTGACCAGGAAGTTTTATTTAAAAGCAGACATGATGAACAATAACTTAACAAAAATACTTTCTGGCTGGTGATTTTGGGGGCCATGAGTATATAAAAATTATGTGTTCAAGAAGGAGGTGTATTAATCACCATTTTTTTATACTTACATTGGTGTAATTAAATTTATGCAGTCATTTAAAACATTATTTTTAAAAAGTGTTAAAATGCATTTAATACAATATTATATGAATCAAACAATGCCAAATACAGTCTCAATTATATAAAATTCCACATATATGCATAGAACAAAGACAAAGGAAACATATTCAAATGTCATCACTGTGGGTGGTGTGATCATGTAGAATTTTCTTCTTTTTCTAATCAGAATAAATAAGAATGAAATTCTGTTATTTCTATGAATTCCTCTTTGAATAAGTGGGAACCTTATACCTTATCACCCATTTTTGATAAGCAGTTCACTTTGTCCCTAATTCATGTATAAGTGTGAAACCTTGCTACAGATATATTTCTGTTGGTTTTTTTTGTTTAGGATTATCATTAAGTCATTAATGAACACCTATGATGTATAAACTAAGGAATTTTTTAGAGTTTTAATGGTGCTAGGTAATATTCATTGAGCAATTACTATATGCCAGGCACTATTCTAAGAGATTTACATGTGACTGACTCATTATTCTCACATAACAGCTCTTTGAAGTAAGTTACATGGGTCTTATTTCACAGGTGAGGAAACTTAGGCAAGTAGAGAGGGGAAGTACCTTTCTCAGGTGCACAGGGATAGTGGGTGGAAGACCTGAGAACTGAAGCCAAGTGAACCACTTCCAAGTCAGGGTCCTGACTGTTCTGTGATAAACCTAATCACTGGGAGTTTAAAGTAGGGCTAGGAATCAATTTTTATCTAATGCTTGTTCATTTCTTTTTGACATAAGCCCTAAAGGCCAGGACTTTTTAGATTAGGTGCTTATTTAATATATAATGATTTTATTTACTTGACAGTGATTATATATATTTGATAATGGTAAATTAAACTTCATTTTCATGATGAAATATATATAGTTTTTCAGTGTAACTGAGACAGACTTCATTAAAAATGAACAAAAGAAAAACCATATAGAATTGTTATCTATTGCAGCCAGCTCCTAAAAATTGAGGGCCTATATATATAGTAGGTTGAGTAATTCAAACATACCATTTTAGCTTATAAAGCCAAATTGATTCCTGATATGAAAATAAAGCATATTCCTTAGCAATTCTGATCTTCAAATTAATTTAGCAATATGCCTACAATATGTCAGTCACTCTTCTTGTTCCTGATGCTAAAGAACTGGGAAAAAAAATCTTGCTTTCATGAAACTTACGTTTGGTAGTTTGATTCCACGAGAAAAGTTTATTTTAGTATGTGGATTACTAGTTGATTTTTGAGCCTTAGAACTCAGAAATACTGAATACTGAGGTTCAGAGAATAGAAATACATATAAAATTAGTTTATAAGTTGGTGCTAATTTATAAATAATGTTCATTTTTTTTCTTGAAAAATGCTAAAGAATTCCTTTTCCTCCTAGCTTTTGGAAGTAAATGAAAAGATGGAAAACAGGGGTTAAAATTTCTAGGAAATCCTTGCCTTGCCTCATTAAAGGAAAGCTATTTATTTACCCCTTCTGTCCATTGTTGTCTCCATTTTAAAAATAGGCCTATTGTTGGCTTTGATTTTTATTGGTGAAGCTCTTCTGCTCTCAGAGGCGTGTTCCTTCAGAACACAAGGGTGGTGCTTATGGTAGAAATGTAGTCAGTGTTGAAAGAATGAACAAATTAACTTGAAGATATTATTTATTACTTTGGAGAATATGTGCATTCCTAAAATTCCATTTACTGTCTTCAGTAATTAGATTTGGACTTATGAACAGAAAAACTCTTCTATTCCCTTACAATAGTGGTACATAGCACAATGTGAAGTCTGTAAGAATTCAGGGAATGTTTGTTGACTGAATGAAAACACTTTTTAAATCATTTCTACTAAACTTTATCCTGAAGAATTTATTTTTTCTTGTGCATCACAGTGAAGTTGGCTCCCATTCATAAATTAGCTATTTCTATGACAAGTGAAATATAATAATTTGACTCCTTATTGATCAGCAATTACCATTTCCAGATTATCCCATGTCATCATTTCATAGTCAATGATGACTTGGCTATGCTCATTGTGACAAAGCACAATGATAACTTTTATATTCAAAGAAGTAGCTATTAAAAAATATTTATGGAGTTTCTGTGATCTAAATTCTCCCAATCAAAACTTAGTGATATTTTGTTTGTGCTTATCTGGACCTCATCTGTTTGCAGGCATTGTAGGTACAGAAAATAATTTCAGTCTATGAATTAGAAACAATGTAAAATTTAAAATAAAAATTTATTTTTATAAAAAAGGAATGGCTTAATTTATTTATTATTTTGTATATTATTCACTTATTTGCTATTATATGCTTCCCAGTGAACTAGCTTTTCACAATATACTATTGGGAAGAACTTTACATAGAAGCTACTTTTAAGGTAAATTTCATCACTAGAAGTACTTTAATTTTAAATTGTTCAACAATTGAAATGCTCTGTCCTTAAATGAATAATCTAAGATGTTTTATTATGAAACATGCAACATATGCAAAGTAGAGAGACTAGTATATTAAATACTTATGAATCGTCATCTGGGATCAACAATTAGCAATTCATGGCCAATCTCGTTTCATTATTGCCTCCATCCACTTCTCATGCCTCTCCCACTAGATTATTTTAAAACATATCCTAGACCTCATATTTTATTCATAAATATTTTATTAAGTATCTTTTAAAGTTGAAGACTATTTAAAAAACTACCACAGTTCCATCCTGACTCCTCAAAAAAGGATAATAACTTCTTGATATGAAATATTCAGTCAAGATTAAAATTTCCCTAATTATTGTATATTATTATATAACAATTATTTTATTATGTAAAAAATATAAAATTAATAAAATACATAAATAAAATAAAATATATAATTATATAATAAAAAACGTGTGTATTAGTGTTTGTTTATTCAAATCAGGAGCCATACAAATCTATATATTGGTTGATGTGTCTCTGAAGTCTTTGAATCTATTGATTTCCCATTCTCTTAAATTTTAAAAAATTCTTGCCTAAAACTTATATTTGCTGCTTTAATTCAGAATTTTTTTTATTTTGCTAAACTTAATGGAAATCCTAACCCTATAAATTTAAAATAATTAGTAAACTCAATTATAACCTTGGAAAGGAATTCAGAAAAATCACTTTTTTTTTCTTTGAGAGAAAATGGTTAAAAGACAGATGTCTGGAGCTAAAAGGTTTTTCATACTCAGAAAAATTGATATTCTCCTGTTGAAAATGTTTAAAATGATCTCTTGCCTTGTCTTGCTTTCTTGCCTTCTTTGACTTCCTTTTTTTCCACTTTCCCTTCTTTAATTAAACTCTCATGTCTGGGAAACTCTCAGCAATTTTTTTTTTTCTTTATAAGGGCAATGTTGCAAAGAAGGTGCATATTTAGAAATTTTAGGCCTTGGAGCAAACTTTTAACAAACAAGCTGCTTTTTAAAAAATTCTGTGGCTCTTGAAAGAGAGCTAAAAAAACTACCCAACATTGCTGTTAACCATGTCTCAGCCCTCATTAGAGGTGGATGGGCTAAAATGTAAAACTCTGGCTGGGCTGACACAAATCTCCAACAAGCCTTCTGTTCTCCTCCCACCTTTACTATGGAAAATTAAGTATTCATATATGTGTATGTGCACATATGTTTGTTCAACCACACATAGCAAAACCTGAAACACTCCTTTACAGCAAAATGCCAAGGGAAAAATAATGCTCATCTTACTTCTTTGTTCAATATATACTAAAGAATGGATAATATAAATGTTTATAGTTCTGTATTCCTTCTGTTTGTTGGTATTGTCATAAATATGCATTATTTAAAATACATAGATATGTAATTATGGCTCATGAAGGTCAGCCACTGGAATTACTGTATATATGTAAACTTATCCAGTTTGATTTTTGGGATGCCTAGCAATTGAATAGGAAATACTTGATAAAAATTGTAAAGGGCAATGAATTTTAAAAAATTTGATCTTTAACTCTGACCTTTCAATTTCTCTCTGAATGCCTATTAAAAAAATCCTATCGGTGAAAATAAACCATTTAAATAAGCAGCTCATTATTTCCTCCAGGATGAGGGAAGTGTTAAGCCCTGTTTTCATTTGGGGCATGACTTTGTTTTGTTTGGGGCAGTTGTCTGTGGTGGCCATTAACTTTTGTGTATTTTTTAAAATGCTTAAACTCTTGTCAGACTTTAGGCACTAATATCCATGGCCTGGAGGGGACTGATCATCTGAGTTCAATGTTCTGGCATTCGTGTAAAATGGATCTAGTTTAAACGACTGACCCACAGAGATATACAACTTTTATTTAATAATTGAAGTGTGTGCCATTAAAAATATATAGCTTTGAGGAGTTATGAGTAGGAAACCTATAACCTAAAATTGGTGATACTCGGATACAATTTATATTGTGATTAATTTTTTATTCTATCCCATCTAAATTTTTACCAATGTATAGATTTAAAATGAAATATAGAGTAATTTGCTGAAGACCCAAGCCTTATTTTGCTTTAAGAAAGGGTACAGTACAGATTCTGTTCAAGGAACTCATCTGGTAAAAAGCACATGAATTACAGCTTATAAATGTTACGGTAGATAGAGCCATTTCATTTTGGGTAGATCCTTTATAGTTAAAGCTCTCTATTGATATAACGTCCCATCTCAGTGCTATACTATTCCACCTCTAAAGTCTATTCTTGGCCATAGAGCATTTTATAATATTAACATGTTTTTGAAGAACTCCCTGCTACCTATTTTCCTTTTTCATATGGATAAGTGGTCTGTCATCTAAATTTTATAATCACAGTTAACAAAATTATGAAACTTCAGAATTGTAGGTCTACTTTTTACTTTAATTACATTTTACATTTATACTTCAAATATCCAAATTTTCTCAGGTATAATAATGTATTTTTTAATTCTTATGGGATCTCGACTCCATAATAGTTTATTATCTTCATAGTATCTGTTATTTGGCAGTTTGTTTATTACTTATTCAGGTCATGAGGCACGCCCTGTGGAGCCCTGAGATGGCAGGGACCTCTATCTGTGGTATGACAGAGAGCAACCTGGTGCTGGCTGTGGGAGGCAGGGGTGAAAGGCAAGTATTCAGCTGGCTGTTTGGTCACTCACGGACACCTTGGTTTGGTTTCCAAGGTGCCAGATAGATTTCACAGCACTGTGAGGGTCATTTAAAACCCAGTACTTTGAAATGCAATGTGTTTTTTTTTTGACGGTAGCTTTGAGAGCTCTGAAGAGTCTCACGTCAGGGCTCTAGAGCGTGTGCCCTTTGCTCGCTCAGAAGCAGTAATTGCCAAATTATTTGCGTGTCAATGAGAAAAAAACACAAAGGTTTTCCTCTGTCTGACTCTTTTGGGTTTGAAGAAATCACCCAGGACAGAACAGCAAATCTGTGCTACTGTTGTACAAGCTCTTTTACTCAGGTCGGAAAAGATGGCTGCAGGCTATATGCAAATAAACAGTGCCTGAGGTTCCTCTCAGCTTCCAGGTCGCACTGGGCAGAAAATATATCGGACAGATTCTTCCTGTCAGTTTTTTAAATCAAAGAATGAGATGATGGAAAGCTCATAGCACAGTCAAACCTCTGCCCTCAACGATTTGCTCTACAAGGCCTAATAATTCCTAGATAAAAGGGGGGCCTCCATCCTGGGAGCCTTACTTAAAGGGCAGTCTGTTCCTGATCAAAAACTGACCAATTTTAGCAACTTCAGATGGTGGTTCTTGAGAATATATGCTGCAGAGCCACAGTAACAAATAACAATTCTAAACGTCATGTTTTATTATTATGAATACAATGATTCCTTTGTGGGGGTGGGGAGATTTCTTCAAAAAGGGGCCTGCTGCAAATACTTCGTAGTGAAAGATACATCAGAATTATTTGGAAAGAAAGCACTTCATTAAGATCTTTAGTCTTTTGAACACCATTTGAAGAAATCAGCTTGAGTTTTACTGTTCTCGAGGAAAGCTGCAAAGGAACTTTTAAAGATCATACCTTAATTCTCTGGTTCTTACATACTATCATTCATTCATTGAGCAATTACTTATTGAGTGCCTGTTAAGTGCCAGGCACTGTTCTAGGTATTGGAGACACAGCAGAGAATCAAACATAATGTCCCTGATCTCAAGACACACTCTAGTAGGGGAGATAGAAAACAAACCATAAATACATAATAAAATGTTAGGTAGGACCTTGCATTATGTTTATGTTGATCCTTACTCTCACTCTTGTCTATAAGGGGATTTTTGGGAAATTTAGACTTAATGGAAAGTAGCTGCCAAGCCAGCACAAAATGGAAGGTTTTGAATGGAGTTTGAGGATTAACAATAGCATAATATAGGCACTTAAAAGGTTAAGCCTCAGTTTTCTGAAAAATTTACCTATGTGGACTATGTCATATTTGGAATAAGATAAATGTAACATTGTTAGAATTAGCTTATATTAAGCCATGATTTAGCTTTTTGTAAGGGAAGCTGAAATTTTTACATACTAGACATATTTATGAATATATTTAATAAAGTCACTATCATTAATTAGTTAATAATACTACACACTAATGTTTATTTGTTATTTCTTATGTACCGGGCACTATTCTAGGTGCTCACATGTATTCATTCATTCAATCCTCATAAAGGTCCCATGAAGTACATAATATTTACATTTTTTAATGAAGACACTGAGACTCAGAGAGGTACATGGTTTAGCTGACACTGAAAACTGCCTCTAGAGAATATGTACTTAACCAATATCCCATTCAGTGGCATCATAGTTATAGTTTGTCAGCTTAGCCTAGAATTCAAATTAATAGTAACTATTTTTTATAGGCATAAACCAAAGATTGACATTTTGGAATTGGTAACTGAACATACATATTTTTAAATTGAGTGGAGAGCTTGTTTTAAGTCTAAATAACAAAATTGAACTTGCTGTTTTGGGACGGCATTTTATGAGAACTTTTTTATGACACCATTTTTGTATATCTAAGTTCTTTATAAACTTATAAATTAAACTTTTTTCTAATAACTAACACTGTTAATTATAGAAAACTAAAAATTACAGAAGAAGACCCCTCCCCCCCACTCATGGTTCAATTCCCCAGAGATAAACATAGGTAACATTTTAAGGCATTTCCCTTTAGTGATAGTTCTAGTCATTCTCTTACATAGTTGAGGTCATGTATATGCCATATTTTCACCTGTGGTTTTTCACTTAATGTTATAACTTACATATCTTTATTATTTCTATTACTCCATAAGAGTAATGCTTTTCGTTTTTAAATGAAATGTGAAACAGTAGCTTTCTTTTGATTATCTAGAGGGATTTAGGAGGGGTCAATATATTAGGAGGTGTTAAACACAAATGCTGTGCCTAGCCCATGCTGGACAATGGGAGTGGCTTAACCTAACATTTATGTGAGAATATGTTATCCTTTGAAAATAAATTAATTCTCATCTGGTTCATTGCAGGTGAAAGGCCAGTTATTTAAAAAATGTTGCCATTGACCTACTTTCCTTCTTACCTCTGCTTTGTGGTAAAGAGTTAAATTTTTTTAATGTGGGAGAAGAATAAAAAGACACATTGTGTCATTCAGGAACTTGAGTTAATTGATTTCATACTTTGTTTTTATAATAGTCTTGTTCTTACCCACATTTTGGTCTTTCTCCGTTTTAAAAAACACATACACAGCATTGTGTGGGTGAGTTACTGAGTGCTTGCTAGTTTCACAATGACAGTCCTGTGTTAAAGATGTCCCTTGGCCCAGGAATTAATAACTGATGACAGTTTGTCTATTTTTGTAGCCTCTGGTTTTTGCTCTGTGCAGTACGATAGAGATTTTGTGAGAGTCGTTGGGGGGAACTCGTAGGGAAGGTTCTGCCTGTTTGGATTGATTGAGGACATCCCATCATTGGAGGCAGGGCATTTGTCAAACAAGTCACGGAGGCTCCCACGCTTGCAGGAGCAATGAATTGTGATCCCTTTTGGTGGTTTGTTTCAGGAGAACCTCCAATCCTGCTGGGCATGGAAAAGAGATGAGCATCTCTCTGTCTCCCTTCTGCATTTTATAGTTCGAAGATTGACACAGCTTCTTTTCATAGTCTTCCCTGTAGCTTAGCAGGTGTGACATAGTCCTGCTTAGAACTGAAATGTATTTGGCCACCAACCCTGCACCCTTTCCCAGTAGTGTCATTGGCACCATCCTGATAGTGTCCCTTCTGTGTGCCCTTCTGGAGTCATTCAGCTCACAATGAGACCCGTTCTCAGAGGTGGGATCATTTTCTTCCTATGTGATTATGTTGGTGGCCCCTGGATAGACAGAAGAGTTTGCTTTCAATAAATATATGTAGGTGGGTTTTCATAATGGACATAGCAAGAATTGGTGAGAATTTATATAACTCAGATTATTAAAGTGCACTTGTGTGGCCAAAAATATCAATTTATATGAAAGAACTATTTTAATTATGAAATCAGTATTTTATCCTAAGTATACAAATCTGAGATATTTTAGGGAACACATTAGTTGTAATTTGCTACTATGTTCCTTTTTTACTTGTAACTGCTAGTGTAAATAAAAATGCACCCATTTCCGATATATACTAATGTGATTATGATCAATAAATGCTTTTCTGACTTACTTTTTAAGGGGAAATTTCCTGTTGTGACTAATGGTAAGATTGTGAATTTTTCTGGGTCTCCCAGCAGATAATAATTTAGCCAGGTAAATTAAAAAGAATAAACCCAACTCTGTTGTAAATCAGGAGGACTGAAACACTTGGCGGTATGTCTCCTGAGGTGTCACTTGGTACTTAAGGGATCTTGGCTGCATTGTTTTGAAGTTTACTTACAAAATCAATTTATTACCCAAACAAGGACTCACCAATAGGGTATTTTTCTCTTGTCTCTCTTTGGGATGCCTCAGTATTAGTTGATGACTTAGTCTTGTTATGTTTTCATGTATGTTTAGCCCTTTAAAAAAAAAGAGTGGTGTGCATATTGTTGCTGATTACGATGTTAGCAGACAGAAAGCTCGCTGTGTCCCAGGCATTGTTCTAAGTGTGGTCCATATGTTAACTCATTTAATGCTCACAAACCATGTGTGACGTAGGTACAATTATCTACATTTTACAGCTGAGGAAACTGAGGCACTGAGAGGTTAAGTGAGTTACCCCAGGGCATAAAGTGAGTAGGTAATGGAGCCAGGATTCAAACATTCAAACCCAGGCATTCTGCTTCTTGAAGCAGTGGCTTGGCCTCTGCATGGCACGGTTGGGCATTGTTGGGATAGTGCCTATAAATAAGTCTCAACAAGGCCTTACCTAATGTATCTAGACTAGCTCATTAAAATGCTGCCTATTTCTTCCCTCTTTTTCCTTTATTTGTTTATTTTTTCTTCTCATAGTAGATGGGGGAATGAGAACTTTAGAGACATTATGAATGCATTCTACTTAATCTGAGATATTTTGAAGCTTCTGGAAAAGTGAGATGATTTAATTTCATGTATAATTGCATGAGGAATTATAAATTATGTTTTCTAAAATACCTATGACACTAAACCACAAAATGAACAGATAAAACTGATTTGTTCTCTGACAAATCAAGATATATGGCAGTGTTTTCATTACAAGTGCCGTTCATGGGGATGGAGCAGCTGAGTGCGCTACAGTATGGCGAGGGCCGTTCCCAGGTGGCTCTGTGTGCACATGGGCATCTCGGGGTGATTTACAGCCCGCACTCAAACTGTTGTAAAACACACTGTCAGGCAAAGCCTAGGTTGAACTTCTAAAGTCAGAAATGCTGATATATTTTTCTAATTAACCTTCTTTAGCATGAACTCACATGTTAGAAATCAGTTGTTTTGTATTGTGGAGAGAATGGACCATTTTCAGGGCTCTGGGGATGGCATTTAGAATATTCTCTCTCTTAAGTGCATATAATAGTTTCCTGGAAGGTATGTGTTGACTTCTTCTGGAGGGTAATTTTTTCATAGTAAGACTAAATAAGATTTCGTTTTTCTTCTCACTGGACTAAAAACAGAATGTGTTGTAGGTCTGTGTGGAGGTGGAATGCTGAAACTCAAAATTTGGATGTTGTGAGTTTAAGCACTTCTCAAAGGACCTGTGTCCCCAAGCTGCAACAGTCATTTGTTTGTCTGGAATTAAAAAAGGCTTTGACATGTTTGGAACCAAAATAGTTATGTTTTTAGTAACAGGGATTCTGTGAAAATAAGAAAAATAAGAGCACCGTCTTCTGCCTGGGAGAGATTGATATGGGTTGATGGCCAGCGGCACCAGATCATTGTGTTGGTTGAGTTTGTGCCATGATGGCTTTCCACTGAGTCTGCCCAAATCCCTCACCTCGTGGTCCCCTTTGTGACCTATGACAGCTGATTTGTGATGAATGTGAAGGAACAGGAGTAGAGACCAGATCTTTGGGTCAAAGATGAAAACAACTCCATAAGGCAGATCTTGGTCTATATTGCATCAGATTCCAGTCCAGTGAATTCAGACACACAGGAGATGCTATTCTTTATAACTGGGACTAGATGCTTTGTGTGATGTTTTCTTTTTAGGTACATATTCTACTATATGTAACAAAAAGTTTGGTAGAAAATAGCAATTTAAATGTTTAGTACTTTAGGAGGTACTAGACACACCAAATCAACAACAAAGATTATTGTATACCACTGTGGGATGTAGAAGTAAACCAGGCTAAGATTTGAAAGTGAAAGTCACTTACAAAATTTCATGCTTGTACATTTAAAAGAATATTTAATTTCCATGAAACGGACATAAACGGTTCAAAGCATTTTGCTTTGCTACTTTCTTTTCTCTAAAGCAGTTAGGAGTTGCTCATGGTGACCAGCTGATCACGGTGGCTTAGCTCATTTAACTGTCAGATCATCCAGTGGCTGTCTAACATAGTGTAACAGGGTTTGGGTCTCCAGTTCTGTGTCTTCTACAATCTTGTTCTCATTGAGGACAGCATAGTAGACAGTGGTGGTTGGGTGTTTTGTGGACTTGGCAATGTGACTGGCAGGCTTTTAATCTTGGTGCTACCACATCCCAGTTCTGTGACACTCTGTCTCAGCTTCTCCATCTATAAAAATAGGAGTAAAAATAATACTTCTTTCCTAGGGCTATTAGGAAGATTAAATGAAACATTCCATATTAAGTACCTTGCATGTGGTGAGGGCTAGGTACATGTTAGTTGCTATATAATTATTGTTGTTATTAGTTACTCTACAATGCAGAAGCCAGATATAGCATGTCAATTTCTTTTGTTTTCTGTAGCCTCCATTCATATGGCCCCTCATTCTGAGATACTAGATGTGAATTACCAATATTATTTCCTTAATCTTTTTGATTTTCTTATGGTATAGGAAGAATAGATCCTCTTATTCATGTGTTTTGATCAGTGGAATCTTTTTCCATGGCTCTGCATCAGTTTGGAAAAGAGTTGCTTTCTTTTTTGTAGACAGAGTATTCTGTACTACATTTCCCCTTTTTACATTTTTTTCAAAGCAATTTACTATATATTTTATATATGCTGACAGTGTAATTAAAACTCCCCCAAAATCATCTGGTTGAGGTTGTGTATTTTTAAAAATGAAGTATTGATGACAAATGAAATTTTAAATGTTCACTTAACAGCTTTGTGATCAAATGAGCTAGTTTTTAGTTAGGTGACAAGTATTTTCATCTGTTCAGTCTTTTTTCTCCTTCCATAAAGTTCTAAATATCCAGTTACCTAAGTACAAATGTGACTTGACTACAATGAAGGCATTTTATTAGCCCAACTTTTCCCACAGCTGTGCTGAAAAACAGGTTATTTTCCCTTCCATTCCTCCTCTGAAATAGTTGCTCATTATCTTTTCCCTTCTTCTGACGTGGGTCCACGTGTAGAATTGCCTCAAAGCAAATCTAGGGCTGTGTGGAGCGGAAGGAATGTAAATGCTTTCCCCTGGGGGCACGTTGTCAGTAGGTATTTGTATTTGTATCCTGGAAAATTTGAATGTAATGTTATCTTGGCATCATTAATTCTTTTTCTTTTCATGCTCGTTCCTGGAGCATTGCACAGGAGATAGCTTCACTGCTGAATCCCGTTACTTTGGTGTACTTTCACCTGGACTAAATGGTCATGGCTTAAAAAAAAGTAGTGATAATTGGTGTGACCAAAATGCCAAACTAGATAAAGTCATCAGGGCATTTTATGTTATAATCAGTTACAGTGTAGCATAATGTAATTAGCTTTAAAAAGGGCAATAAGAAATGAAATGGCAGTGATCTCCAAAGTAGCATTTTTAATTTATTCTGATTTGTGGATGTCTTCTCCTCACTTCTGCCATCTTCTTTCATTCTCACTGTTTCTGTTCCTTTTCTTAGTATTTAAAATATTCCTGTGTTTCCCCTCTTGCCCCCCTTTTTTTGAGCAGTATAGTATTCTTTAAAAAAACAAACAAACAATAAGCATGAATTACCTGGGAAAACACAGTATTTGAAGGCTTCTCTCCTGCCAGCTAGTAGTTGTGTGGTCCTATTCTGTTTTGGTTCGTGTTTATTTTAATATTAGAATTACTAACTGAAAGCTAATACTCTAAGGAGAGTATAATTATGAAGGTAAATCTGTATCAAAAATTGCATGGTGTACCTCAAAGTCAAATATAATTATTACTGGATAGTCTCCTATTTGATAATTCTCCATTCATAGATTTGTACATAAAGTAGTGTTTTTAAGATTGTGTATTTATTTCAATTCATTTGATTTCCCACAAAGTATAATCCACTAGATCTTAGTCAAAATAACCCACTTTGGCATAATAGAACCACACCTACATGGAAATAACTGAAACACACTAAAATAGAAATAAGACGTTTCTTCTGCCAAATATTACAATGTGACTGCTGCCAAGTCCTGGTGCCCACTCCCTTCTGGATCCAGTTGTCCTATTTTTAACTTTGTCGAGTACTCACCCCTGTCAAGGCCTGTCCTATGACAACTACCTCTACCCTGTGGCCATTTGCAGTGCAGTGGGGGCTGTGGGATGCCACGAGTTGGCAGACAGCCTTTACGGGGCTGAGAGCAGCCCTGTAGAGGACAGCTTGCCCTTCTGGAGAGGTGTGGGGCCTGGAGGCTTCCTTCAGAGGCCTCAGAGAGCAAGGGGGAGTGTTGGGTCAAGAAGGAGAAGAGCTGGACCAGGAGGGACACAGTGCAGGCACTTCAGGACTAGCTTCTAATCATAAAGGTTCACATGGCCACTGCAGACTTGTGTGGGGAGGCATTAGAGAGGTGACGCACCACTGGGCACCCAGCTAATACAATCTCATTGGGTCAGTGAGGGATTAATTAATTTAATCAGATTTCTCATGAATTAAGTATTCATTTTGCCATCAAATTAAATACCTTATCTATAGCATTTTAATGAAATTTCAATATCACCTATGTTATCTTCTTAATGCTCACTCACTTATTTTTTAACCAGCACACATCATTAGTGTTAAGTGCTTGTCAAAGTAGTGTCATTTTAAATTATAATTACATAATAGCTGATAAGTTAAAACAATAGTAGAGAGCAATTTCAATGATTCATATGGTTAATGATTAGCAACTTTTCTTAGAGATTTATAGTAATATTGATGACTTACTCTGCATTCCAATTAGTTGGTTGTGTATATAACAATTGCTTTGTTTTAGCTTATTTTGAGCAATTATTTGAGACCTTGCCCATTGGGCAACTTAGAACTGTTACATTATTGAAGATAACATTTTCTTGTAGTCATGGGACTAGTATAAGATATAACCCTGTACTGTGAAGGACAGCATGATTCTCCTTTCAGGCCCTGTATTTTAATATGTAAATATTTTGGCTTTCATTCTTATTTAAGTTATTTTGTTTATTAGGTTGTATTCAAATTATATAGCCTCTCATCACGTAGATTTCTCCCCCTTTCATTCTTCCCAACTTTTTGCAATCTGAACAGAGTGCTTCCTCAGTAATGCCATGGTGTAGCCTTTAGTTAATCAGAAGATTCTGCTGTTTTACCCCGGTGACTGGTTCCACAGCGTCCTGTTCTTGCACACATGCGGGGGAGCATTTCTGGAGGGACAGGTGTGTGCTGACAGATCCCACTGAGACACTGCTCCTACTGTAAAAACTGTTTTATTTGTGATCCACAGGGAGAGAAGTGACCAGCTAGAGGCTTTCCCTAAGCAAAAACCACATGGTGTTTCAAACAGGAAGCCTTGTGCAGACTGGGGCTTGTGACAGGCAGGAGAGGCTGGCGCAGGAGTCTTGAGTGAGCGCTTTGACACACCGAGTAACAGCCCATTATCACATGCGCTGGTGTCAAAACAATACAGCAGTTTGAACTGCAGCTTAGCTTACTCCTGCTGTCACACATGCTCCCTCATAAGTCATTAGATAGTTGGCGTGGACTCTTTTCTGGGATCAGTCAGAGATGCATTAGGAGAGGGGGAAGTGTTTATTAATTCAATTTAAGACATGATTCTTAATCATCTGCTGTGTGTCAGGCATTGTGTCGGGGATGGGGTAGGGGCTTCCATACCAGAATGACAAGGTGCCTCTTGCGTATGAGAGTACATGAGGACATTGACTGTCACAAAGAGTTACATAGGTGAGGGGCAAACAAATTTGCTTTGAAAATTCAAAATAGGGAGAAATCTCATCAGGTTGGAGGGATCCATTTAGACTGATGAGGGAGGTGACGTGAGAGAGGGGCCTTGACAAGACTGTAGAATTTTGGTGGGCAGAAATGAGATGAGAGAGACAGTTGGCAGGAATTTCTCTTTGGCTGGTGTGCAGGATATGTTTAGGAGGTACCAGGACTCAATAGTCTATTGCAAAGAGCCTTGGATATCAGACTAAAGAGTTAATGTTGTATTTAGTGGTCTCCTACTTGAGATCTCTACTGAAAGATTTTAAGTCAGGGGAGTGATATGTTAGGAATATGTCAGTGCATAGTAAGATGTTAGTTTAGGTATTGATCAGTTAAGATTACAAGTGACTGCATGTAGCAGAAACTCTACAACCATGGTTTCACCAAATAGAGGTTTTATTTGCCTCATGTAGGTGACCAATTGAGGCTAATACAGTATTTCCCAATGCCACCAGAGACATGGGCTCTGGCTCTCTTCCTGGTTTCACTTCTTATGGTGGCAAAATGGCTGCTGTAGCTCCAGACATCCAGTTCAGATTCCAGGCAGGAAGAGGTAGGGAAAGAAGGGCAAAAGGCCAAATGCCTCTCCTCATGAAGCTCTGCCTTTATTACTCTGGTAGGGACATCTTTCTGTAGGACTTTGTCATTTATCTCAGTTTTAGGTCTAGAGAGCCTGGGAAATCAGATTTCTTATTTGACACAATGCTGCTCAGAAAAAATTGGGGTTCTTTAGGAAAAAAGAAGGGGAGAGTGGGTATTAGGTTGGTAAGTAGCAGTATTGGCCTCAGCTTATTTGTGAATCTATTGAGGGAAATCAGGGAAGACAGAGAGCAGAGGGGCAGAATGCTAACTGTGGTAGCAGGGACTTCTGATTAGATTTAGAGAGCATAACTTCAGAGTTCAGATTCAATTTTAGGTTCATTTAATGAAAGGATATGAGACAATGAATTAGGGAAACTAGTCTTTAAATCTGGCATCATTGTTCAGCATGCATGTGTTTGAAAAGTCACTTCTCTGAACCTGTTTTCATGTCTATAAAATTGAGGACTTTAAAATTTGTGATTCAAAATCTGTGCTAAGAAACGACTGTGTATGTGCTTTTGAACACTGTTTTCAGATTAAAAACTAAGTAACTTATAAAAGCAAACATATAGATTATGAGAAGATATAAATTGATTTGAAAATATTTTCTCCTAATTTGAGAACCAAAGAGCTAGCAAATATTTCATAAATTTAAAATATATTTTTGAAAAAAACACTTTGTAATATTCCTTGGCACTCGTGTTTTTTGTTAGCAACCATATTTGCATTTAGTTATTGTAGAGTAAGTAGGACATAACAGATTCACTTTGGAGCCACTGCTCTAACAGAATTATTTGTAATGTGATAATTTATCACACGGTCTTTTCCTGGTAAGTAGCTCAGTTATATTCTCCCTGTATTTTACTTTTCCAGCTGGGGCAGCTCATACATATCATACATACAAAGCACAGATACACAATTTCTATTTTTCATCTGTGACTTGTCCCCGTTAGGGGAGGTGTAGTCTCTTCCTATCCCTACTTTCTTCCTCAACCCACCATGATAAGGCACCTATAACCAACTCAGTATGTTTTACATGTGGAGGGAGATACAAAGAAATATAAAAATTGGCCCATACCCTGGGGGACTTACTACCTTGTTGGGAAGAGAATATAAAGACTTAATAGCAAATGGAAAATGGCACTAAAGAACTAATGAAGTGCTGAAGCAGGCACTCTTGTCTGCTGCTTATGCCTAAGGCTGTCCTCTGTCCTTGCTCACTCAGTTGCGGACTCCCTCACCCTTTTTGGGATTTGCTGCATCATTTGTTATCAGAGTTCTTGTATCTTACATTTCTCTTTTTCCATTGGCTCTTCCTGTTTGCTCTACAGAAATGTTCAATCAAGACTGCCCCAAACAAAAACAGAAATTCTCAATATTTCTCCTTGACTCAGGCCACCACCATATTTTATTTTTTCCTTGTTAAATGTTTTCAAAATTTGCATCGTTCCATCCTTACAGTTTAGCTCCCATCCATCTCAAATTGCCTTTTCACTCTCAGATCAGTTGTGTTTATTCACCAAATTTAAGGGCCTCACAATCTAGTTTAAGTCTTCCTTTTCCTCCCCTTTCAACTATGTTGCTGCTTGCTTTTCCTGTCCTCATATAGAGTTGAATTTCTCATTGTTCCTCAGATGCACCATATTCTTTCATGAATCTCTGTATGCATTTTCTTGCCCCCTTCTCCAGTTCACCTGGAACACTCAAGACACAATTGCAACTGGAATTACTGTCTTAGGAGGATCATCCCCTCATCCCGCAGCCCGTCCACCAGAGTGTTAGTTGCTGTCTTCTGTGTGTTCCCGCAGCACTTACCTTTGTAACAGCGGTTAACACAATAGATCATAATCTGTTTACTTATGTTTTCTCACCTTGTCTGTGAGTTATTCTAGTCTAAGGACCATGTCCTGTCTGCATCTGCTGCTTGCCATATTGTCCATTCTACATTATAATCACTCTTGAGGAGTCACGTTGTAGGAGTTCATATATTGACCACTTGCTTGCGTTGTGACATTGGCTAAGTGTTCAGACTTCCATGAACTCTATTTATCTGTAAATTGAAATAGTATCTACCTTCATAATGTTGTGAGGATAAAATGTGCCTAGAACATGGTAAATACTCATAGTAAAAGCACATTTGTTAAAAAATATATTAATAATTAGAACATTTGTTGGTAACACCATCTCCCACCTCTTTCACTTCTTGTTGACTATAAATATAAGCAAGGAAATTAAAGAGGGTTGTCATACATAAGTATAGTTGGTGAGCTTCTGGATGATAAACTCTACTGATTAAGGATGGAGTTAAGTTTTAAGGGAGAGTGGAATGACAATTTTGGGGAGAGAAAATGTCTTTCTATAGGCGTGGTGACTTGGAAGTCTTACCAGAGGGGACAAAGAAGCTTTGCTAATGAATGAAAAGGGAATGTGTGTGGCAAAGGAGAGTAAGTAATTCAATGTGCTTTGAATTTGATGCATAATAATATGGCCCAAATGAGATTTTTATCATAAAAAGAAAGAAACTACCCGAGGTCAATAAATGTCATTTATTAGCAGTTACTACTTGGGCTTCTTTGATTAGAACGTAAGTCTCCAGGTGTCTAGGATCACTAATGGAACTTTAGAATTAAGAGGCAAAAAGGACTTTAATGGCTTTTTTAAAAACTTTTTGTTTTTGTATTTACAAAGCTGAATGTAAATGTTTTACCAGACGTAAGTGTATGTTTTGATCTATTTCTACACTAATCAACTGCATAGTTATAGTAGGAAAATTCATAGGTTTTAACACTTGCTTTTATGATAGCTTTATGATGTCATTCCTGTGTAGCACATTGCATTAAAAAAATAGAGTGACCACACTGGGCAAAATAACCACACTGGTTAAAATAATGGAGCATTCATTTTTCTTGAACTGCAGGCTAAAATATTCCATAGTTAAAGTTTTAGCAGCATGCACTGGGAGGTCAGTTTTTCAGAGTTGTAATCTCACTTCAAGACTGGAGATTGGTAAAGATGATAATTCCCAGCATTCTTTGTCCAGTGCTTTTAGAAGAAGAAGAAAAGTGATGATACTGGGAAATACAGAGTTATTATAAATGAGGCATTAATACGATCCTATTTTGATTGTCAAGTTATCTGCATTGAGGAATGGGTGGTCAGGAATAGCAGTCTAACTCAAATGCCAATGGAAATGAGAATATTCTGCCCAAGGAACAATGACTCGTTTTACAATGTGGCCACAAAATTCAGCATGGTTGATCTCAGCTGCCTCAAACATCATTAAACTAATCTCAGAGCCTAGGATTAGGTTTGGCTGACCAAGTGTCCTTTCAGGTCAGAGTTCAAGGAGTCCTGGTTAAGTTTCAGGGAGCCCGGAAGACAGCCTGCTCTTGGTACTTTTTTAAACAAAGGTTTTGTTCTATAGTGCTTTTAAAATCCCTCAAATAGCTTTAACTGCTAAACTAACACACACAAAGAATGGCAGTTCTTAATCTCTGTAATAGTCTGTTTGCATAGGTTATTAATGACTCTGGCCTATAGAGTTTGTTCAAACCAAAAAAAAGAAAAACGTCAGTCAGAGGGGGTGATGGAGAAAGAGGGAGCCATGCTGACAAACTCCCTCCCTCCTCCTTTGCACACAGGTAATTAAGTCCAGACTTGGGAGCAGTATCATTACATTGTGAAGATGAGCTAGGGAATCTTTTGGAGTTGAATTTCTTAACATTACCCCCTGCAGTAAGAAAGGGCATTTGCCCTCTGCCCGATCTTTTAACAACAAACCAATGCTAAACAGCATGCATAGTCCAAACAAAGATTCCTCCATAAAAACTTGGACATTTGTCGCAGGTGGTATTATGACACCATGGTATAGAAAAATCTAGTCTTGATTTTATAAGTGATATATTAAAATGAAAAAGGCAGAATAGTAGGGCACAGATTAATTTAGCCATGATAAATGTGTTAATTCACCATCTTGTCCGTGGAAAAAGCTATTCCTCAGGGAAATGGTATTAGCTATGCAATGTCTTATAGCCAAATACTGCTCTGTAAAATGTTGGAAGTTGACACATGATCTAAATTCAGCTTTATAACTTTTCATTTATTTAATGCCTTTTGTACATCAATAAACCTACCATAAATTCCCTCCCCTCCAGTGCAGTGTAGATCACAATTCAAATACTATAGCTGAGTTGTGTGTAGAGCTGACTGTGAAAAGAGAAAAACCGGATGGATCAGTGGGATTAGAGTTGAGTCATAAAACGTAATGAGAAATCATCTCTTCCTGCTCCTCACCATCTTCAGAAATCTCCTGCATGACTCCTAGGATAGCATATTATCTATCCTGTGCTTGGCTACTTCCAGGGATGGGGAGCTCACTTCATTGTGAGGCTATAGGAGTTCATCACCAGTTGCTCTAGTTTCATCATTCCTTAGGATTATAAAGGAAATAGTCTTCAGACAAAGTGTATTAGAACTATTTCCTTTGTTTGTAGGGCAACTCAGATATTTGGAAAGTAATGCCTGTGCCCTCTCAAAGACTTCTTTTTGTAAACGACCTAGAAAGTTGCATGTAGTTTGGTCCCATTTTATCCTCTCCCTTCTGTACCACCCTGTGTCTGGGTACTGTGGCCCTCAGGCTAGCACACCTCAATACCCTGCATATGATCTTGACTTCCTGTAAATGCATTCATTATGTTTAGCACATATTCACAATATAATCAAATTTAGTTTTTGTGTGTTGTTTTTTCACAGCAGCCTGATGTTCTTTGGCTTCATTTCATATGTTAGCTTTTAGGGCTTTCTTAGTCATTGTTCTAGCATTTGCAGTTTGAAGCATCTTTTGCTTTAGCCCATAGCATGGAGATAGTGGGTAATTGGGTAGTTTTGCCTCCAGTCTTTTCATCATCTTAACATGATGCTATCCCTCTTTAACAGTTGCCCTGTCTTTTCATAGATCATCATTTAGTCCCTGACTTGACTTCAAAACAAAGTTAACAGGTTCCACTTGTCTCAGGTCTTTCTGGACTGTGACTTCTTTGATAAAATGCTTAGAGGTTCTTCCTTATTTCTCTGCTCTACTTTCAATTTTCATGGAGTCTTAAAGATTTAGGCCCTTGGGAGAAGTTGGAAGCAGCCACACTGAAGGCATTTCAGTACAATGTTCAGATCCTGGCTTCTGTCCTCACTAGGGCATCTGACCTTAGGAGAGTTACTTAATTTCTCTATACTTTATCTGACGAGTTAAGAACCTTCCTTACTTTAAGATTGTTTTAAGGATTAAGTCAGGTACTATTTTAATGACCAAAAAGTGTACTCAGTGAATGTTACTCTTATTACTGTTATTTCTCATGGTGATACCCACTCTTATTTTTTATATGTTTTTGATCCTCCAAGTGTTTTCACAGCCTCATAACTCTTTTAAGCCATCTCCCCCAAACAACTCTATCCACTGAATCATGCCCACATTTTCTCTCTTCTTTTTGATGTCTGCTTTCTTAAACTGTCGAATCCTTATCTCTTCTAAGTATGCCATTGCTTAACGGTTGTAAGCTTCCAAAGTGGGCTTTTGTACCTCCAAGACTCCTGTGGCTTCATATCTCTCAAGCCTATTCTTCTGATGTAAGCTCAGCATAGTTTACCTTCATAAAGGTGTTCATTCTGTCTTCCATGGTGAGTACCATAAACCACATGACTGAGGGGTTAGCCTACAGCTTTCAAGATACTAAGCTTTTAGAAGGCTCTTTGGAAATGTCTGTTCTTCAGGGGGGGAGGGTAGATTGTCAGCTGAAATCTTGATATCTCCCTGGGTTTTCTCACAAAAGACTGCACACCATGAAAACTAAACATTATTAGCATATAGGACTTGGGATTTAATGGACTTAAGGAAAAAATAAGTAAGAGTTATGGAAACATAAGCATGAAAATATAGGGTTTCATTGTCTTTACATTTTAACTTCCTATCTTGTTAGGTGTGTTAATTGTAAAGACTTACTTTTTATCTGCAGTATGAAGAGAATAAATAATAGTACTTACAACTGACTATGCAATATTCATATAATTAAGCATTCCTAAGTTTTTGGAATTCCTAAGTAAGAATGGATTTGAGAGAGTTTGGCCCTGATTGCTTTTTTCTTCTTTTTTTCCTTTTTAAGAATGTACATATATATATATATACATATATAAAACCTGAAATAAGCATGTAGAGTTTGAGTTCTTTACCATGAATAATTGTACTAAAATATTCTAAAATATTTCTAGGACATTTTCTAAGTTTGCAGTTATATGTGTGAAGGTTCAGAGGATATTGTGAGGAAATTCCTTTCCTTTTCCCTGAAAATGTGACAGTTGTGGAGTACTCAAAAAAAAAAAGGCTCCTCTCTCTTGTCCATTACTTGCATTTTCACTCTGGCCTTCTTACACTTCCCTTAGGCAACATACCTTTTTCTAGTACTTCCCTGAGAGGCCTGTTTGGCCTTGGGTGCGTATGTAAGTGCAGATTCCTGGGCCCATCTTGACCTAGTGCCTCTGGTCCTTTGGTAATAAACCCCCAAATCTTCATTTTCCTAAGGTCTTTATGGAAGGGGGGTCATGTCCCCATGCTTTGAGAATCACCTCTCTAGTCCAGTTATCACTGGCTTGCTTCTATTATGTCCAACAAAACCAACATTATGCAGTGTTCCTTCTGGAGCCCTTTGTTGTTGGAGAACAGGCTGCTGGTGGGCCAGAACAGATTGTCACCATGTAAATGGGTGAGTCAAGGGACATAATTTCATAGGCTCACACCTATCTCTCAGCCAAAGACATTTCAGGTTAGTTGTGTGCCTGTACTGGTAAAGGAATATAGTCTTATTTGAACTGGGGCAACCCTAGTTCTGGGTACATTCTGTGTATTATATTTGCCAACTCACATTCAGCCCATGCATTTATAATTACTCAACTGTTTCCATGCATTGAGTCATTGCAGAAAAACCGATTCTTTGTAGAACCTCATTAAGATTTCAGCTGCTAACAGATTTTATTTTACAGTTCCAGCTTTCATGATATTAAGATATGGAGATTTGGGCTTCTGGGAGGGGTTATTTACAAGTTTAAAGCTCTTAGCTATGAGAGCATCATTTTAAGGGCATAACCAAAAAGGAAAAAAATGGGAAGCCCAGTATTCTAACGATGCAATATAATATTTTGGAGGCAAAAATAAAAAATGTAAAATTACTTTAAAAAAATTACGTGTTTGGAATTTCCATGATTTTAAGTGTCATTTAATTTTAAACCAGCGTTTTTACAAATGTTACTTGGGGGGGGTGCTAAAAAGACTCACCAACATTAAACAGTACTTAGTGCTCATATTGTTACAATGAATACACTCTACTTTCTTTATGCTAATTCTACATGGTAAGTGAATAATCTGACTTAAATGACTTATTTTTCTTTTGTGGCTGCACCCAAAACTATACTGAGCCATGTTATATTCTGTATTGCCCTTTACCATGGTATTTTAAAACTTTCTTTTAAATAATGTACACTATTTTAATTAAGGTAAGTCACCATTGACTGAGAGTTATTGGTTATGTCAATTAGAGCTACCACTTGTATTTTGTCTCCTATCTGTTAACATAATAATCATTCCTTCGGCAGCCCACAAAGGGAAGTGAGCTAAATTAGAGCAAGCATATGGGGAGTCAGGAGTCAGCTAGACTTTGAGGTGGTTGTTTTTGTGTGAAAGTTATCTCCTTCCTTGTGGTGTGAACATTGCTTTCATTGCGCATGCACTGCTCCCTGTCCCTTCTGACAATCCCCTTTAGTATTCTGGGAAGGGAAGTTTTCCTCCTCCAGTACAGCTTCACCGCAAGGCATTCAAGAGGCAATTCTTTCTCTCACTCTGCCTTCCCTCGCTTCTGCAGGGGGATCATTTGCTTGCTGATTTGTCCCTGGTGTCCTTGAATTACCTGCTCTTTTTTCCAACCAGGTGATAAGAAACTCCTTGTTGACAGAGATTGTCCTCTGATTCTCTGTGTCCCCCTGTGGTTTGGTATCCTGCCATTCCAGAAGGCACTGCAAAGATGTTGGCTTGAATAGATGGTGAAGAATAGGAGGGAACATAATTTCTGCTAACTGACAAGATTGATTTAATTTGTTTGTGTTCCTATCCAGGCACTTTGAATCTCGAATGCTTAATAACTTTCCTGATTAATATCTTTTTAGGCAACATTGGAACTGTTGATTTTTTTTCTAAAGGTTTCTAAATTGGAGGGTTTCTCATCTGAAAATAGTTAAGAATTTATAAAAGAACAGAGATTTATTAATGCAAATAGCTTACATTTTGGGTGTACATTGCTTTGCTTAATAATTTGCAAGGAAAGCTCAATAATTTAACAGTAATAAATGCACCCATTGTGGAAAATTTGAAAAACATAAAACAGTGTGAAGGATAAAGTAAAATTCCCCTTTGATGTCACCTGTGCTGATTAACTTAAAATCTTGTACAACCCTAAGTCTCTTTTTTTCTCATAGGCAAAAATCTGTATATAATTTTTTTCTACTTAGTATAACAAACATTTTACATAACATTATTTTTTAATGACTTCTAATGGTTGATGGTGTGACTATAGCATAATTAATTAACCATCCCATTTGTTTTAGGCATTTATGTTGTTTAGAGTTTTTTATTTTTATAGATAGCTCTTTAATAAATATCTTTGTATTTGGATGTCATTCTGTGCTTCTGACTAATTGGGGTAATAGACAATAATTTTTATAAAACTGGGTTATATTTTCAGTTGACAAATTCATGATTAATTTTTACTTATGTTTAAGATGTTAAAATGTCAAACTTAAGATTTTAAATTTAAGTTAGAGTTTTCTTTTTACTACAGTTAACATGGAGTTAGAAAATACCCTGTTTCATTAGAATTTGGGCTGGTGAAGAGCTTTATTGTTCTGTTATAAGGTCAAACTGAAGAACTTAACGAGCAGCATGTCTGAAATTAGCAGAGTATTCTAAGATGTAGCAGTCATTTAAAATTCCTAGCCTTGATAATCTTTAGTTTTATTATGAAATATACCATGCTTACACAAGAATGTAAGTAATGTGCATGTTTAACATTAAAGAATAAATAGTAAAGCAAACACCTTGTTCTCACCACTCTGCTTAGGAAATAGAACATTCCCAGTGTCTTTGAAACTTCTTCATGTTCTCCTCAGTATGATGTTTTTGTTTGTTTTGTTTTGTTTTGTTTATGCCAAGGACCTCAGTGATACTGGACTGAGGAAGATTTGGAAATGTCAAGTTTTTTCCATTTCCACTCCCTCCTCCTGGTCCAGTCTACCATCCCGTCCTCTAACCTACTGCAACAGCCTCCAAACTTGCTTCTCTGCTTTTCACTCCTGATCCACTTCAATTCAAACCCCTCTCACCCCAGCCTGAGGGATGGCTTAAATACAGAAACTGAATAATGTCATGCATCTGCCTAAAACCCATCCCCAATTTTCTGTTTGATTTCGAAGAAAATCCAAAAACCTGTTGTGACCTGCAAAGCTCTTTCTAATCTCTCCTGGCCTCCCTCCATCTTTCACTACTTGCTCCCTCATTTGCGCTATACTTGTTTAAGTGAGCCAGCGTAGCTTTCCTGCCTCACGAGCATCACGTACTCCTTCCCCGACTTGCTCAGCACCCTCTTCTTGCCATATTCTCCCAGACAGGTTCCTTTTCACCCTTCCGGCCACCACCCTCATTGTTCTTTCTCTTAGAATCCCGTTACTTTCATGCCTAGCACTTGTTAAGTGTTTAATTAGGTCTTCGCTTGTTGGTTAGACCTAGTAGACTCTAAGTTTCATGCTTGTAAGCAGCATGCCTATCTTGTTTACCAGCCTGTACTTTTAGTACCTGGGTAAACACTTCATAAATGTTAAAAGAATGAGTGAAACTTTTAATGATGCATTTGGAAGAAAATATTAGTATTACATAACTCTTTATGTTCAGAAGCAATATATAGTATTTTGGGTCCAACAAAATACAACTGATTGAGTTATTGAATCAGACCTACGTCCCTGGGCCTATTTTTGCCTGTCTGCATATATGGTATTTTTAATTCTGATGGACCAGTTTTTTAAATGTGACCAATTTAAGTTTAAATAACCCTTTAGAGATTCATTTTATCTCAAGTGCTTGTCTCAGGTATTTAAAATAGAATGATTTAAGCAACATAACATAGTAGAAGGGATCTTGTTATAGTGGAAAGAATGTGGGTTTTGGAGTCATAAAAACCTGAGTTTAAAGAGTAGTTATGCTCTTTGTTAGCTGTGTAATCTTGGGAAACTACTTAACCTTTCTGTCCCCTGGTGTTCTCATCTGCAAAATGTGATGATAACATCTACCTCACTGGTTTGCTGTGAAGATCAAAGGAGATAATAATATATGTTAAATCCTAGCACTGTGCTTGCCCCAAATAGACAATTAATTTAAGTCATTTATGATATTATCATTGCTATTATTATTAGAAGCTGTGTGCCTATAACCAATTGCATAATCTTTTTCAGCTCCTATTTCTTATTCTGCAAAATGGAGATAATTCTTACTTTATAGGAATAATTTCAAGATTATATGATGTATAAATGTTTTGATGTAGAACACCTGGAGCTACTCTACTTAGGTCATAGCTGATGTTCAGTAAATAAATAAAGGTGGTTAATAAAAATAATAGCATGAAAGAGTTGGGATCAAGTTTTTAGTGGCAATTTGGTGTCTCTAAATTCCATTGATTCATTCACTACATATTTATTAAGATGCCTATTTTATGCCAGGTGCTCATCTTACTGCTGGAGCTATAAGGATAACTAAGGTGAAGTTCCACTGAGTAACTTACAGTTTAATGGGGAAAGGGGATTTCACATTAACTGTATAGTTATTTACCTCATGAAGAAATACAAGTGCAGTGAGACTAATTCTCAGGGGTGTAGAGGGTGAGGTATAGGAAAAGTGCAAATCCAGCTGGAGGTCTTGTTTGATTTGGATCTCAAAGGCTAAAGAGGAGTTCTCCAGAGGCAAGAGATGCCATGATACGGGAAAAAAAATAAGGGCTTTGGAGTCAGGCAAACCTCGCTTCTAGTCTCTGCCATTTAACAACTTTGTGATCTTAGGCAAGTTATCTAGCCTTATCTACAATGGAGACACTCATATCTAGGTCATAGGATTTTGTGAAAATTCATACAATAAAAAAGTGTTTAGCTCAAAAGTATGAACTTATAAATATGGGTTCTTTGCTATTACCTGGAATTTTGTCCCCTTCTCTCTATACAGGAAATTACAAAATGGTCTGCACTCCCAAGAGTCTATAGTTTTACATGTTTACCTGGTCAATCATGAATTTTTTTCTTTTAACTTGGTCAGATCTTATCTATATCTTTGTCTTTAAAAGTTCAAAGATTGGCTATTCATCACCACTTCAAACTCAGTTTGTTAGAATATTTACTTGGCTCTTTAGGAGTTTCACTCTTACCCCATCAGCGAAAATAATGTCTTCCTTCCTCTAAGATAGTAAACAAGAAATCAGTCATTTGAAACTTTGTAATTAACAATGGTAGTTTACCTGTGGTTAGCAGTTTAAAATTTATAGAGAACCCGAAACCCTATTACCTCATTTAATGCCCTCAACGAATGCCCTCAACGAATGCCCTGGGGATGGAGACTGTCATGATTTTGTTCACAGGGGAGGAGATTCAGAGGTAGGTGACTTGCTCTTCGCATTCTAAGCCAGCACGTCTCACTTTGTACTGTACCTGCCTTGTTTCGTCTGTCTTCAGAGTCTGTTGTTCCTTCCCAGGTTGCCAACATTCATCCTTATGTCTCTCTACGGCAACTGCCTTGTCAGTTCCTGTGTGGCCCAGGTTATGTAGTCATTCTCCCATGATTTAGAGTCCATAGCTCTAGAAAAGCTTGTGCCTGCCTTTTGTTGATATTGGTAGATTGGTATTTCTCAGTCATTTCTTAATGCTCTTCAGTGACTTCTCATTGCCCTGTGAAGCAACTTCAAGATCCTGTTACCTTCTCCCTCAAAACCACCAGGCATTCACCATATCTTGACCTTAATTCCACCATCTTGTTGAAGTTTGGAATGTACTTAAGATATGGCTTCTCGGAGGTGGACCCATTTTTCTTGTGACCTCTTATTTTCCCCAGCACCCTGCTGAGCACCGTCTGTCTGTCTAAAGCAACAGAAACCAAATTCTTCCATTATGGCTCTTCCTTGGGACAGTAACTCCACTAAAAAAAAATTATCTGATATGCTTATCTTTGTGCATTTGTTCTTCTTTTCCAGATTTTGTGTGGCTTACATTGCTCACCATTCATTATTGTTTACTTAATTTGAAGAGTCACCCAGGCTTCAGCTGAATGACTTAGGTTATAAATTTCTAGATATAAAGAGCACTGCCACTTTAAATTATTCTATGAGCAGCAGAAGTCAGTGTTGAGATAATAATGGTGATACTTTATGCTTTTCTCTATTAGACAGATCATAGGCTTATAAATAATTATTAGTCTTGGAATCTCTACTAACTACAGCCTGTTTTCCAATTCAGGGTATATGTCCATTTAGCATGTCTTTACAAAATATAAAAACACTAAATTCAAATTCAAACTGTTTAAAAATTATACTCAAGAGGATTGTGAAGATCTATTACAAGATGTAAAAGACTTTTTTTTTTAAAGGCATTTGTGTTCCCTGTCTCTTTTCCTAGCACCTTTTATTTTGTTATCTCTGTTTCGGTAAGTAGCCACTCAGGAAGATGGTTTATACAAAAAGAAAGAATGAAAATAAAGGCATGAAGAAAAATGTATGCACTACCATCTCCTTGTCTCTCCCTCTGAGATATTATGTATGCCGGCTTCAAAAACCAGTTTAAAAATAAAAAAGATGAGGGCGGTTGCAATCTGCTTCATTTTATGCAGATTAGGTATGGCCCTCGGGCACCTGCCAAATTGCTAATATGGCCTTCCGTTGGGTCTGATTAGTATGAACCCAGATCTCCTTTTCCATTAAAACAGAAATATATTTGATGGGAATAAGGTAACAACAGAGGTGATATTTTCTCTTATAATCATGGGTCATGTTACACCTGGGCAGCTTCTCAGTGTAGATGAGGCAGACTAGCTGGGCATTTATGTTTCCTCCACTCTCACTTGGCTTCTTCTTGCTGAGGACTTTGGGGTTTCCAGATACCAGTGGGACTGTGACTTCCATTTTGTTGTGGTGTCTTTGAAAGGTCATTTTTCTCTGCATTACAGATGCAAAATGTTATTGTTGTTTTTTTTTTAAACACATCAGTAAGCCTTATATTTGCAAAACCAAATACCTTAAATTGTCTAGAGTGAATGTATAAGGATACCCCACTCTGGGCAACTGCATTTTTGGATTATTGCAACAGTTATTTTGAATGCCCTGGGGCGAAGCATTAATTTTCTTCCAAAAAGATAATAGAGACAGCAAATATGGAAATTGCAAGCATCTCTTATGACTCTGTGAGAGCAGGTTTTAAGAAAATACTTTGATACTAATGATCGCAGTTTGTGGGAAAATAATAAAATACTTGTGTGAACTCAGCAGGGGCTAAGAGTTCAAGGAGACCAAATTGGGGCCGTATCTCAAGGCTTGGGTGCCTAAAGAGTTATAGAAAATAGAGCTAGCTGTGTCAGTTGTCTACATCAAACCCATATTGAAAGTTGCTGATATTTAACATGAGCAATATCTCATGAAGTCATTCTGTAACCCAAATTATCTCTTGCCAGTGGAGGGGCCAGAAACATCCTAAACAGTTGACATAGTGTACATCGTCATGAACAGACCAGGGAAAGCAGTAGCTGTGCGCTGAATGCCATAATAAGTCCTTCATGTGGGTTTGCTTCACATGCGGTGGCTTATGTATGAATAAAAGATTTGTTTTTTAGGGCTCTTATTCTGGTCTGTCATCAGCATTATTACATGCACCACCTCAACCCAATATTTTGTGTCATCAAGTAATTCAGCAGTAGGGACAAGAATTACAAAGCTCTTGCTTTTAATTTATTTTACTTGGCAAAATACAAATTAAATGCTGAAGTTGTATGTCACAGTTTTATTTTGTAGATGTGACTGGGGAGGAAATTTGCAATTATTTTTGGACTCGTAACTCTTAGAACACAATCATGGTCCAGTATTATTATGCAAGCACTTTTTTGGCCTCTACTAAGTGTCAGTCAGGAGGCTAGAGCACTCAGATGAATGAGACAGTCCCCAATTGATTATAACTGTTTTTGAGATCTTTCCAAGTGTGTAAGAACCACAAACTGACAAATAAATGTCCATGGGAATTTTAACTTAAGAGAGCTGAGCTTACTGGGAATCACACTGAGGAGTGTTATATCAGAACCTAAAAGTTAAATAACTTATTCTTTGTTGCTGGTATGGATTAATTTTAATGTAATATTGGATAACTTGGTTAACTACTTCCTTCTGGTGTAGCAACCTAACAATACCTTGATAAGCCTAAAATAAACATCCCAGTTTCTTTATGGATCATTATAAAGCAAATAAGTTAATACACTACTGTACAACTGAAAATGAGTATAAGAAGAAAATGTGGGCCTACTAAGGTACAAGCTGCTCATCAGTGTAAGAAAGATTAGATATGAGGAAAATCAGCCTTCTTGTAGTGAACATTTTCTGTGGTCCTCCCATGTATGGTAGAATGCATCTGGTAAAACAACAAAATAACAAAGAAGAGTGAAATAAACTGATCCTTTTTTTCCCTTCACATTTGACTTAGTGACCTAAGTAACCAGATATGTTTTTAGATCTGTGATTCTCCTTCCTTTTAAAGATGGGAAACTGATGGTAGCATGATATTAGAATCAAAATGAAACATCACTCAAGTTGTTTCAGGGGTAGTTAAATTAAAAAAAAAAACCTGCCTGATACCATGGCTCTTGGGAACTCCTTTCTAAAAGGAACACAATGAAAATTTATATTCTAGCTCTCATATAATTCCTGTTTTCTCTTCATCTTTCTTACCAGTTTTTACTTTTTAAAGCCTTGAATAAAATTCAATCTTTTCTGTATTTTGAGGGTCTCGTATAGATGATGTTGAGATTTCAGTACCTGGCTCTTAATTTTCAGCATCATACTTCCTGAGTGAATTAGATTAATTTATTTCTGCGGGTTATGCTAGGCCGTTTACAGATGGTCCCTGACTTAAAGTGGTTTGATGATTTTCCAACTTTATGTAGGTAGTAAAGTGATATTTGTTCAGTAGAAGCCATACTTTGAATTTTGAGTTTTGAATTTTGGTCCTCTCCTGGGATAGTGATATGCAGTACTGTACAAGCCACAGCTCCCAGGCAGCCAGGTGATCACAGAAGGAAACAGTCCATATACTTAAACAGTTCTGCACCCATAAAAACATTCTGTTTTTCACTTTAAGTACTGTATTAAATACATTGCATGAGATACCCAATTCTTTCTTATAAAACAGGCTTTGTGTCAGATGATTTTGCCAACTGTAGGCTAATGTAAGTGTTCTGAGCACATGTAAGGTGGGCTGTGATGTAAAGCTGTGATGTTTAGTTGGTTAGGTGTATTAAAGCATTTTCGACTTCATGATAGTTTAAACTTAAGATGGGTTTATTGGGATGTAACCTCATTGTAAATCCAGGAAAATCTGTATCAGTGTGTCTTTAAGGAGAGGAAATGACTTATTTATGGAGGTATATATTGGTTTATAGCTTCTGTTTGTTGCTGTGGAAATGCAGAATTGATCTGAGAGTATCTTTCTTGTTCTAATATTGTGTTACTGTCTTTCATTAACATAAAGGAATCCCTGGGAAAATCACCCTGAGTTGACTTTAATGTAAAGAAGTACTGAAGACAGTTTTATTTATTCAGGTAGTAGTCCATTAGTAGTCTGGGCAGCAGCTTTTGTTGTTTTAGTAAGAAGTGCAGTTGGCAGAATGATATTCAGTTAAAAAAATCCTGATTGAGCCATGTTCCCTTTTTTGCTTGATATGAAAGCCATTGTTTTGCTCACCAACTGGCAGACCTTCAATTATCCTGAATTTAGAAGTTGTTTACTATTCTTTGAAAGTTTAAAAATGAGACCTCCTTGAGAAACAAAAAACTGGGTGCTTGCCATTTTTTTTATAGAAAAGTAGAATTTTAATGAAAGAAAAATCAATCCACCAATTCAATGTTGAGTTTATTTTCAGTTTTGAAGGCTTGATATGTGTTTTAAATGACAGAAAGCCAAGCTCCCACTACTGGGCCCTGAAGTATTTGGGCAGTGTTTTGATGTGGAATGTCAGAGCTATAGGATGGGAGGGATCATCAGAAATCTCTGGGGGTGGCATAGATTCCTTGAGAAGATTTGATTTGAAGGTTTCAGCCCCTAAGGCCTTTCTCTGTGCCTTTAACAGCTGTCTAGAATGTCTCTTGTGTTGGTCTTCCTGGATGCCAAGGATGCTAAGAGTGTGGGAGCTCAGTTTCCTACCTGTTGTCGGTAGGCAGGACACTGGGAATAGAGTCAGGATAGGGAACATCAGGTGAACCTGCAGAGTGAGCTAGGGCTGCCCAGGGGCCATGGCAGAGGGGTCCACCTGCCCACCTTCCCTTCTGTATCTGTGTGTCTCTGCCATCTGCCAGGTACTGACTGTGCTGTTGTGGAGCTTACCATTTAGAGGAATAGAGACAGTAAGTATTTACAAGTGCACAGATCCCTGGAACACTTTGCGGCAGAGGGCAGGTGATGAGATGCTGTTCCCGACACCACCTCTTAGATTGTGGCCACTCCTAAAGACGGTAAAATGGAAGCTCAGATTAAGTGACTTGCCCCAGTCACTGAGATAGAACAATTTCCAAGCCTAGGTTCTTTTTTTTTTTATTGAAATAAAGTTGGCATACAATATTATATTGGTTGCAGATGTACAACATAGTGACTCAGTAATTACATACATTACTAGATGCTTTGCCACAGTAAGTGTTGTTCCCCCGTCAAGTCCAGGTGTTTTGACATCAGATGACTTGCCATGGTAACCAGTGACATTTTGGAGGATTCATGTTTTTGCTTAAGTAAACTCTTTCTTGAAAAGATTCTAAAAAATTTGATGCTCACAATTCATGTATGCCAGCATATGTTTATACAGCACTTTGTAATTTTTACTGCAGTTCAGTTCATGTTGTTTTATTATAATTACCATTTTGTGAGTCAGGCCAGGGAGTTTATTGTTGCTGATTTTATTCTGTTTTTGCTTTTAAATCCCCATTTGTTTTAAAATCCCCATTTTATAGAAAATAGGGGCCCAGAGAGGTTAAGTGGGTTTCCTGTAGGTGCAGAGAGCTACAGCCAATAGGGGGCAGATCCAAGACCAGACTTGGATATCCTGATTCCCAGTCTGCTGCTTTTTCAAACAAAGTGGCTTTCTTGTTACGTGACTGTCATACATTGTGCAGTTTTGACATCTTTATGCTTATGAGGCTACAGCTAGGTTTTCTAAAACTGTAAAATTGAATGACCTGTGCCTTCCAGTATTGTATAGTCTTAAGATAAAGAATTTCTGGAGTTTATGCATATATGGGAAACCAGTTTGTTTGTTTTTTTGGCTATTACCTATTCAGCCCCTGCAAACTGAAGAACTATAATTCAGTTGCAATGCACTCTTAACCCTGTTTTCCTTCTCACATGCCATAACTTTCTCCTTTCTCTTCACTTACCCTACTTGACAGTAGTGAGAATTTTTACTGGTGAGTTGGATAAAAAGAACTTGGGAATCTTTTGGTCTTTTGCCCATCTCTTGAAGAAAAGGATTAATTTTCCCTGTGCTCCAGGTCCTCATTTTTACCAGACACCCTGGGAAGTCCTTTCCAAACTGGCTTATCCTCAGTATCTCCTGGGAACTACTACCCCTGGAGCTTTAAGTTCTAGAAGCAGGTGGGCCCATGACTTCTCTAGGGATAAACTTGGAACTCATTCATTTAAAATAATCATTCTAAACAGCACAATCTTTACTAAACTGTGAATTCCTGGGATGGGGAGAAAAAGAATCCATTTCTGAGCATCCCCTAGTCTCCAAATCATCTCTAACTGTTTAGCCCAGCTACCATGGAAGAACTATTCATCCTGTCAGGAATAATCACTAGGAATAATCACTTGCCCATTAATTCATATGGCATTTTCCTGACATAGCTGAGTGTTTTAGGGGGCTCAGAAAGACCACTGTCATTTTTCATCACCATGTATGTTGTGACTACAGATCTATGTTTGATTTAATTCAAGAAACATTTACCTAATGAGAGAGCACCTCCTATGTTTTGGACCCTTGTCTCCTTTATTATGGCCTTTAAAATGGTAATGCCATATTTAAGTGTGGTTTGCCACTTTTAAATATGACATTTCCAAAACAACAAGGAACTGTCAGAACTTCTTTGAACATAAACTATCTGAAACCAGCACACCATGGCATTATTATACTTAATAAGAGTATAAATGAAGATGTACTGACGTTAAGATGTTCATAAAGGAACAAAAATAAACAAAATAAAGAAACCTCCAAACCAAAAGCAGCTGCCATTTTGTAATAGTTACAGCCATATTTGCTTCCATGTCTTGGAGTTTCTTAACAAATTACTGTGAAATCTGGTTAGTTGGAACATGAATAAAAATGTACAACATAAATGAGTCTACTTTTTGCCTTCATATTATATGGCAACATTTTCTTTGATAATCAACATGCCATCATAATATTGCCCTTAAGATCAGATATTATGTAATCTTAAATTATAAGAAACAGAATATGCCTGAGGGACAGTTCTGGAATATATAATTGAGAGCATGCAGTTGATAAGATTTCCAAGCGTGTTGAGCCCAGTGTTGGAGGGTGTACCTGGAAAGCTAGGTCCTCAGGAAAACTTGGAACATTCCAGCTCCCATTTGAAAAAGAATACATATAGTTAATCAGGATGGGAAGTATGCAGCAACTGTATTTTTAGATCTTCACTGGATATTTCTTGCCCCATAGGATGCAGAAACACTGGCTAAACCTAAGTTATGAATAGCATCTGCTAGAATGTAGAGAAGTATTTTGAAAAGAGTATACTTTTCCCCCTGTGTCTTTGATTATTGAAGATATTTTAGGGGGACAAATGCTAGAGGGAAATCTCTTTATGCAAATATATTTTTCAATAGAAAAGAGGAAAAAGAAGTTTGTGTTACCTGCCAAAATTAATCCTTTAATTTGAAACTTTTAGGTAATGACCAAACTGAGAACAATAATAAGAAGATATATACCAGATGCATAATTTTTAACCAGTGACAGAATTGAACCCAAATAATTTCTCATAACACTTTTCTTTCTCATTTGTCCTATTCCCCCATGTAATAGTTTTAAATGGCACTCTTATGAAATAAATAACTAAATACCAACCATATTTTTTTCATATCCTGACCAATATTTTGGCTGTTTTTCAGAAGAATTGGAATTTTGAAAATTAAATAAAGGTTTCTAAAATACCAACTTCAGAAAGTTTTATTTGATTTGTGGAATAATTTTTTTCTCTCTCTCTTTTTTTTTCAATGGGGTCTTTATTAATTTAGTCTAGTTACTTAGTGCTTATATTAAATAATCTAATAAAAGTCAGGGTTGTAACATAACGTTTCCCAAATGTGAAGCAGCATCTATTACATGAGACAAAATCTTTATGCTTCAAAATGTAAAAACCATGTATAGAATTACAAGGCACCAAATGGTATTGTAAATATTTTTTAAGTAGAACATTTCTGTAGCATAAGGGTGTAGTCAGCTCAAGGAGAGATTGCCAGACAGCTGTGTATCACTACAGCTTATTCAGAAAGTGCTCCAAAATTTACATTTCAGTTTTTTAATACTAATGTTCTTAATGATAATTTCTCCTGAAAGATACAGATGTGATTAAGAGTAAAAGTTAATGTTCTTAAAGAGTAAAAAAACTGCCTTGTTTATGTTTGTCTATAATACCTGAATTGTTGTAGCTAAAGCAGTGTGTGTGTGTGTGTGTGTGTGTGTGTGTGTGTGTGTGTGTGTTGATTTTTAGATATTTATATAACAGTATAGCTTCACATGTATTCTGAATTGTTGAATTATTTATTTTTGTCTGGTGTTTTTTTTTTGTATTGTTACAAATACAGGATTAAGTATATTATAAGTTCCCAGACAAGTATGTTTTGAGGTTTCATTAATTTTTGTAAATTATAATGGTGCTTGAATAATGTTAAATGCTGAGAGAATGCTATTTCATTTCCATTGACTGTTACTCTAATGCAAGACATTGGAAATATAGATAGACTTTAAAATCAAAGCAGAAGGTGAGAGTTCCAGTAAGTTGTATTGGGGTATTGCTAAGCTATGCATGAAAAAGGAAAATATGTATGTTTCAAAACCATTTTTGGTTTGTTCTTTTCTTTTTCCTCATTGAAACGTAATTCCCACTGCAGGTTTAACACAATAACTGCAATTTATGCCCTTATGCTGCTACAATTTGATGATATACCACAGTCAGGCCACAGGTTAGAAACACAGGCTGAGTTATTATATACTGCTGGGTAGCGATTTCCTGTGAACTGATTTATGGATAAATAATTCTGTGTTCTTATTATATAGGACACACAGTTTTTAATTTCTTTAACAAAGCATAGCTGAACAACAGAAAATTATATGCTGTAGCATACGGACATGACCACTCTGAGGAGGATAAACAGATGCAATCAATGTCATGAGTTCTCCTATTTTTACAAGGGGCCTCATCAACAGTTGGTATACTGTGGAAATAATACCATGAACCAGAAGCCCCAAGGCTTGGTTGTTCTGAAGCTGGGGTTTTTATTGATACTCTTTTGCTGAAATCTTTTCTAGGGAGTTATGAGATATATAAGTGCCAGCCTTTAGATATTAAAGCCCTAACGTCTCCTTTTTTCCCAGGCTGAGTTTTCACTTTGCTTTGAAAATTTTGAAAATGCACCTGAAATAAAAGAAAATTGTTCATTGAGCTGTATTATAAGAACACTGCAGACATCTTGCTGGGTTCCTGTATCTGTCTCACAGATTGATTAATGGGCTTTATTCTAGAATAGACACAGTATATACCTATTTTATCAGCATCTATCTACATGCCACTGCAGACTGAGGATTATTCTCCTGTACTTTATAGTCAATCTGTTGCAGGCCCTCATGAAGTAAATATTTCTCATAGTTGAGGTACAAGGGGCAAAAATTATCATTTTGGTTTAAGAGTGGTTTCACTTAGCTATAATAAGCTTCTAGCTTTTTTTACTTTAGCAGTAATAAGCTTCTACTCAATCATGAGCTCCATAATTACAGGGATAGTGTATATTGGGCTCTCTTTGTATCTTAGTGAGTTATGATGGAGACACAAAAGAAAAAACTGTCAAATGAAGAAATGATTACTGCTTAATACAAACCATCTTGATATTTTATTTAGTGTGTTGTATTATCACCACATTTTATTTTATCCTCAGACGTGATTGAGTTTCTAAGAACTGGAATCAGATATTGATAAACTATAATGTGTGTTATCACCACTCTTGTTTTCACATAGAGGTGTAAATAATAACTAGTGATATAAACTATGCATCTACCGAGAAGAGTTTTTGATTTCTTTGAGATAGGTCACAAGCCAATAAAAATAATAAATACATGTGTACACAAATAGCTATTCATATTTCCTTTTGTGATATGTCAGCCCTAACTGCCAGAATACTGCATTTAGAAAGTAAAAATTGGTTACTGCATCTTTTTAATTTTAGACAAAATTTGCTTCCAGTCCCAACCTAATTTTATGTCACTAATGGGAAATTTACCTACAATTGCATTTTGTTATTTGGTCTAAAGACATTACACAAAGAGTGGATTGGTCTTCTGTATTTTAGCAAACAGATTTGTCTGGATAGAAACAATTTTATTTATACTGTGCTCAATTCAATCACGTTAAGATTTTTATGAATTTCAACTCTAAAATAAAGGCCCATAATTTGTGAATCAAAGATCTTGAAACTACATCTGTAATAGTTCTCAGCACCAGGCATTTCATAAATGTTTGCAGATGATAAATTCCTTGGAAATAGGAAAGATGATTTGGGAAACAATGTTTATGTCTGAAATGGCATTGTTGTGGGAGATGATTTTTTCCAGAGAAATCTCAAGTGTAGCTGGCTTTTCAGTCTTCTGGGCTTGTCACCTGTTTGCTCATTGGTTTCATATGTTTCTTTGCTTAACGTTAAATGTCAAGATTCTGTCCAGTGTGAGACTGTGATCCTGCCCTGTGGGAGCCCATTGTGCCATTGGGCATTAACACATGGTCAGAGCTGAGTAGAAGGGGTGTTGGTCCAGCAGCTAGAAAACTTGTCAGATAAAGCCCAGGTCCTAGTCCTGGCTGTCACTCACTGATACCTTTGAAAAGTTACTCTTCTCTGATCTTTAGCTCACTGCAAGGTACTGTACTGACCCCTTGCTGTCCTCATGAGGATGAAGTAATGGTTTGAAGAAAAACCACTTTGCAAACAGTAAAGTAACATAAAGGGATATTATGAGACTGTAAGTTCTTAAAAGATACACAAACCAACTGAGAATGTTTATTGTGCTGCTGTGGAAAGAAAGGGTTACTTGAGGCTGGGTCGGTCAGGGCTGGAATTATTATGGGGGCAGAATTTGAAGAATGTGTAGTATTTCTAGCAGTGCATGTCAGGGGTTACTACTCCAGAGAGAGAGTGTGATGATGCATTCAGAGAAGAAATGGGAATTGCCATTTATTGAGCATCTACAGTGTGCCTGGCTGGGCTTGAGGTCTGTATGTGTGTGCACATGTACTATCTAATTTGATGTTTATTAGTTCTCATTGTTCAGATAGATGTTGTAAAGTCTACTTATAGAGTGTGAGCATTGAAAATAATATCTTTAGACTTAGAGTTTCTCGATACCCCTTGTATTGAGATTGCTCCAGCACTGTGAGTCAGGTATCCCTAGTGGGCATATAGCCTGTTCTTCCTTCTTTGTCCTCTTTGACTGCATTTAGTGGGCTCTATTTCCCTCCTTGGAGCCCGGAAGAAGCTGTTTTGGTTGTATTTTGACACACGTATCTGGCTTATTTGAGCTCCTTTTTCACCCCTCAGAATGCTTCCTTCTTTTAATCCACCTGCATTCCAGTAAGGCTTAATCTTCCAAAAGCTTTCCTTTGATGGCGTGCTATCTACACTCAAACACTTTCAAGGATTTATTTTCCCCTAATATTTACTGAGCACTTACTGTGTGCCAATTCCTGTGCTAAATTCTCACTCTCATTTAAAGCTCATGGCAACACTAAAGGGTAGGCATTGTTATTGTCCGCATTTTATAGATAATGGGAACTGAGACTTGGGGGGTCTAAATGACTTGTCCAAAGTCTCACAGCTGGCAAGCAGAGGAGGTGGACATAAACTCACCTCTGACTCCAGGCCTTGCTCCTGACCTCTGACCCATATAGTAGTTATTGAGTCAGGTATTCAAGGCCTTCCAAACTTGAAACCAAGCTCTTTTCCAGTCTTTTCTTCTGATGTGCATCTTGCTTGGGCTCTGTTGTTTGCTGGTGGTGTTCCTCCAGGTAACCCAACCCTCTGAACCTCCATTTCCTCATAGGAAGAGTTGAAAATAGATATCGGGAGGTGAAGGTCTGATGGAGAACTTGATAGTGCAAAAAATGAGAGACTGAGTGGAAAGATTATTGTAATGTTTTTGTTAGTTTTAAAGTAGGGGAGATCCAAACTTACAGGTAAAAGGAAAGGAGAGACTGAGAAGCAAGGATGGAAGAAATGAATGGGGCAGAGGGGAAGAGAGGCGGGAATAGAAGGAGGGGCACAATTGACGTATGGTTCTCCTTTGTGATTTAAAATACTGAGGGCCTTTTATAGGTGCATGACCAAATTAAAGATTGAAAGATAATGGAGTTCTAAAAAAAAATCCTGAGTCAATATTTTTTTATATAAATTGACTTTATCTTCCTTTTAAGATGCATTAAAAATATCTAAAAAATTACTATAAACAAATAATGGTTGAGAGTAATTCTAAATATACTTTGTACCAAGGGCCTTACACTAAATCTGCACAATATTCCTACGAGGTCAGTACTTGTCTTTTGTTCCATTTTACAGATGAGAGGAGGATTGTGGTATGGAGAAATTACTTTCTAAGGTTACACTGTTAGTAGGTGGAAGACCAGGATGTAAAGAGGCATTTTGACTTGGAAGCCTGCATTCATAGTCCGGATGGCATACTGCTTCCCAGTTTGATTTCCTCAATTAACACTTGATTACTAGCCCGAGTATATTTTTGCCTTATATCAGAGAAGAAGGACTGTATCTAAGGATTGATATTTCCAAAGAGAGTTAATACATTAGACAGAGACCTTGTTTGGAGGAAAAGCTTATTTATTAAAAGAGTACCCAAGTCCCCTGCCTGGCTATAGAGAGCAGCCTTTTGAAGATAGGTATCCTAGCAGACCTTGTGCCTGCAGACAATGATAGACAGTTGAGCAAAAAACATGACTTCTAGGACCGTGGAGCTTAATCAATATGGTATAAAAAAGAAATAGCACATACCACTTCCCACTGTCTGAAAATAGCATGCATCAACAGCTCTCTTCCAAGATGTAGAAACCAACCTGTAGCAGCTGCTCTCTGTGGTGGTATTAATTGTTGGTGGAGACACCTGTGTGTGTCTAATTCCAGCCCAAACAAGTGTCTTTCTGGCTCATCAAGGTGGGGAGAGAATGTACCTAAATGAAGATTACTATTTCCAGTAGAGTGATTTGTCTGTCATTTCCTGTAGAGATTCCTCCCCCTCCACCCTTTTCTTTTATTGAGGTGTAATTTACATACAGTAAAATGTATGCATATTAAATATTTGGTTTGATGAATTTTGACAACGTTTATACCCATGCTTCCACCAGCCAAAACAAGAAAATCCCCTATGTCCCTTTCCAATCAATTTCCCTTGCCAGCCAGAGGTAGCCACTTTCTGACTCCTATCCCCATAGGTTAGTCTTGCCTGTTCTTGTATTTTATAGGAATGAAATCATACGGAGATGTTCTGTTGTGTCTGGCTGCACTGTAGTATATTCTTACAGTGGAACACTATTCAACAATAAGAAGGAATGAATGATGACACACAACAGCATGGATGAATCTCCTCTTGAGTTGTGCATTGAAGTTTGCAGGATTCATTTGCTTCATATTACCTAGGTATTCTTGCTAACCAAAATGACCCACAAAATTGGCTCCTTCTACTTCCCATCATAGTGCACGATTGCTGACTTCACTGTCCTCCCCATACCCCCAGTCTCTTTTAATAAAATATGTCTTTAGAACATGGTCAGTTTATACTTGGTTTACAGGCTATCATGATAGTGGCTTTTTTTTAAAGGAACTAAAATCATGTAGTGATTTTTAAAAAAGGGAATATCTTAGACATATTATATGGTATCCTTTTAGTATTTTCAAATATCAGAAGGAGTAAAAGAAGCAAGGAGGCAGACCCAGCCTCTCATGCGTGGCTGTCCAGTGGGCCCTTGCTGTTCATTTCAGGGCAGTTATATGCTATGTGCTGTGCACTTTTCATTGTCATGAGAGAGGATGTTAGGAAAACTATCCCTACAAGAAAACAGCTTTTCTTGGCAAGTGAAATATGACTTAAGGAGCCAGAACTGGAGACATACGGTACTATGAATGAGAGCTGTGTTACTTTATTGGATCTGAGTCCAGGCACTATTTATACTGCAGCATATTCAGCACCAGATTGTTAAATCTTAATACTGAAACAGTGCATCATTTTAATATTTTTGTTCTGTTTATTCCCTGTTTTCAAGCATTATGTCAAGCATTACGCATTCATTTATTTCATCTTGGACAGGACATGCCCTGACCAGAAAGTTCATTTCCTATTATTGGAATTTCACCCCATAGCTATAAATCATGGTTTTGTGACACTTTTAAAAGTTCACTTGGGTAAAGAGGTGTTCTCTCTCTGATGATAAAAAATGCTTTTGAAAGAACAGCGTAGTTGGACTCACCTGTATTGTCCGAAATGAAAATGCTGTTTCTCGTCTATCACTAAAACAGCTGTTTTTCTTAATGTGACAATTTCTCACATCTTGGGGGCCACTGGGTTTTTCATAGCATACAGATACAATTTTTGTTACTCTATTTTTGTGAAGTGGGTTTCTCTTTATTTTTCTTCATCAATGTTATATATGCACCAGAAAGATGGGTCCATCTTTTGAATGTTTGCATTTTCACCACATGTTGCTGAAGCTGTTCCATGAATCTTCTTGTAACAGGGTATTCTTAAAATCACTGCTCCACATAACCCAAGTCTGACCAGATTTTTATTCTCTCTCCTAATTGTCATGCATGTTTACCATATGCAGCAGGAAACCCACAGGGAACTGGTACCATTGTCACTCTAAAAAAAGCTGACGAACTAAAAAAAAAATAAAAAAGACAAGAGAAAGGGAAGTTAAAGGCACCTCTGCTATTTCAGATCTGTGGTCAGTCATTGTGTCATTGGAAAACAAGCCCTCCGCCTGATGAAACTCGAATCTGGAAGTGAACTCTACTGCTTCATCGGCTCCAAATGCTCTTCGCACTGAGGATCACACCACAGTCAGGATGTGACTGTGTGCGCTGAGCCCACACACAGGAATTTTCTTGTACAATTCAAAACCAAATCTTATATTTACTTAAGGCTTGCTTTTTTTTTTGTCTATGAAATCAGCAGTCCAGTATATTTAGCATCAGTCTTAAGTTAGAATGTGAAATAAGACTTTGGGGGAAGGAAGTATCCGTATGGTTTTCTAAGTAATTTAAGAAACAGGAAAACATAAAAGAACTGATTGTCTATGATTCAACCTCATCCTTTCATTCTCATCTTCCTGTATAGTTAACTCACTCAATTGTCAGCCAGAAAGAAATAGGTGATTGCCCAGGGTTGTAAAATATCTCTGAGTGGGCCTTGAATGTTGACTATTGAATGACTTTCTTAACATTGAGCAAACAGTGGAAAGGTTTAATAAATAGCAGATATGTGTTTATTATGTTTTTCTTCCCTGTGCAGGAATAATCAAGCTGGGGAGGTGGAACCCTCTCCCCCTCAGTTATGTGACAGATGCACCGGACGCGACAGTGGCCGACATGCTGCAGGATGTCTATCATGTTGTGACGTTGAAAATCCAATTACAAAGGTGGGTGTCTCTGAACATCTGCCCTTCCTTACTCTCAGAGCCGCGCTGCTGATCAGAGTCACTGCGGAGATCAGCACGCCTGTCTTTGTTGATTTCTAGACATTGGATGAAATGAAAAAAAGGAGAGAGGAGGGAAGGAGGGGCATGTCAGCAGGCATCTTTATAGTCCACATTCCAACTATTTTATGTTTTGTTTTCAGAAGCAGTGAAGTGGTAACCTAGGGGAAGCTTGATAAATCATTACAAATTTGTAGCCCTTAAAGGGGAACTTCCCACAGCCCCAGATGTAATGGGTTCTCTGGTTAAATGCTTAGCACGTACTCTTCGAGGAATAAGCGCCTCTGCTGTTGCTCGGCCTAAGTTGGGAGGGCTGAGTTTAGTGCCTGTGTAGCAGGCTTACCAACAGGGTGCTGCCACTGGACATTTTCTCCCCTTTCTGGTGGCCACCTCAAAGGAAGCACACTCTGTGGCCTGCAGAGGTTCTGGAAATGATTTCTTTCTCTTTTCCTTTTCCTTTTTTTTCTGGAGACAACACCCAGAACAAATAATGCCTTTAAAGAATCTAGAGGTTCTCTGCAGTCTTGTTTTGTGAAGTGTTTGCAAGTCAGGTGATTTAAATAGTTTTGTCCTCTAGTGTGAGGGCTCTGAATTTGCTTATTTTGGAGAATTTGTACTTTGATACGGACCTGACATCCCCATCCTTCCCTAGGAATGCTTTAGTGTCTTCTCTTAAAAGTTATTTTTTGGTTAGGAAAGGAACATCTCTTAATAATCCCATGAGAGTGAAGAATGGGCTTTCAGACTTCAAATCCTATGGAACATTTGTTCATAGTTAACCTTAGGAATGTCCAGTACTCAAGTTTGTATTGAGGAAGTTTATAGTTGCACTACTTGGGGCTCTATCAGGGTTCTAGAGAAGGCGTTTTTCTCCCGCTCCTCATTTAGGGTCCCATTCCTTAACAGTTCTAATGCTGGCACGAGCCCAGGAGTGACTGTGGTGCACATACCCTCTGCTGTCAGGGCCCTTTGCTAAGGTTTGCATGTCATTCATTCTTGATCTGTTTTCCAGTTGTTCAAAGTTGGAAGACTTGCCTGCGGAGCAGTGGAACCATGCCACGGTCCGCAATGCCTTAAAGGAACTGCTCAAAGAGATGAACCAGAGCACATTAGCCAAAGAATGCCCTCTCTCTCAGGTCAGTAGCTCCAGGTGGGGTTCTGGGAAATACGTAAAGCCTCAGGTGGACTTCACAGTGGGATGGCCCTCCCACTTGGTCAGCTGTCTTCTCTTTTACTTATAGTCACACTACATTTTACTTGGAAGAAATGGGAAGATTGGGGACCTTTTTGTTGTAGAGTGGAAGTTTTCTGTTACTGAGAATTTTGATAGAAGGAAAGTATATTAAAACATTTTAAGTTTGCAATCTTAACTTCTCATTATATCATAGGAGGTAGGTATCAGTGTCTTCATTTTATAGATGAAGAAATCAAGGCTCAGGGAAGTACTTTAACCTGCCTAAGATTACTCAGCTGGCTAAGTGGCAGATTGAGACCCTAATCCAGACCTCCCTTGCCAGAGCTGACTCCAAGTCATCATTCTACCTGGTCAGTGGAATGAGTCACATGCCAAACCCATCTGAGTTAGTTTTTATTTATTGAGCCATTTCTCTGTCTAGCAGAGAGAGGTAATCTTTACATCATACACATTTGTATAGATTTTGTAGTGAATTCACCACGTGAAAATGCATCATGAGAAAAGGTGAAAATACAATTTTAGTGAATTGATCATAAACTAAAACGAATCACAAAAATAAGAGATTGAGAGGATGAAAGGAAGGAAAAGCAGAAGAAAGGGCTGCCTTTTACATTTGCGTGTATAGGCAAGGCCTCCATTTTTCTAAAGAGATTTTTGGTGGCCGTGGACAGTGGCTTAGGACTGCTGTGAAATGAACTCAGGTTGACATTATTTAAAGCCATGAAGGAAATCCATTTCCCCGTGTGAGCTGCTATACTTGATTTAAGGCAATAGACTATTTACATGTCTTTCAAGTTCAAGAGACGGTGACAAGAACCATAGAAACTTGATGTGCCTTGAGCTTGTAGGATAACAGAATCTTTGGGGGAAGCACGAAGCCTAGTGTTAAGAGGGTGCATTCTGGAATCAGATCTGGGTTCATGTCCTGGCTTACAATCCTCTATGACCTCATCTTTATGAGCCTGTTCCTTTGTAAGTAAAACTAGGATAGTAATAGTTCAAAGTCATATTATGAGGAATAAATGAGATAAATCACATACATTCTTGGCCTGGTGCCTGGTATGCAATGACGCTTTGTAAACAGTATCAGCTATTATTATTGAGACATGATATTGTTGGAGTGAACTGAATTCTTTATCTGTGTCTTAGGGAGTGTTTTGGAATTTAGATGCTTTGAGACAAAGCATGCTATTAAAACTTCTGCTTCCAAAAAAATCAAGAAGGCATGCACCTGATTAGCAGATAACTAGATAGAAATGGACACTAGTATTTCTTGAATATCAGTTATATGCCTGATCTTGTGCTGACAGTTTTCACACAGGCCATTTCAGTATGTTTGTAGGTGGTAAAGTTCGTTGCTAGAATTTTGACTTACTCTAATGTTATTGCTTATGAAGTTATAAAAATAAATACTTTGAATTATTTTGATCATTTACAGGGACTGGATAAATTACAATTTGGGGAAAAATTTCTACCATTTGTCCTGAATTGCTCAATTAGTTACAATTAATTGTCTCTTGGATTCACCTGGAAGTCAAAATGAACTTTGCCTGGAAGTGGACAAGCTCCCAACTAAATACCACCAATTTAGAATTTTATTCAGAACCTTAAGACCTATGGAAATTTGGTCAAAACTGATTTATTGTGATTATCAGGTTTGGTTAAAACTATAAAATGTGACTAGAGAGACAGAATGAGTGAAAAGAATCCAAATCAGGAGCTGAGAGCCCTGGGCAAACATCTCAGTTCTTTTATGCTGGGTGTGTGAGCCCATCTACATGCAGAGCCTCATTAAATGCAGCTATGAACTGGGCATGATTGTTACCTACATATCTTACATAATTTGCAGAGTTGTCTTGAGGTTTCCATGGTGTCATCTTCACCCCTACCTCAAAAACCCTCTTTCTCACCCCATTTTCTATTCTTATTGCTTGCCCATCTAGTTGCCCAGCCTAAAAAATTTCTTCTCCATCACTCCATGTTTGATACTGTGGAGTCTACTGCCTCTGTATCTAAGATCTTCCTCCTTTGTGCTATTGCCTTATTTAGACTTTCACCACCTTTCATATGAAATATTTTAAGTCATCCCTCCTCATAGCCTTTCTCCTGCCATCCACCTCTCCATCACTAGTATCATGCCATTTCCTCATCTCATCCACCGACTACCCTTGTCCAGCCTGGAGATTGTGTAGCAGAGCCTATAAGAACCATCAAAGTGACACTGTCCTTCCATCTGGATTTCCCACCAGAGCCACCTTGTTCTCTCTGCCTGCATCTACTCTGTGCTCCAGACACATGGACTTAGTTATTTTGGAATATTTGCCATTGCTCAAACTTCACCAAAATATTCCTGAGAGTGGGAGCAACCTAACTAGTACCCTTAATATTACAAGTGCAAAAAGATAATTTCTTGTATTGTCTTAAAAATTCATGTGAAGTTTATGTTCTACTGCATACACCTATGCTTTTGATATTTTAAAAAATGCCATAAAAATCACTTTACTTATTAAATCATTAACTTCCTTCTGTTCCCATGAGACTGGCCCTCCAGGGAGATATACCATGTTAATCTCTGGCTTTGGTAGCCCTCGCCCACAATGCTGGTGACCCTGGAGTCCTCCATTCTGATGCTTGCTTTTGCATATGTGATTTCTCCTGGCTAGCGTGTGCTACTTTCTTCCACTGGATAAAATCATCTTTCAAATTCCATCTGAAGTCACTGTTAGTGAAGTACCCTGACGTCCTGATTGAAGTAGTTGTGCTTCTGCTCTTAGTAGGCTTTTGCACACACCTATGTCACAGCACTTATCACAGCCTGTCGTCAGTGTTACCTGCCAGTTCCCATCACTCGGACTGCCCACAGTAGCAGAAGCCATCTCTTGTTTATCTTCATGTCCTCAGGATTCAACACAATGTATATCTTGCACATAGTTGTTATTCTAATGCAGGAGTTCTCAACTTTGGCCCCATTGGTGTTTAGGGCTGGATAATTCTTTATGGTAGTGAGCTGTCCTCTGTGTTATAGGATGTCTAGCAGCATCCCACTAGATGCCAGCGACATGCCACCACCTCCCCTCCCCCAGGTGTGACACCCAGAATGTCTCCAGACATTGCCAGATGTCCCATGGGGGGAGCAAAGTCATTCTTGATTGAGAATCACTGCTCTAATGTGTTGAATGAATTAAATACACAAATATTTTAGAAAGTGCTGTAAAATGTAATATCTGTGGTGTTCTTGGCAGCTTTAAAATGTTTTGAAGTAGAATTTTGAATATGGTAATTTGGTGGTCAATGCCCAGTACATTTTCAGGGAAACAGGGTTTGAGTTCTATTGTTCAGTTTTGGGGGAGATTGATTTAGATGTTTGGTGTGCTGTGTGATTATGGAAAAATCTCCCAGGGGTAGTCCATCTCAGCCAGCATGAACATGTTATGTGGGCCCCAGCATTAATCCTATAGTTAAACATTCCAGATTATTCACTTAAATTGCACAGGTAGATTGCATTTCACCACGGAGATAAGCTCACCCATTTTGTCGGTGGTTGTCGTAGAACAGGTACATACCTTTTTGGAAGGTTAGCTTACAAGATGTGAAAAAAGAATGCATTTTTGTTCTAAGAAGGTGATAGAGTAATTCATCAATGTATTCCACTGGCTTTACTGGAGTCCCTGTTAAGAGTCAAGTACTTTGCAGTGGGTGAAGAGGGCCTAAGCCTTCACTCAGTCCAGGCAGAGGATAGCGTAGCTCCCCATGCAACTCACCTCCTTGGAGAAGGGTGGGTTATTGGGCTTTTAAAAATAGACTCAGTTCACAAGTAAAAGATGCCTGTTCTTGAAATAATTCTTCCTTATTATCCCTAGCCAAACCATATTAGGTATTTCCTCACTCAAGTTTGGCAATATCATAAAGAAATGAGTCAGCGGCAAGTATATGTTTTCTTGAATATCCCAGTGGTCTACAGTTCAAAAAAGCAGCCTTGAAGGCAGAAGAAAAAAGTGGAAAAATCCAAAAAAGGACAGCAATTTTAGTCTGAGGAGTATATTTTTAAAGGGAGGGAAGTCATGAATTAGGTATTCTGTCTGGCCAGATGCTTGGAAAGTATAAGTTGTGTTTGTGTGTCTGTGTATTTATTTTTTATTTCACCTTTCAAAATGTGTCTAAGTGCTGACAGCCTCTTCCTTTTGCTCTGATGTTTTCCTGAGTCACCACTTCCAGCCTCTTCCTTCAGCCACATAGTCTGTCCCAGGCATTTGGATTTACCGTACCTTAGGCACAGGTCTTCCTTCTTAAACGGCCTTCTCTGTTCCAGTTTGAGAACATTAGGAGCACTTCTTTCTGTGGCTTACTTCCTTGGAAGATAAAAGCCCAGGTCTTGAGCGTTTTGATCCATTAAAGTAAGTAGAGCTAACAGTACCTGCCTTGTCCACCTCATAGGTTATTGTGATAATGAAATGGAATGACCGAAGAGTGTTGTTAACTGAAAATTGCAATGAAAGAACAAATAATTTGCAGATGTACCTTCCAGTGTCTCCCTACCCCGGAGCCTCCAGCCTTGGCATGGTCTCTGTGACTCTAGATATGTTTTAAAGAGAAATTTTAATTTTTGTGATAAAAATATATCACATGAAGTTTATCATTTTAACCATTTTTATGTTTATAATTCAATGACATTAATTATATTCACAATGTTGTACAACCATTTCCAAAACTTTTTTACCCCTAACCATTTCCAGAACTTTTTCATCACCCCAAATAGAGAGTCTATATCCAGTAAGCAGTAATTCCCCATTTTATTCTCCCCACACTAGCCCCTGGCAACTTCTGTTCCATATTCTGTCCCTGTGAATTTACTTATTCTAGATACTTCAGAAAAGTCGAATCATGAATATTTGTCCTCTGGGATGGTTTATTTCACTTAACATATAGGTATGTTTTTAAAGCAGGCTCTGTCCCAAGCCCCTAATAGAAGTTTACTGCAAAACATTTGGGGAACAAAAAGACTGACAGAAGTTACTGAACTGTGAAAATATTACTAGATTTCCAGTATGATGGTGTTACAACATTTAAACAGCCTTTTTAAGAAATAGACTGTGGGATAATTATTTCTGTCATCCTAAGCCAGCCTTGCCCATTTGGAGATCATTAAAGGACTAACTTAAGTGTACAAAATGCCAAAATAATTGGGCAGTGAAATTGAACAGCCTGTTGGGTCGGTAGAAAAAAACAAATTGATTGTATCCTCATCTACACAGACAAGACGCTGATCAATTGCGTACACCAGTGTTGTCTTCTCCAGTTGCCAGCTGTCCATTTCATTTAATCTAAATGCATGTAGGTAGTGGGGATGCATCCTGCCTTGTTTTAAACAATTACCACTGTCCCTTTCAGTTATTTTCATGCAAGATTGTTTTAGTTTAAGGCACAATGTCATAAACTCGTTGAAGGAGGCTCTCAAGTGGCAGCTTGAGATGAATTGCTAACGGATGATCACAATGATCATGTGAAATGATCTCAGGGAGGGGAAAGAGCTGACGTTCATTGATTCGGCACCTTGTGCTAGGCCTGTCTTTTACACAAATCATCACCAGCAGATGAACAAGGCATTCTGCAGAGCCTAGGAGAGGAGTTCTCAAATGTAGTCTTGTCCTACTCCAAAGTCCAGAGGAAGTGTTTCTTTTAACTGGAATGGCAAAAGTTTTCATTGCTGGTAGTATTGCTGGAAACAGGAATGGAAGGAGATAGTAGAAGGGTATCAGATAACATTAGTTTTTCATGATAAAGTAAGTCCCCCAAATCAGTTTTTCCCTTCACTCTACTTGACTGAAGTATCATGATAATCTCCTGTGTAATATGTTACTTGGCATATCACAGAGCAGAATGAAAAGGCTGAAAATGAGCAAAGAATGCATATATTCTTCACTGCCTGCATCATGCTCTCTTCCCCATGCAGAAGTGGAACGGAGGCCTGGAGATGCGAGTCTCTCCCCTCACTCAGACACTTCCTCCTCAGGCGGGGCATTCTCACTGACACAATGTGAAACCATTCACTTTGATTTTATGATGTTCTTTTTTATGGAGAGTCTATCATGTGTCTATAGCTTAGCTACTCTTAGTATGATGTTGTTCAAAAGAACCTCATCACGCCAAGGAGAATGTGGTGGAGGACATCCAGTTATATTACATTATTTTTCTTTTGGGTGGGAAGAAAGAGGGATGTTCGATCCTGGTCTTTCCAACTGTACTGGACAAATCCTCTTAACCTGTGTTTATTATTTTGCTTTTCCTATTAAGTTTTAAATTGCCTTTAGGTTCCTTAGTTTTCTCTGATTCTAAACTCCTTAATTAACTTAAATAAGGGGGCTGAGATTATAATTTTGTTTTGTTTTCTTTCACCTTGTGTCTTTTTCTGTCTAAAGAATTGGTTGCAGTATCCACTATTTCACTTATGCTAACTGATGAGAGTGGTAGTGATTATTTTCCTCCTTTCATTAATTAGTTTCCCTTCTTAAGAGAATCACAAAATAGTGTCGCCTGGTAGTAGTGTCTCTTTGTGCTTTGCTATTTGACTTTGGACAAGATTCTTCTTCATTCTGAGTTTCTGGGCCCTCAGTTTGAAAAATGGAACCATACTTATACTAACAGGTGATATCTAATCTCTAGGCTAGTCAAAAACAAACAAATGGGTTTAAAATTCATCTCAGGAACCTAAAAGAACATTTATTTTTTGATAAAGCTATCCTTTTATCTAAAACAAGTATTAATAACAATATTATAATCTCTTGCAGTTTGGTTTAGAGCAAATTCAAATCAGCTAGTAAACTTTGGAGTAACCAATTCTGGTATATTTTAATTCTCCAAATACCTTATTTTATGTGTTTTAAAAATAACTTTTAAAACAAGTGGCAAACTCTGTGTCAGAGTGACTGCACATGAAGAAACTTAGATTTTATCCCTCATCTAAAACCTTCATATTTAGAATTTCACAATTACAAAGAAGTCTGAAATTTTCCAAATGTTTCCGTAGTTGTGAAGACATTCTAAACCTTCCTAATTCTTTTAACATGATACTTTTCATAAAATAGCTTGGTCTACAGTCATTGTGGTGTTTATGCCTGTGTTATGGTGTTTAAGCATCTGAAGGGGGCTGCCTCAGAGCCCCTTGTATGCCTGCCATCCCCTTTCTTTCTCAGAAGCCACCACCATGCAGAGTTGAGCTTGCTTTAGTGAATGCAGCCATTTTAATATTAGCCTCCATAAAACATAGTCCCTTTGTTTACATGTTAAAAATAACCACATGCCTGTCTTGCGGGTTATTTGTATCAGTATTGCTTTATGTTCTCATGGATGCTCACGGGTTGGTTGCATTTTGGATTGAAAAAGCTGACTCAGATCTTCGTTCATTTGTCAAAAGGATATGAGGTCCTGAAAGTCCAGTTGTGTGATTGCTTTAGAATGATGGGAAAACATAAAAGAGCAACAGAAAGTACAAAATTATATACATATTTTGAAAGGCAGTAAATGGAAATTAGATCTCTTTTGGCAGGGTGGTTGATGGGAGAGATCTTAGTCACTACTCATCCCACTTTGCAGCAACTATATCTCATCAGGTTTAAGATGTTGGTTGTAAAATGCATCCCAATTTCAGTGCCATTAAAGTATTTCAAAATGTGGCTGTAGAATGGGTGAAATGTGGTAAATACAGATTCTCTGTGCTCTGGGACCTCTGGAGAACATTATTTCATGTAGAGTAAAAGCCAAATATGCTAAGCCTGTGTCAGCCCACTTCAATTTTGTTTGTCATGAATTAGATTTTGTTTTTTTAAAACCAAGTGAACGCTAGCATTAAGATGACCTTGTAATATGTGCCCCCAGTATTCTAGGGAGGCCTGGTAGTTCAGGCAGCCTATGAGGATGTAACAGTATTTACAGTAGAGATGTTCATGTTTGAAACTGGAATAGTAAGATTTAACATGATCGTTAACATAAAAAAAACCTCTTCTGCTTTTAAAGCTCTCTGAGGATGAATTATAAAATTTCTTAAAGTAAAACTATTTTGAGTGTCAACTAGGAGTAAAGACTTGCAGGGAATTAATATGAATAAAATGTGCCACAAACTTGATGATACCGTTCATCTCATTCTAAAGGTGCTCATTCTCTAGGAAACTGTTTTTGTTGTTGTTGTTGTTACCCAATTCCTTTGCTCAGTTCATAGCTTAGACCTATTTACTTTTTGCTCTTTGATCAGTATAGATAGAAACTAATTTATAATAACTAGGGGGAAGAGAACAAATCTGATTGAGTCTCCAGGTAGCCAGCTTCTCCTTTCTAAAGAGTTGTGCACCTGACTCTTGCATAGAATCTGGTGATGGAGCCAGTGGAAGCTCAGATATCAGTTTACTTGTTGCAGAGATTGCTGCTCGCCTTGCGCAGACGCAGTGAAGATGCATCTGCAGCAAGGACAAAGTGGGGAGGCTAGAGATTGAGGGAAATGTGGATTATCTGGGGCCAGAATGCTTTGGGTTTGTAGCCTGATCTTATGGGCCAGGAATAGTTGAGGGACAGCTCCAGGCAGAAGTTGAGACCCTCTCCATTTCAGTCTGCTATCTAGACCACTTTGCAGTGGAAGGTTTAACTCTGACTCCTGCCATGGCTGTATATCATCTGCCTTTCCAGAGGTAACATTCATACAAACAACATAGAGATGAGAAGTACCGTTGCGATTATTCCCATACACCAGTGTGGCTGGCGCATCTATTATTAGGTTGCTTTCATGTTAAAATTTTCATTATTATGACATTTCCAGTTTGGCATTTTAAAATTTCATCTCTGTCCCTTTTCATCTGTTATGTTTCAGTGACTCAGATATCCCACATCAGAATTGTGTTGACATGAGGGAGGGAAAAAGAAAAAAAGAAACACAGTCACTGTCCTCCAGGGTCTCACAGATTAGGACAGAGAGAAAAGCTCAGCCCAAAGAGGGAACTAGCCCAGTGAGACTAGAGACTTTTACTCCTTTGTTAATAACGTACCAAGTCTAACCGTGCCTCAGGAAGATCAGGATTCCACCGACCCTCTAAAGGCAGCAGGCAAGGCTCTGAAAGTTCTGTGATACTCTCAGGTGATACTAGTTCTTTGCATTCCCGGGGCTGTGTTCAGATCCTCAGATTAAAAGATTTTTCCTTACTATCTCCCCTTAGAGAACAGAATTGTCATTTAGAGATCAGCAACTGCAGGAGGATAGCCACCTGCTATGCAGAAAGGGCTAAGGAGGGCTCTGTGAATTGGGCAGGGCTCCCCCCTCCCCAGCACTGCATGATGATTAGAACAAGAGGGAGTCTAGGGGCTCACAGAGGGAACTTCCATGGGAGACTTAAACAGAAACTTAGAACTTTACTGTTTTAAATGGAAGTCTGTGCGGGGCTGACTTGGCATTTGAACCTCCTGGTCAGTAACTTGCCATTGCCTTGATTTATTGTTAGCCTTTTTATCTTGATGCTTTGTAGAAATGCCGATGGAAGTTCTAAGATTGTGCTCAACTGCTCCTTATCTGGAGATACGTTTTTTAAAAGAAAGATGAGATTTCAAGGCAGGATACAAAACCTTACATAGGTCATTTGAATCTTTTGAGTTGTTTATGTCCATTTGTTTTTAGGCAGAAATTGCAGAAGTAAAATCTATGCATAAATCTGCAACTTTGTATAAATTATGTGACTATACTATCGCAGGCAATTCATGCATAAGTTAACAGTGGCCACAGATGTTGATCCAAACATGCTATAATGACTGAAACATATCTCTGTAGGAAACTTAATTCAAGGTGTGCTATTATATATTGTGATTTTTCAGGAGTATGTCAGGTTGTGCTCCCCTTCTCTTGCTTTTTAACCCTAATTACAGACAGATCAGCTAAGGTGTTGAGCTGAGGAGGGAGCGTAGGAAGAAAAGGAAGGAAGGAATCACGTACTTGAGCACTCAGAAAGTTTTAGCTTTGATTCATTTTCGGTTCAAACACCGTACAAGTATTATGTTTAGTTTCCCCTGCTCTAAAATAGCACTGTTAATTTTTTCCTTTGGTGAATTTTCGCACAAGTGCTAATCATATTATATTAATATTAATTTAACTTATTTCCCTAAATGTTGTTCTGCAGTGGGTAGCACGGATGTTCTTGGATTCTTGGCTGTGCAAGCTTGTTGCAGTTGCAAGTGGAACAGAAACAGCTGAGAGGCATCATTAGATGATGGATGCTGGGGCATCTCATCTTCCCTTTTGCTCTGGTTCCTAAATCGCAGCTGTTCTTTCCCTTTGCATTTAGTCTGCGTGTCCTGTGCCCTACACCTTTGGCATTGCCCCAGGTTTGGTTTTTTTGGGAGAAGGCACTGTTGTCATATTTGGTGTTTAATAATTTAGTTTGCATGGGTTGACTACTTCAAATTTAAAAGGTAAAGGAGATTGGTGTGGACTATAATATGCCTTTTCTTTTCCCTAAAAAGAAGTACTCATGTTTATTAAAAAATGAGTGTTTTTTCATTTTTCTTTTTAGAGTATGATTTCATCCATTGTAAATAGCACATATTATGCCAACGTGTCAGCAACTAAGTGCCAGGAGTTTGGGAGATGGTATAAGAAGTACAAGAAGATTAAAGGTAAACTGACTTTTTTTGTTTTTAAAGCCTATTTTCAGTTTTTTAGGTCAATGAGTTGTTGATTCTTCGGAATTTATTCTTATTTTAGATACAGTTTTTATTAAATTGTATATAATTTTGCAAAGGTAAGATTCTTAATATTTTCATGAAGAAATCCAAATTGGTTCCCTTGAGACTGAGATGGTATTAGGATTAAAACTAAGATGGTATTAGAACTAGAAGTAAAAAGTAAAAAATTTAGCATAATATATGAAGTTTAAAGGGATGGCTGTGAAGACCAATATTTTTAGAAATATTTTGAAATGGTTTATTTCAGATAAGCATATCTATTTAAAAAGCTCAATCAATGAATCATTCATTAACATATGAATGGAAATATAAAAGCAGTCATTGTAGGTTAATAGTTTAAGTACTAATTAACAAGTTGGAATGACTGGTTGTGGTATCAGGAAATCTTTGGTTGGAAATGGAGTTCTGGTGTTTACTTGGAGACAATTCCAGAGCAGTGGTTAAAGCAAAGGAACTCTAGTAGAGCAGGGCTTGTGTTCAAATGTTTGTCTTCCACTTGCTGGCTGTGTGAGTTTGAACAAATTATTTATCTTCACCAAAATTCAGTCCCCTCACCTGAAAATTGGAAATAAAATTATCTAAATCACTGGCTAGCTGTTAAGACTAAATAAATTAATACTGGTGCAAAGTAACATCTTAATAAATAATAGCTATAACATTATCACAATCATAGTATTACTAGTATTAGCAGTAATGTATTAGATAGGGAATTATGCCTGACATAATTATGTCTGACATAATACAGTTCTTATGTAAAATAACGACATGCTATTTAGATCATCCAGCCTTTTAGTTATATCAGTGATATTTTGCCTTTGCAAATATGTTAATATTGGAAACATTCTGTTGTTCTCATCCCAGTTCTAATGCTATTTAGTTTAAATGCCACCAGACCCTGATGGTAGTCTGGGAATTTTTTGTTGATGTTCGGAGGTCCTTCTAGTCCATATTTTGCATAATTATGACATCATCTATCACACTTCATAGTAGGTATTCACCGCACCCATCTGAGGTTCAAATGATAATTTATGGTGGGTAGGTAAAAGTAAAGGATGAATTTGTTTTACAACATGCAGTCCTCCTCTGGGGCATGGGCACAGAGTGTTGAGGTAATGGTTGTCGGCCATTGCGGATTTGGGAGCTTGTTTACAAGGTTACCTTTTGAAGAAATGAGCTTTAGATACACTGGCGGCACACTTCCGATTACGAAGGAATGAGAGCATTTTATGCTATGTATACAATTTATAAGGAAAGTCAAGATGTTGAAACTACCCAGGAGAAATTAAGTGCATTGAAAATTGAATTAAGATCCATTTTTTAACCTATTATGAAATTCTTAAGACCCTTTAGATTCTATGTTGAGCACTTGTTTTAGAATATTATTATTACTTGTACAGTATAAGTGAATGACTCCTTCTCATTGTAAGATATGATTGTGTGGTTCCGAAAGGTTTCTTTTCTCTGTGTGTTGCCTCCAAGTTTTTCTTTTAAAATAAGATTGTTAAAGTGCTTAAACGTATCCTCTTTGGCTAAAAATCAAAGGAGTCGTGCAGCTTCAAAATCATTTGTTAGACCTTACTTAATTGCTGTTATAAGAGAAAAGAAGAGAATGTCCTCTTTTAATAGGCTGGAGTATAATTCCAGACTTCGAGAGACTGGAAACCCTTCACTCTAGTGTTCTCAGAATTGCCACTATAGAACCAGTGTGTGTGTGTGTGTGTGTGTGTGTGTGTGTGTGTGTGTGTATCTGTTCATACATACATTAACACGTATCTTCTACTTTTCCCCTTTCTTTGAGATTCAATTCTTCAAGCTCTGGTTTTTTTCCAAGATAGTAAATGCACAGTTAAATCCTTAAGTGCTGTAAAAGCAGACTGAGACCTTGATTTCAGTCAGGAGGTCAAGGATCCACACCTGGTGAGAGGCTGCCAGACACTGTGTACACATGCTATTCAAAGAGATGGAGCTAGTCATTGCTATTGAAAAGTGTGTGTGTGCATGTGTGTGTGTCCGTAGGAGGAGAAAAGGGAAGGTTATGGTATGTGTGAAGTAAACACAAGCTGCTGTAAAACAGTTCAAGTGGTGTTGATTCATCAACCAAGGGAGTGGGAGGAAAAACAAAGAATTCATGACAGGTATAATGGTGTACAGAAAATAAACACCCAGAGAAGTGCATTTTATTAACTTTCGACCCTCAGAGAAAAGGAAATGTTGGAGCTACACAGGCACATTGAAGTTTTATGTTGTGAAGAGATGTTGCTGTGGGAGTTCCTATCTAGCAGAATCCCTTTCTCATGAGAAAGGAGTGAGTTTGTTTGTAATATTTCTGTTTGTGTTTGTCCATTTTCAAAATGAGAAAAGGAAATAATGAATTTCAAATCTGGAAATTAGTAGTAGTAAAACCAGGATTCTACCTAAGGATCTTCCTGAGAACACAGAAGTCAGAGCTCCATGTCCCTCCTTGCCCCAACCCCCAACCCATTTATACCCCAAGTTACCAATTTACATGTTCCTTGGCTGATACTGAATATAGAAGAAACTCTCACGCTAACTTACTGATGTCCCAAACTAAACAGGCTACATTGTTAAATATGTTTCCTATTATTTGCTAATGTCTGTTTTAATAAAACAGTGGGAACTAAATGGTTGCTTCTTAATCAAAACCATGATTTCCTAACATAAGCTATGTGATTCTGTTACAAATTGCCACATATAGATCTCCTAGGTCAAATTTTTTTCTCTTCTCATAGAAATAAATAAACAGTAAAATAATTATATACTCTGAAAGAACAAAGTGAATATGACTAAAACCTGGCAAAAATAAAAACCTACTGGAAGGATTAAAAAAAAGATCAGATTGCAAATTCTGTAGTTAATGCTTAAATAAATATGAGAAAAATGAACAATCAATAATTTGATATCATTCAAAACAGATGTGAAAACTATATACAAATGGAATTGTCTGAATTTTGAAGTAAACATTTTAATGTGCATTTTTTGAATTTGTTGTTATTATAACTAAACTATTTACACTTATTCTTTAAAAAGTCCTAGGTTGGTTTGGCTTAGCATGTTAGCTTTATTTTCCCCAGTGATCACAGCAAAACATATTCTGTTTACTTTTTTTCTTTAATTTCAAAGACAATTATGGTTGACACAGACATATTTGAGTTAACAGTAGTGTTAATTCAGGATAGTTGAAGAGACAGAGTTTGAATACTCTGGTCTCAAGGTCCAGAACCATGAACCTATTTCCCATGAGTTTTTGATACTGAATATAATGAAGTGGGTGGATGGGATAGTAGGTTGGCCAGATAGCACTTTTTATTGCTGTTCATCCCGTACTATAACTGCTTCTGGCCTAGATTTTATAATGTAGAACTCATAAGCTCCTAAGTATAAGAAAAAAAAATGTACATTTTGTGTAAAAGCAAAAAAAAAAAAAAAAGACCAGTATCAACAGCTGTTTAATGTGTAGGAGTTTAATGTTGGAAACAAGGATAACCCGCAGGGACCTGGAAATGTTCATGCTATTACAAAATTACTTCCAAGAATTCTTGGGATTATGTGGGATTTATCCCATCAATTTTTCTTTCATACGTTCTACACATTTTAATAAAACATACCTTTAACATAACTTTTCTCTTTTATAAACTCTACTTTGATATAACTTTCTTCATTTTTATGAAACTAATTCTTTATGCAATGCCATCAGAAATTATGTTCTTATGGCAGTCTGCTTTCGTAGGGGATCTTACAAGAAAAAGTGCCTAACAGCTTATGTATTTTAAATGTGTGCCAATTAAAAATTAGTAAGTTAAAAAAATTTTATATCAAAAGTGTTTTTCATCTGTCACCAAAAGCAAAATGAACTGTTGTCTTTGGTCAGTCAATCTCAAGTATTTAATGTCACAAGAGTTAAGGGGGTTGTTGAAAGTTTACACAAATACTAGTGAATATCATAAAATTACTTATGCATTAAAATAATACCACTAGAATGAATACATTCAACCAAACCCATAATTTGGCCAAAAAGCAAAATTATCCCCATCACTTTCCTTTTCTTGATCATTGCTCAAGAATCCCCTGATTGCTAGTTGTCCTAATTTTATTTGTTTATTTGAGCTCATTTTGCAGAATATTAAAAAGCTGGGAGAAATGAGGATTTTAAAAACCAGTGTTGCTTCCCCAAGCCTGGTTTATTTTAGTAATCAGTATTTTATCTGACCCTGTCTGATCTAGTCTTGCAAGATCAAACGTCCAGGCCAGCAAGCAGACAGTAAACAAAGCCCATGAAGGGTTTCAGTAAACACAAAGATTAGATGTTGAATGAAAATTAAACTCCTTGAACTAGTCCTCTGTACTAAAGTGGTTAAGTGGGTTGTGATTAAAAGAAATAAGTAATTATGATCATTATAGCTGCAGTGATATAATGTTACCACATTTAAAGCACCTCTTGTATCCAAAAATGATCGTGTCTTTTACAAAGTGGTGCCTACGGAGTTGAATAGAGAATCAATGTCCCCTGACTGGGTTGCGTAAGGCAGCCCTTGCTTACCATGGTGGTATTGCTGGTCAGGACAATGCCTTTAATCAATTGCTGGTAGTTCTGTCTCTGCCGTTGTTCAGCTGTGATGAGGTAAAAGCAACTTACTTTTGTCTACCTAATTCTTCTGAGTCATGAAGGAAATTTGCTTTCAGCTTTGGATCTAAATGAAGGTGTTCAGCTTGAAGTCTGGCTGGCCTCTGTCTATGTTGTACCTTTTTTAAAGTAATGCCAACATCAGATCCTTGAATTTTATATATACATTGGATTCACGGAAATAGAAACAACACTTTCGCAACCAAGCACTTTCCATCTTACTGGTTTTCCAACATTTGGAAGAGCCTTGTGCATTCTCACTGTGGCAATCACTGATGCGCATTCATCGCTCACCTTTGCTTGTCCGGCCCTCTCATCAGAAGCTTATTGTCGTGTTGGTGAAGAATGGTGTGTGGGGAATACCTTGGACCCTAGACTCAGAAGTGGGCCAATTCCTTACTTGGAACTTAAGAAGCTCATTCTAGCCATCTGGTAGCTACTTCGTTGGCCTGAATGTGTTTATTCATAAATGTTTAAAGAAGTAAAAACAATAATTTGTCAACAATGTGGTTTGTAGATTAAAAGAAACAAACTCTCTAACTTCTCATATTTATACTATTATAATACCATTTTAAATACATGTTAAAAAATGATGGAAAGGGAAAAAAGACCTGCTTTCCTACCTCCCTTCTTTCTTGCCCCATCCATCCATCCATCCATTTATCATATGTACTTACTATTTGAAAGAAGTATAAGACACAGTTCCTGGTTTCAAAAAAGCCTACCTCTTTATGAACTGATTAATAATATAACACATAAATTGCCATTCTAAAATAAATCTGAGCATCTCCTTTATATACTTGACAGGTTTCTAAGTGGGGAACATCACATAGTCCCTCCTTGCAAAAAAATTAGTCACAATTAAATAAGTAATTTTAATTAGACAAATGTTTAGTGAATATTTCCACTACTGGCTATATTCAATGCTAGAAGTGTGGGAGACATCCAGGAACACATAAGATGTGTTTCCCACCCCTAGTTGTGTTGCCCCTCAGCCAAGCAGAGGAAGCAGCTCTATATCTGGCAAACATAGAGCAGTGTTATAACCTAGTGCAACGGTAGTACAGAGAAGCGTCCATAAGTTTTCCCTGTTGGGTGTCAGGTTGGGGGGGAGGGCTAATGCAAGAAGTAGTACCATGAATTATATGTTAAAGACAAGTAGAGTTTTGCAAGGAGATAAAAAGGAAGAACATTTCAGGCAACTGCAAGCTTATGGGTATAAATGCACAGATGCAAAAGAAAATTGTGTCTTCAGAAAATTATGGGTGGTTGACCAGTATGTCTGGAATGGCAGTGCATTTCTGATACTATGATAGATGACCAGAATGGCTATTGATTGATGAACAGGAAGGGATAGAACATGGCTGGGTGTGTGGTTATTTATGGCACCAAACATTGGTAAATGAGCAGAAATGTTTGAGATCTGGCTGTGGGAAACATTTGTGTTAAAAGGATGAAAAATGAGGTTGGGAAGCAGCCACATGGAAAGCAGTATGGAGGTTCCTCAAAAAATGAAAAATACCATATGACCCAGTAATTCCACTTCTAAGAATTCACCTTAAGAAAACAAAATCTCTGATTTGAAAAGATGTATGCCCCCCTATGTTTATGGCTGCATTATTTACAATAGCTAAGATAAGGAAGCAACCAAAGTGTCCATCAGTAGATGAATGGATAAAGAAGATGTGGTACATATACACAATGGAATACTATTATTCAACATAGATGGATCTAGAGGGTATTATGCTAAGTGGAATAAGCCATACGGAGAAAGACAAATACCGTTTGATTTCACTTATATGTGGAATCTAAAAACAAAACAAAAGAAAATGAAAGAAACAGCAGTAGGCTCATATACTTCTGGTACAGAAGTGACTGGTAGTTACAACAGGGGGTGGGGAGTTGGGGGAAGGGTTGGAGTGGGTGTGTGAAATAGATGACAAGGATAAAGAGACACAAAATCTTAATCATAATATAAATTAGTCAGGGGATGGTAGTACAGCATAAAGAATATAGCCAGTGATTCTGTAACATCTTCCTTTGTTGACAGATTGTAACTATACTAGTTGGGGTGAGGATTTAATAATGTATGTAACTGTTGAATCACTATAATGTATATTTGAAACCAATGTAATATTGTATAGCAACTATACCTCAATAAAAAATTTAAAAAAAAAAGAAAGTTTGGGAAAGTGGTGGTCACATCTTAGGGAACTCTGAAAGCCCAGTTGAAGCATTTTGAGAATCATTGAAGGTTTATCAGCAAGGGAGTGATATAATGAAAACAACAGTTTAAAACAATTCCTCTAGAAGTCACCTAAAACTGAATGTGGCTATAAATGCCTGTATGCAGAAGGGGAGGCTGATGCGCGGGAGGAGTGGGGGGGGGGTGCGTACACCCTGGAGGAAGTAGGCAGAATAGAATGTATTGCAGTCATGTGTGGAAGTGGAGACAGTGAGCGAGGGGAGGCCTTCACTTTTGGTGGCAGTGGTGAGACAGAGAGAACTGACCCATGCAATATGTGTTTGGAAAAGATAGAAATCAAGTAGAATCCAAGATTTTGAGCTTGAGTGACTCTTGGTGTATTGGACAGATGGACTATATAGAGAGGAAATTGCTGATACTTTAGTGAGAATTGGTGAATGAGGTGGAAATACCCATCGGGCTGTTGAGTATTTGGAGCCAGCTGACCAATGGCCATGACTAAAGAGGAGATTTTGGAACCATTTTTTTTAGGCTTGATAGTTCAAATGATACCAAAGGGGCATTCTCTAAACAAGACAGCGAGAACAGCACGGGATTGGAAGCTTTGAGAGGAAAATGGCCATGGGTTAAGAAGACATGATTAGGAAGAAAGTGAGGTTTCATGGAAGCCAAGGGAAGACAGTTTATCAGTGGAGAAATGTTATCAGGTGCCCTGGCACTTGGAGGAGAAGAGGAGGTAATCAGAGGCTCTTAGCTTCGGCAAAAAGGGGACCATAATGACATTGACAGGAGCTGTTTCCCTGGAGTGTGAGAGCAAAGGGAATGGATGTGCATCTAAGAAGGGAAGATGGCATGGAAATGAGGTTAGCAGATACTGACCTAGTGAGGAAAGGATATAAAAGCAGCTGACTGACTGCAGCATTAGGATTAAGTGTAACACACACTCCCATGCCCCAGCACCCATCCCTGCCTGCAGTGTGCTTGGTTAAAGAGGATGGAGCCAGTGGAGGCCATAGGCTCAGAAGAGGAAGAGGGGTGATAAGCAAGAGTTCGCAAACTGGGAAGGGATGGGATCTGAGGCACAGATGATGCTTTGCCTTTGTCTTCAGAACCTGGAGTAAAGGAACGGAGATGGATAAGGAGGCAGGTTTGGAGGTGGAGTGAGTGATAAAGAATGAAGCAGCTCGTGTCATATGGTGGGGTGGGGATGCCGTGATTATCCAGCAGTAAAGGACAGAACGGTTGAGTTGGGGGCTTGGTGAGAACACCTGAATTAGCTTCTAGACCAACCAGTTTCATTTAGGGAAACAATGAGAAAGAAGTAGAGAGTAAAGTGAGTGACACAGTTAAGGATTTATAGTGTTTCAGGTCTCTTTAATTCTTAGCTTAATTTACTTAGGTTTTCATTTGTCCTGCTTGGAAACAAAATTAAAAACTTAAAAACAAAGATAGACCTGGTGGTACTTCATGAAGAGTCTACAGAGCTGTGAAATGAGAGGTTTTGTATATAGGCCAGGAACTATCCAGTTTCTTTAAAATCTGGTATGAGTGTAATGACATCCTTTTATTTTGTGGAAACCAGTGGGTTAAAATCAGAGAATTCTCTTGTTTTTTTGATCAAATAAAGATAAATTATTATTTGTTTTTCCTCAGATGATTTACAAAATTAAAAGATGAAAAGCACCTATGTTTGCAAGCTGCTCAAAGCTCTTAAGTACAAGTGCTACGTGAGATGCTAGGACTAACATGACAGTTGTCTGTCATGGACGTTTGATGAGCTATTTGCCTGACTGATGGTAGGCCTTCATTTTACCCCTTGCAAGAATTTGAGATTTATCTGACCTTGGAATCCTGAACTTCCAGGGGAATGGATATGAATCTAGGAACACCTGGAGTGCAAGTCAGGTTGAATTCTAACATTGGGCCTTTCAAGATGTCACCTTTCTGTGTTCCGTAGTAATTTTGATTCTCAAATAGTTCCCCTACTAGACTGACACTTCTTTGAAAGAACATCTGATCTAGAGGACTCATCGTTTTTGTCCAACTCAGAGCCCTATGAACATAGGACCTTGAACATTGTAGGGACTTAGTAAATGTTAATAGAACTTAATTTAATATAGATGAACTTGAACATATGCACCTAGAAGAGCTTTATTTTTGCACATATTGTGACTAATCTTATTTGTTATCTGATGTCTCAACTGAGAGAAAAATAAATCTTTGCCTGTTTAGTTCGTATTACAAATGTCCTTAGCAAATTAGTCATCAGTTACAATCACTCTCTTTTTCTATTGAGCTAAAGATTCAGCAAGAATTCCACTGGAGGAGACAGTAATACCTTTATTAAGTAAAAATTAGGGACCATTTATGTAGCCTAAGAAAAGCATCTGTAAGGTTTTTTTCCAGTAAGTTTATTGAATATTTTCCTTAAAATAATGGCCTAAAACATTTAAGTCCCATAAAATCAGAGAGAATGGCCAATGGAAAAGAATGAATTGTGGGTTGATTGGTTCCTCATTTTAACTTTTCTTTACTCGGCTGAATTAAAGAAACGCACATAGAACGCCAATTGGCAAAGGCAGAATGCTCCTAAACAATAATGTTGTTTCTCAAATGTGATCTTTTTTTGCTATCATGTGCTGAATTCACCTCTGAAATTATAGTTTGAGATGAAACTAAAGAATAAAAATAAAGATATTATTAGATATAAGTAGCTCTAACCTATATAGAAAGTTATAGGAATGCTTGAAATGATCAGTGTTGTCGAACTATGATAAAGCACTGTTTAAAACTGAAAGGGCCAATGGTTCTTGGATGCAGAGGACATGGCTTTCAGTGAGGGTAAACAAGGATAATGCTCACTTTTTCCATGGGACATAGTGGGTCCTGTGAGCATTGATTGCCAAAAAAACAGAGGTGTCCAGATTCAGTTTTCTTTAATGTAGATACATATGTTTTCGTGGATCTTATTATGTTGGAAAAAGGAAGTTGATAATAAGGGGAAAATCACCTAAGAAAGCCAGTCTTACGGTATTATCACAATGCTGGCTGGTACACTTTGCTTATGGGGCTGGAAGCATTTTCCTTCCAAGCCTTGTTTTATTAGGAGTTAACAAGTTGGCTCTGAATATCTTGCTCTAGGCAGAGACTTTGCAAGCAAGTTCTCAACCAGGAGACAGATTCTCTTTAACAAATTTAGAGGAAAAAAAAAATCTTTAAGTTTTGTAGTCCCAAAAGACTTAGCTTTTCTTTTTTCGTTTGCCCTTCAGCCTTTTCAGACTCCTAATATTTTCTTTAATTATATTTAGTGAACTCTTCTGGTAATAGTTTTTTTTTTCCAATGGCGTGGGATTTATATCTAAAAAAATGGAATATTAGCTTTAGCTCTTGAAATCATGTCTATCTGTGTTTGTGTTACCAGAAAATGGATTTTATATAGCAAATTGACTTTGTACCTGTGATTATTGACCAGGAGAGAATAAATCAGAAGTATTTTCAATTATTGGTCATATTTAATTTGGAAGACAGGATACTGTTCTGTTTGTCGGGAAAATTAGTGTTATCTTACCTTTTAAAAAGAATTTAACACAGTGAAAGACTTTGGGTGCATAGTAGGTTTGTTTAGCCTTAATTTGTAGCTCAGTTCAGAGAGAGAAGTCAGAATTAATATCAGGTTGAACCGCATGAAATTGCCAATTCTATAGGTCAAAATTGTTGTATACTGCCAATTTCATGAAGTTCAATCATGTATGAATTTATAGAGACTGCCCGAGACCCTCAGGTTTTTACCATGTTATGTCAGTGCGCAAACCCCTTTTAGTTCTTGCTGGTCACCTGTTTCAGAGAAGCACTTCGTCTTTTCAGAGTTTATAAAGAGCACTCAGTTGTGTGCGTCATACCTTTCGTCACTCAGGTTGGGAGTCCGTGCTGCTGATGATCCCCATTCTGCAGCAAAGCTTGTCTAGCTTCAAGAAAAAGAAAAGAATGGGAGATTCATGAAAATGGATATACTGAGTGTGATTTTGTATTACAGATGACTAGAATGAATTACTAATAAACAACAAAATAGGGATTAAAAAGAGCTATGTTTTATCATCAAGTAGAAATGCATTTCAAATCAGGCAGTCGTTGCAGGCTCATCTCTGTGTACAAAACAATTGAACTGTTTGCAGCAAGTCTATAGGTAGAGGTTTTAAGAGCTAATATTCACCACTGTGTCTGTAGAGGCTGGCATCATTCCTGATGTATGATTAATAAGTGATTAATATTTATCATATGGATTAAAACAATAAACACATGTGAATAATCCTGTTTTAGTGATTACGTGATTTAATTGTCGAGGAATCAGTGATGTCATCATTTTTTGGAACTGACCAGCTTTTTCAGTCTGCCCCTCAGAAAGGCTTACAGGGCATATGACTGTCATCAGGTTGAGCCCCCACCATTCAAATAACTCATCCATCCATCCATCATGTCACTCATATACACACGCATACCAATAGAAAGCAGGACTTATCTGTAGAAAAGTTGATTAGTCCTGACTCAAACCCTAAAATTAATAATAACCACATGCCCCATGTTGGGTATTTTAGCAAAAGCAGTTGAACAGGAGCTTTAATATCCTAAAGACATAGGTTTTAATTCTGATTCTTCCTTTAATTCTTCCTTTAATAGTGACATGGTATTTTTTGAGCTTCAGCTACTTCTTCAATAAAGTGGGCATAGCAGTGTCTGTTTCATACAGCTGTTGTGAGAATTAAATGACAGTGCTACATAAAGGGTTTGCACAGTGCCTCAGCTACTATATAAACAGTAGGGTTGGATGTTACCTCAAATGTCAGTATGATTTAAAAGAGGTATATTAGCAAGACAGATATGGAAATTTCTGCACTTACAATAAAAACGTTTTCTCTAAAGGAAATCCATTAAAAAGTCCTTGTGAAATATTTAGGGCCTAGGAACTTGAGGTTGAGTTATTCAGAGAACAAGGAAAAAAAAACAGTTTTTTGTTGGTCATGTGGCTTATTATGCTCTGAGGCTAGACCCCATAGGCCCTAATCATTATTAATATTCCTATTTATTTATCTACATTTGGATGCTAGTTGACCTTGACTAAATTATTTGACTTCTCTCATATTAAATGGGATCGTTGTCTTCAAAGTTGGGCTCCAAGCTTTTGGGGCTGGGGTGGGGGAGCAAAGAACTTGGGGTGGAGGTTTGGAAATCCAAGGCAGTGATATGCTCAAGGCTATCTTTTCTCTATGCTCAAAGGTTTGGGTATCAGTTTGAAATTTCAATTCGTTTGGCACCTTTTCTACGAAGAGTACCAAAGGCAAGCCTGTGTCTTACCTTTGTAGAATCACTTTCAGAGAGTACTTTCCAAGGCTTGAAGGAGTCACAGAAGAATTCTACCATCCCTTTTTTTTTTTTTTCTTTGGCCTATATTTTTCTACCTAGGCTTTCCAGGAGAAGTTCTGGGGGATACCAGAGTGTTATTTCATTAAGAAATACATTAGCACTCATTCATGCTCATCTCTTTACATTTGCATAAGTATTTTAATGGTTTAAGGAAAAAAATCCATAGGCCAGAAATTCCAGAAATTTCTCAGTACAAAGCCTTTTACCCAATTCACTGCTTTTCACTCATTCTAAGTATGGACAAACCTCAGGGGTTATTTCACAAAAGCAATTATGTTAAAGTTTGCATTAAAACACTGGGTTCATAGTTCTGGAAATTTTTATCAGTCTTTTAAACAGTATTGTAAATAAACTTGTAAGAGCAATACTGTAACTACTTCTAGTGCCATTATATAAACTCTTATTACTCTTGTTGTAGTGGGGAGTTTCACAAAAAAAGATATCTTAGGAAAGTCTTAAATTCTTGCCAAAGAGCAAAGAAGCAGAAGTAAATATTCTGAGCAAAGGCAATTGTTTTGAAAATCCTAGCAGCAATACTCTTTAAGATGCTATTAGGTAAATAACCTGGAAGGTTGCTTTAAAACCCATTTACAGATAATCCTCCCCATTTTACAGGTATTCCCAAGATCACCCAGCTACATAAAACCTAGACTTAAAAATCCCAGTTTGCTTTTCTTGCCACCCATCCTACATCATCTTGCTTTGATTGGCAGGTATCTCTACTGATAAAATACTTGTCCTATTGTTCATAAATTCTCAGGAAGTATACTTTGGGGCATTTAGTCATTGGAGTATATGTTTTTAGTACTGAAATTTTACTAGGTTTACTTAACATAGTGTCTATAGCAAGTAGACATAATAAAAACAATGAAATCTAGCTGAGAGAAGCACTTAAAGAGGAAAAATTAATGTTATTATTATTTTTTAGGTAAGGACGTTTTTGATGCCTACTCATTCCCTGGGAAGTAAATGCAAACTGTTAAACATTTGCTTTTTAAAAATACTGTTGGATACTTTCCTTCTTTCTTTTGGTTGATGTAAATGTAAGATGTATACATTTAAAGCATAATTTATTCCTTAAGTTTGTTTCATATTAGTTTTTGAAATTTTTAAGCTGTATTTGTGTGGCATTTAATTTCAAGAGTTGTGAGATTGTCATTTTATTTCCCATCTATTCTGCTGACTCCTGATTTGAAGGTCAGAATATGAACTATTAAGCCTCGTTTGGAGAAACTGAAGAGCAACGTATTCCTGCATATAATATGAGGCATGTGATTCTGTGTTGATAATGAATTCTTTTAAACTGCAGGGATTTATTTTAAAAAGTGATATGATGTAACATGGCATAGTTACTTGAGCCAAAATAAAAGATTGCAATTCTTTAGATGACCTCTGGGAAACAGACATTGGTCAGAAATTTTGAAATGGGAAGCCTAATCTGTTAATCATAATTATACAGATATTTTCTGAAATTTACAATAGCAGCTTAACAAAGATCTTTCACATAGATGCTGATCATCTAAATTTTGCTCTTACAATTCTGAGATAATAATGTTTTCCCTATGGCAAGACTGAGGTCCAAATAATCTGTCTCTAACTTGCCCAAGGAGGCCTCACAGAGGTAAAATGTGGAATACATCTTTCTAATACCAGGTCCAGTCAAGGCTTCTTTAATATAACATGTTCAACAAAAACTAAAGATGTATCAGAGAGAAAAATTTGTTAAATACTTAGATACATTTATGATATAGTGATTGTTCAGTAACAATCCTTAATGTCATTGGGAATTAGGGAAAAAAATGGAATATGACAGTTATAAATGTGTGGTGTGGTGTAGTCTCAAAAGACAACAACATAAAAGCACAGGAAATATAGAACATAATTCTCAAACTTTAACATACATAAGAATCATGGAATCGTAGTATGTATAAGAACTCTAAGAAATTCTGATGTGGGGCCCATGAATTTGTATTTTTAACAATCCTTCAGGTGATACGGATATTGATGGCTCTAGGCACATACTTTGAGTATCTCTGAAATAGCAAAGAACTGAAATACACAGTGTGCATCCATCCATCTGTATGTATGCACACACACAGAAACAAAGTGAATACAATGGTAATGGTAAACATTGCATAGTGCCATGTACTATTCCAAGTGTTGATGGATATTAACTTATTTAATTTGCATAATGATCCTTCACGGTAGGCACATTTGTTAACTAACCCACATTAAATACATAAGGAAACTAAGGCACAGGGAAGTTAAGTGACAGGCCCAAGTCTACATACCTACCAAGTGGTAGAGCTGAGATTTCAATCCCAGCAGACTGGCTTAGAAGTATCTGCTTATAACTATTACCCCATAAATCTTTCCCAACAACTAAAAAAATTCTTGCCCCAAATTGCAGTGAAGGAATTACAATAAAATTAATGTCCAAGAGGAATAAAAGACAAGATTTTATTTGTACATATTTGAGTATTGAAAATGTTCTTACAACTGCCTAAAATATATAAGTATTTATCAGAGATTTGTGATTATTAAAATAAATCCTTGACTTTTTGGATGTACTGTGAAATTGTTTGAAGTAAAATGAATTTTTGAACTAAATATCTTTTAGTTGTAATGCAGATAAATCCCAGGGGAGGAGAATGACTTCCTGTCTGTGAACAACCAGCTATAGCCAGCAATCAGGAGCATTGCACAGCTAATGGCCATAGGGTGTTCTTTGTTAGAACATCAACTCTGTGAACTTGGGAAGGCTGCAGGAACCCCTGGAATTATAATAGAATGCTACAAAGGCCTCTCCTACTTTAGAGTTAAATGGGATCCCAGAGTCTCAGAGGGTGGGTTAGGTAATCATTTCTCATTCCCTGTAGTTTTCACTTGGTACTAGGAAGCTCAGAGGAATCTCCAAGAGCCTCCTGGAACTGTGAGTTTCTCAGAAAGCTGAGCAAACTTCAGATCTGAACTGTTTACCTGCAAGACCCCTGGACTGGGACCCCTCCTCAGAGGTTGGAATAGCTACAGAAAGCATTAGGGGTAGATGCGATTCAGCCCCACTTGCCTCCACAGTTCCTTAGGCCACATCCTGTTTGGGGACTTGTATTTGAAGGTGGGGACGTCATTCCTTCCCAGGTACCTCCTACTCCGCAGATCACCTTCAGGACTTCAGCAGCAGCAGAATCAAATTCGCTGTGAATTAAACTGCAGCTCTGAGTTAAAGCCCTGAAAGCAGTTGTGTTTTTAATGTCTGTTTAATAAGTAAGCATTTTGACTTTATCAGGAACACTTTCTGTTGTGAATGTGAGCATTACTTTCATCCTCAAAGGTAGCTGTGCCTTTTATCTTTCACTATTTTCAGGATTTCTGATCCATGGCTTAATATTACAGCGGTAAGGTGGGCTGTCAGAGCCAGGGTGTTGTCGTTGGTTTTGTTTTAGTTTAAGACAGACTTAACATTATGTTTTCTCTCTGTGAAGAAGCAAAACACAAAAGCAAGCAGGGCAGTTACACCTGCATTTCAGCCATTGTCCTTACTTCCAAATAATTTAAAAGAAAGAAAAAGGGAGGAGAAGAGGGAAGGAGGGAGGGAGGGTGGAAAGAAAAGAGGGAAGGAAGGAAGGGATAGATAGAAAAATAAAAAGGAGAAGAAATAGTGAATGTCCAAGCTGAGTTTGCAGATGGAATCTGGAACAATTTGATGCTGCTCTTTTTTTTTAAGCATTTGTATTTCACTTGCTTTGGCTTAAGAGGCTAAAATATTATTCTGGTATTATTTTTATAAGTGGCAGCAGAAAAAAATGAGAAATTTCTCAACTTTGGCAAAATCTGTACAAAAAGGAAGGAAACCATACACTGGCCTGGTCAGTGGAGATGTAGCCTGTGTATGAGCATTTGATTTTTACATATTCTTAAAGCAGGGATGATGATTTTTTTTCCTTTCTTCGTTCTTAGGAGTGAAAAGACTTGGCTTTTCTTTGTAGAAGTGTGAGGGACTGAAAAACATTGGCAAAGATTCTTTGCTGGGCCAAACTTTAGTCAGTCTCTGAACCCTCTCCTAGGCCCATCTGTGCACTGCCTTGTAAAATCCAGTTTTAGCAAGAACCCTGCTGAGTCAGTTTAACCTGAACCCCTACCCTCGATATCTGATCAACTTTGATATCTGATCGGGTCCCTCATCTTCCACCATCCCCCAGGTGATGTCTGATCACCCTGGCTTGTCTTCAGCAAAGAATCCTGTTAGGTCAGTTTAGCCAGAATCCCCCTTACTTCTGTTTCCTCCTGGTAATTTTCCATCCACTGACCCCCACCGTCCCTGTTGTAATGGTCCTGGATATGGTCTGCCTTACCATCTTGAACAAGTGTTGTTGAATGTTTTTTTTCTTTCACAGCATAAGAAGAGTCTTTAGTGTCACAGGCAGAATTTAAGATTGGCGGCCCATGGGTAGGATCTGGTTTTCAGAAATGACTTATTTGGCTTGACTTGTTTGGCATTCATAGTTATTGTGTTATGAAAACGGACTAGTAGCCAACACTTAAAAGTTAGAAACTGTGATGTAATAATCCAGATTGTTCATAGTTTTGAAAAAAAAATGAAGAAAATGACAATATGAGAAAGACAAAAACTAGCTGAGGGTGGGTAGTGGCTGCTTCCTTTGGACTGGGCCGACTCTTTCTCATCCCACCTCGTGCCTCTGCAGCTGGCTACTCAGCTGCTTTTCTCCACCTGAATGTGCAGACTTTTGTGTTTGCGATTCCTTCATTATGGTTTACTAAGTAGGAACACTTCACGGTGTTACCACATGACTCTAAGGATACTTCCACAGTCACTGTTCTTAACCATATGACTTTATAAGGATCTGGGAACTTATTAGAAAAGAGAGAATTATTATGTGTAATCTTAAAGGAAGGGGGATTGATACTACTCTGATTCTTATTATAACAATTCATATAGGGTTTAAGGAGCTCTGACATTTATGCTTAATTGTGTGCATATTTCTGATTAGAGTGAAACAGAATAAACTTTTTAATTAATGATGTGATTTAGACTATCTCAAGAAAGTAAGTCACTCAAATGTAATTAAATTGTTGAAAAATGAAAATACTGTGATTCTGGAAAATTAGTTTTTGGTCAAAGAATGCATGCTGTAAGAGGATGATCTAGGTTTTTTAAGTAGAAATAAATTAATAGATAAAACTTTCGTTTCTTACATACCTGAAAACATATTTAATATTTACATTTGTCTTTACTTTGGCTGAATTAAAAAGGAAATAAACAAATAAAATTGAACCAAGTGTTTACCCAAGGCCAAGTATTTCTGCCTGTAAAGTGTGACTTTACTCTGGAAGCAATCCATGGTCGTTTTACTTCTTTCAATAAGGAAATTATAATAGTAATTCCTGTTCTATGGAAACTGTTAGATTACCTTTTGAAAGCTCTCAGCCATTTGCTTGGTTCGGTTTTAAAATTGTAAACCTTAAAGTTTAATTAATACAATGACTGAAAAATGTCTGCCTTTAGAGGATCAGGTTAAAATAACTTGTTCCCTGTGACCCTTGTGAATGAGAGGTGAATACAAACTAAATGAGTTACACTGAAAGGATTAAGTTAGAAATTGAACCCTTACAAAACTCTGAGGTAAACTTTTGACTTATTTGGTGGTTCATGGGAAAAATAAGCAGTCATTCAGTTTGGTTTTTTTTAAAAGCAGGAAAAAATAACACTGTATATGTCTGACTATAAGGTGATGCTGAGATGAGTGTTTACTGATTTTCCTAATGAGAAGTTTTGAATACATAGAACCTTTAGGCATGTAGATAAATGTCAAATACATAGCTACATTTTAATATATTGATTTATATCAACATAAATCACATATATAATTTCCACATGTATAGTTTAAAATCACATTACATAAAATAATAATTCAGAAATACTACTTTTCCCCCACTGTTAAAGTTCATTGATTGATTTTATTCAAATTCTTCATATGTGATTTGGCATTAGTGTCTCTGTCGTTACATCTCACTCAGTTTTTCCACACACATCATTTGTGCCTCAATTTCTTAGAGACTCAGTATTTTTTTTGACCCAAATATGATTTTGTCACTGTAAATGGTATGCCAAACTACAAGGACTATTTGCATAACAGGGCGACAATTATTTTAAAAACTTCGGTCTTGTGAGTGAATAGTTTTGATCTCCAGCATGAAACAACCTGAAGTATAGTGCTTTTTCAAGTTATCTTAATAGGCTCCTATGTAATGATATCTGCCACTTGCAATTATAAGAAATAATTACTAAATCTGTTTGGAATTTTTGCTTTAAAAAAATAAATTTTGTTAGATTTACACCTACGAGCATTTAAAGCTAGTGATGGTGGAGGTTGTTTTCGTGTTTTCTCCAAACAAACCTTTGTTTTACATAATAAGGTAATACAGAGATTCAGATTTGACTATGAGGTGACTCACTCTTTCCTGAGAAATATTCTTGGTAGAAGGAAAAAGTTTGGCCTCACGTTTGACTATGCATGATACTTCTTCTCCCTTTCAAGGTTTTTCCTTAAGTCTTTACTGAAGGGCAATGAAATGCAATAAGAAAGATAACCTAGGGAGTGTGTGCATGTTATTTAATGGGAAAGCAATGTTCTTAATTTCATGATATTTTTTTCTAACCCTAATGCATATCACAATCATTAAAATATCCATTTCTTAAGAAATATTCCTAAACAAAGATAGTAGTGAGTAGATAAAAGAATATACTTTGTGGTTGACATTTTCTATGAATGTTTCCATATTGTATAGTAGACACTGATGTGAGATTTTTATTAAGAAGTGGCAGTTAATTTGGCAGGAGGTGTTGTTCTTGTCATTTCCTGATAACCATGTACTACACCATTAACCACAAACTACATACATGAGAACAGCTGGTGTTTTTATAAGATAGTGTGATGAGGGAGATGGTGGAGCTTGGGATTTAGAATTTATAATGGTTAGTGGTTTTTATCTTGGCTATTGGATAAAATGCCTACTATTAAGAATTTAAGAAAATTAAAGTGGCAAATATTACTTTCATATCACTTATGAAAAATCTGTTATTGTAACATGTTGCAGGAAAGGATAACTCCCTTATACCCTGGGGCTTCTGGCTTTGAATGAAAGAAAGTCTATGTCAGTAACCAAAAATATGATAATTCTATACTCTATATATTAGCAATAAATCAAACCAATGAAAATAATGATGAATTATCCCTTTATCTCTTAACAGTGGAAAGAGTGGAACGAGAAAACCTTTCAGACTATTGTGTTCTGGGCCAGCGTCCAATGCATTTACCAAATATGAACCAGCTGGCATCCTTGGGGAAAACCAACGAACAGTCTCCTCATAGCCAAATCCACCACAGTACTCCGATCCGAAACCAAGTGCCCGCATTACAGCCCATCATGAGCCCTGGTCTTCTTTCTCCCCAGCTCAGTCCACAACTTGTCAGGCAACAAATAGCCATGGCCCATCTGATAAACCAGCAGATTGCCGTCAGCCGGCTCCTGGCTCACCAGCATCCTCAAGCCATCAACCAGCAGTTCCTGAATCACCCACCCATTCCCAGAGCAGTTAAGCCGGAGCCAACCAGCTCCTCCGTGGAAGTCTCTCCAGACATCTACCAGCAAGTCAGAGATGAGCTCAAGAGGGCCAGTGTGTCTCAAGCTGTCTTTGCAAGAGTGGCATTCAACCGCACACAGGTACAACTGGTGTTGAACATGATGATTGGTGTTTAAGAGTAATACTAGGGGAAAAAAAAGAGTAATACTAGGCACAGAATTGTGACATGTCTTCTTTTTCAATTTCTAAAAATTTTTTATGGATCTCAAAGCACACAGAATTAGATTAATACTTAGTTCATGAAGTGCTATCACCATAGATCCATGCATAGTCATAATTAATACATTAATTTCAGCAGTGTAATATATGTCTGTGAACCCACCACCCAACTCAGGGCCCAGAATGTGACCAGAGACTTTCTGTGTGCTCCTCTTCTCCATCATGTTCTCCGTCTGCTTTTCCTCCGCTGTAACTATGATCTGGAGTTATCACCCTTGTTTTTTTAAAAACTAATTCTAAAACTATGAATGCCCCAAATGATCTTTTATTTACCTTGTTTTTGAACTATGTCTTAATTTCTACAGTTTTTACTCATTTTTAATGTTTTGGGGGAATTATATACCAATATATTAAATGAAAAGATAAGCAGTTTATTTATGTATGTCTTATTTTATGGAAGACTGTTGATAAGACATTCTTTTTCACCAGTGGTTCTTGAACGTGAGTGTGCACAGCATTTTATCAGCCTGAAAGGCTGTTTAAACAGATTGCCTGGGTTCGTCCCAGAGTTTCTGATGCCAAAAGTCTGGGGTGGGCCCTAGAAATCTGTGTTCCTCACACAGATCCCAGATGCTGCTGCTGTTCTGGGGGCCATATTTTGAGAACCACTTATTGAGTCCTTGTATGAGTAACAAAAAAGTAAAAGTGCAAAGCTCAAGGAGCTAACAGCCTGGTAGTGGAAAAAATATACCCAGATAACTAAAGTAACATGTGAAGGGAGGTGAATAGTGTATGAGAGTGTAAGCAAAGGTTGTAGTAGGTGTTCATGAGGAGTTGGGGATAAGGAATACTTGTAGTACAATGAATATTGTAAGTCCTCAAGAGGACAGTGGGTTTAAGTTTAGCCACCCTACCAAATGCAAGGCAGGGAGCTAAGCTCTGTGCAGTTGCAAAGATGAAAAAGATCAGGGCAGGCACATATGTAAACAGGTGACATGAGTATTAGGTTTCTGGGGAGTTAGACCTTGAAGGATAAAAAAAAATTAACATGCAAAGATGGAGAAGCAGGGTATTTCAGGCTAAAGGAATTCATGAGAAAACTGTTGAGTCAGAAAAACACAGGAATAGTTGGTAGTTGATATAAAAGGGAGACAAAACTTAAAGGGGGGAAACAGATCAACAAAGATCTTAAGGCCATGTCAAGAACTCTGAACTATTTAATAGCACTGGAAACTATTGAAAGTTTTATGTTGGAAAATGCTATGATATAATAATCAGAATTGGATCTTAGAAGGTGCCCACCCCCTGCCACCATGATAGCAGGAAGGTAGGACCATCCCTTAGAAGGCTGCCATAAGTGTGAAATGTGTGCAAGTTTTGAACTAGGCTGGTGACAGTGGAGTGGAAGGTGCAGAGTAAGGAAGCATTGTGGAAGTGTAGTTGACAAAAACTACTAGTTCCACCTGAATGGGTAAAAGAGGGAAGTAGAAAAGATAATGCCAAGGTTATAGTCTGTCGACAGAATAAATCTATAATTATTTAGAGAATCAAGGAGGACTTTGAAAGAAATGATCGGAGTAGGGTTAAAGTGATTATTTTGGATTGGGTTATTTTGACTTTGAAGTGCTGGCAGGTTGAGTGAAGATGTCATTGAAAATATGTGCTTGGTTCTAAGAAGAGTTGTCAGGGACAGAGAAAGAGATCAGAAATTTATTTACAGAGCCTGGGATTTAAAGGATCAGGGGAAGGAGTGGGAGAAGCTATCACCACAACTCCTTCCAGGAACAGAGACAAGGAATACCAGGAGAGAGAGGGGCAGGTGGAGCAGGGAGATAGTAGTGATAGTATAGAACATGTGAACAGAGTTTCCAGAAGGAGACTTGGCCATTTGTGGAAAGCTAAAATGTCTGGGAGGGAGAAGCTTGAAACCATGCCATAAAATTTGGTGAATCGTTGGGGGATGTCTTTGGCAAACTTAACATGTAATCTCATTAGAGTGGTGAAGGCAGCCAGAATTTAGGAGTTAAGGAGTGATTAACTGTTAAAGATACCGAAGTAGGGGCTGCAAATTACTCTTTCCAAAATTTGGTGTTGAAAGGGAGACCAGAAGTGGGTTGACAGTTTGACTGGGAAAGGGACTCCATTTGAGATAGAGGGATTTGTGAGGCAGCATGGGGCCTCAGCTGAAGTTAAACAGCGTGAACTAGTGACAGAACCAACCACTGTGGTTTGGTAGCAGCCCTCAGCAATGCTGGAACTGCAGGAGTAGGAGCAGGGAAGAAACACAGTGGGATTGTTTGAGGTTTGGTGCTGACAGATTAGGTATGGCAGGAGACCAAGACGGGTGAAATCTCTTGCTCCCTTGACTCTTAGCTAATTTATACATTCTATTATTGACAGAGTCTATTTACATCATTTGAAAATGAGTTCAGAGGTTCACAGAGGTCTGCCTGTGTTCCAAACATCACTCTACCACTTTTCTCTTGTAACTTCGAGTACGCAAGCAGTATTTCTGTGTCCACAGTTTTCTGGGCTGAGGTTATGAAAAGCTCCGGTCCTTTTGAACAAGTCTGTAGCATATTATCGCTAAGTACAAAGTGGAAGGATGCATCTTTCAGTCTATTTTGGTTCTGTGTGTGTGTGTGTGTTCTTTCATCTATTATTCATGTGCATGAATAGGCATTTCATGGCTAGCCAACATTTTATTGCCTGGTTATATATACAGCTCCTTTGGCTAAGGATAAAATCGAAAGCATGGTTGTATTACTTTGGATTTTAGCATCAAATACAGTATACATTTTGTCCAAATAGCATGAAGCATGAGAGAAGACTTACAATGAGGCTAGACAAAGGACAGACCATGTTGGTGTGAGGGAATGCTTTGCCAAGGCTCTAGACTCCTGGAGATCTGTCTTCTCCTACATAATCTTTTCTATTTTTATGGATTAATGACTTTTCTTTGGCATTGCCATCTTTCAAGTGCCAAATTATAAAAGGTCTAATTGAAGCATGGAACACATTTTATTATTTTCCTCCTGCCATTAAATTTGTAAGATGGCTACACCCAGAAAGAAACATTCACTTTCAATCAACATGAGCTTGAGTTCATGGGCCAGCCTTGAGGATATCAAATGGAAACTGCATAGGAATGTATGAGTATTTCCTTTTAAAATTCTGCTTTTAATTTGGGAAAGCTTTTCATCCCTCTGGGATCGTAACCTGTTGTATATAAAGCCCAACCTAATCAAGGTAGATGGTATTGACAGAATGACATAGTTTGAACTTAAGCCGGAGGTCACCAGGCAGATTGTTTTTGCTCTATATACTGTAGTCACTAAGAGCAAGGTTGGACAGCTGGATTTCACCAGCTGCATTGTTAAGTGAAAAATATGGTGTACTATGCCCCATGAAACTAACCATGGATTTTCCCAATGTTAGGCTTTTCTGAGTGGAATCAGACATTTATGGGTGATATAATAATTTGCCAGCTATAATAAACAAATACAAATGAACTTTATAGATAATAACATAAATAAATTGTTAATCTTTGAATAGAAAGGAATCTCAACTTTTTCTTCTCTCAAAGCAAACAGAATCAGAACTATTTATTTGAGATGGACACCTAAGGTTAATATCAGTTTTGTACTCTGTTTCTTTACTGATATATAGCATTTCCTCAGTCTGTTGAATATTTTCCACAAATAGTTTAGGATGTCTATTATTCATTTATTATCAAATTCAATAAAAAGCAGCTTTATTTATCACCCTACAGAGTTTGTGTTCCTGAATTTGTGCTTGATGGTTGGACCAAAAACAAATTTAGAATTCATGAGTGTGTGTGTGTGTGTGTGTGTGTGTAGAACAAAAACATATGCACATTGATAAATTTAGCTTGAATTTAAAATAAACATGAGTCTAGTTTTTCATGTTTAAGACTTACAGATTAAAAACTCAAATTCGTAATAAATAACATTTGAAAATGCCAGTTTTCCAAAAAAAAATATTAATTACTTTGTATATCTAATCCATTGCCACTGTACATATATCATTTGGTGATGTAAAATAATGTAATTAAGGGAGTAAAGCTCCAAGAGCTTGCTTTTAATACATTTTTATTTTAAATCAACATGTCTCTCAGAAACATAAAATACATTTGTTTGATAAAATGATGTCCTGCCCATACTTCATGACAAGTTCCTGACTTCTGCTGGAGTTAGAGTTAGACAGCTTTTTAAGAACATGATTTTATTATTTATTTATTTTTCTTAAACTTCTCCATTGGTTTGTTAATACAAACATACACTGTCTAAACTAAGAACATAAAATTAAGTCATATGTTCCAGGCAAGGGAAATAGCACATTTAAGATCATGCAATGCCAGGATATCAAATCTTCAGCATGCGCATAAGATTAGTGTAGTTCTAGATGCAAGATACACCAGAGTGTCACATTCTGTCTGTGCCACCAGGATCCTAGAGGCCAATTTTGAATATAGAAGTCATATTTCATTATGACCTTTGTTTAAAATATATTCTGAGCATCATTACATTCTTTTTTTACTACCTTTTGAAAGAAAAGTTAGCCCTACTTCTTCATGACAAATGGAACCCAGTGAGAAAAACTAAGGTAAATGTGATGTTTTCTGACCTGGTCATTAATATTCAGGCGATGCTATGATATATTTCGAATCACTTCTATTACCTGTGGTTACAAAGTGATGTGGTGTGCAGTAGGCCAGAGGAGCTGAGGCAGATAACATGCATGCTCTGTTTTCAATGTTCCACTTCTCCATCCCTCCACCCACCCTCTGCCCCATGCTTTTACTTTCCAAAGCAGTGTCTGTGGGTTGGCTGTTCATTCAAAGAACTCCGCTGGGCCCCTGGATTTTGCTTTGCTCACATTGGCAGAGAGCCTGAAATGCTCAACCAGTGTGTTAAAAGTGCAGGAGGATCAAAGTCCAGTTCCTTGACACTGGAAGTAGGCACAGCTCTCAAGTGTGACTTCCGTTCCAAAGCTGTCTGTGGGAGCAGGATGAGGCTGGAACTTTGCTTGGGTTTTTCCCCTTCCTTGTCCTTCTCCCACTCCCTCACCAGTTTCCCTCAGATGCACTTCCTTAATAAATCACTAGCTGAGGAATCTTTATCTCTGGATGTGCTTTTTATCCCAGATTACAGATCAATGCCATTGCTAGCCTAACTGACCTTTGCTATGTCATGGGGTAGTAGTTTGAGTAAAACATGTCTTCAGTTTTATGCTTGCTACCTTCACAAATCTAAAGCAAGATGTTATTATGAGAATAGTACAGAAGTTTTTACTGTACCATTTTCTTTGAAAATATCACAGTGCTCACAGATCATAAGCAAGATGTTAGGGAAGTAGTGTGGAATTATATAAAATTTTTTACTGTATTACTTTCTCTTGAAAATATTAACACTGTTGTTAATTTAATCTGAGTTCCCTGAATTCAATGGACTGATACTGATATTGGCCAGATTTATGTATGAGTACTGAATGTGGGGAAGTTGGGAGAGAAAGAGAGAGAATAAGACAGAAACAGACATTGGATTTGAGGCCCTGTGAGATCTTTGAAACTTGACTTAAATGAAAAGCATCCTTACTCAGTCTGAGTGGTGAATTAGGTGATTTATGTGAGTTCAGAGTAGCTTTGCTCATTGGCCCTGCCCTATCTCCAGTGCTCTGTCAGTGAAGCAAATGGTGTCCATAGGAATAATAATTTTGAGAGTAGGTTTAGTGTTCTGTCAGGTTTCTGCTTCCCTCCCTCACTCCCTCACTTCCTTCCCTCCTTCCGTCCCTCTATCCCTCCCTTCTTCCTTCCTTCTTTCCTTTTTTTTGCATATTTGTTTTCCCTTGCTTATATTCTGAATTTATTTTAATGTTGGCATACTTTCACCTACTAGGCCTGTGGACATGAAATAAGTTGCTTGGCTATTTACTGTGTTTACATCTTTGCATTTGGACAGTTTGGTCATGAATCCTAACCTTAAGTGTTCTGTTGTACCTTGTCACATTATGGGCTTAAAAAATTAATCAGAGGCTTATGATAGTATGAAAAGGTTTATGACAATATTTAAAAATATTTCATATTGCCAGGGAGTGGTTGTGGGATGTCCACTGACCTGTAATGAGCATGTTTTTATAAAGTATATGTGGTGAATCTTCCTTAATAGATAAACTATTCTCTAATTTATTTAAAAATCCAATGACCTACATATTCATATGTTTGGAAATCCTCCATTTACTAGCATTTTCTCCTCCGAGACCTTCCATCTGAGCAGTCTGTTAAATGAAGTAGAGGAAGCTTTGATACAAACTAGGCTAAATCCATTGGCATGGATGCCCTGCCACATGTGAATGGGAGCATTGGAATTCCAGAAAAGGGAAAAGTAGGTGTGATCCTTGTCCTTTGTGCCACTGTCTCCTCACCCTGATGACGGAGTTCAGGAAACTGAATTCAGCCTTACACAGGAACTGGCAATAAGAAGTTCGTATCATTTGGAAGTGAGACTTTTGCCACATTCATTATTTTTATAGTATTATTTTTCTTTTTCCTCTAGTAGATTATTCCATAAGTCAGAAAGTTCAGGTTCATTTTGTGTCTCAGGTAGCTTTCCCAAGCCAATTCGTAGAAACATGTTTTCAGTAGAAACACAGGTGTGTTTTGCAAAATGTGCTATTCTTCTGTAACAGTAGGCCTCTAATTTGGTATCTTTCTCCTTCAGTTTGAAGAAAAATCACCAAGTTACACAATTCACCACAGCCTTTTGTCAAAGGTTGTGCTTGAGAAAGCTGTTCATCTCTGTCTTAATCTGATGGAGAGGAGAATTTTAAAAAACTTTGGGGAACTCATTTGGTTGACCTGTCCTTATATGACTACTTTTATTTTTTATGAGACTTTGCATAAAATCTGCTATTTACTCATCAAAGCCACATCATTTGAAGAAACTTAAGGCCAGGGTCATAAATACAATTTTATGAAGTGACTCAGCAACTGGAGAATGTTTTCAACAGATTGGAAAATTAGATTGAATGATATATCAGGAAAGTTGGCAGTAAGGTCAAAGGCTAGAAATGTAAATGTCTTTGTGTGAAATGACATGATTTTGTTTCTATGCTTTTTTGGCACTGTGTTTATAGTATATATGCACATCCATTTGACTAAGGTTAAAAATGTCTATGGTCTTGCTAAACATTCTATTTTGAAGTGGCACAGTTATAAAGCGATGTGTAGCAAGAAAATGAGAATTTTAGCAACCAAAATATTTGGAAGCCTGAGCTTCTGTGCATCACCAGCCAGTCTTGTGGAGAAGAAACTTTTCTTAAGTCTTGTATTTCATTTATACATGTAGTTAGCCAAAGACAGGCATGGTTTAATTACACATATAGCTTACATTTGTAGAAAACTCGACCTCCGAGATATTAAGAATCCCGTCTCAGCTAACCTCTGGTCTCGGTCATCATTATTTCTCAGAATCCAATAGAGATACAGGCACTCAGCAAGTCATACAGGAATAGAACACAATGTAAATCCAGGGGTCCTGACTGCATGGTCCAGTAAGCTGGTTATAAAATGACAAGGAAAGCTGGGAGAAAAAGGAAGTCCACCCACTGAAAGGGGCTGTAAATATGAAATGCTGCAGATCAGGCATTAACATGTTATTGGCTTTTGAAGCAAATAATATACCGTCTTTTGATTTCAACATTAAATTAATAAAGTAGGAAAAGATGGCTCTGCTTGCTTCATAGAATAGGCAATTTTTCATTTCAGAATCACTGGCTTGAATTCATAGATTTAAAGATTATAATAATATTACCTCCCAGGATAGCCGTGTCTTAAAGTTATTAGATGATGGCTTAAGGATGGCCCTCTAGACAGTGGTCTTACTTTGGTTCCTCCTGCACATGCAAAGACTATTATTAATTAGTGCCTTTTAGGTAATTTCAGCCACAAAGTGTGGGGGAGATGCTGGCTTTGTTTGTGCTCCTTGTAAAGAGAAGGTTTGTGCTTTGGGTAAAAGTAACTGTCAAATAGATACAACCTCTTTCCATTCCTAAATACACCTGAAAAAGAAGGTTTTAATGTAAAAGAATATATGAAGACTCTTTTTTTCTCCCTCCTTTACAAAACTCATACCAAAGAATCGGAGGAAACAAACATTAACAGCACACTGTTCCATTCCTTTCATCCCTGACCAGTGTGCGAAGTCCTTAAATATAAGTTAGAAGTAATTGTAGAAAGTTCAGGTTTCTCCATTTTTACTAAAAAAGACTGTCTTTTGGTCACAGTTTTAGAAGCTTCTGTCACTATTTTCTAGCAAGGAGTGATTTCACACTCATCTCGTACAGACAGACGGTCTCTATCATCAGTAAGGACTTCCTTTTACCTCTAGTCAGTATGTCTCATTAGAGACCTGTCTTATTAAACTAGTCTCCCAAATCCTGGGTGATGTTTACAATTAAAGAAGAATTTTTATAGAAGAAATACAAGGAAACACTAGCTTTAGGTCCTATTATTTATATACTTTTGCCATTGCTTGCTTAAAGTAATAAAAGAAAATATGCAAGAGGTGTTCCTTTCATGGCCAGCAATTTAAACGATGACCATTTGGCCTGTGGCTAAGTGCATGTTTGTTCAGATAAAGTGAATTACATTTAAAGGCCAGAAATGCTGTGAGAAATACAGAACTGAATCAATCCAAAGTCAGTTGGAGATCACAAGGTTGTTTAAATTCTACCTACATGTTTGTACCTAAAATTATCACTGTAAATGACAGTATTTACTTTCAAACTTCTCTGATTGCAACAACTGGTAAGAAATACTTTTTCTGTCATGAGCTGGATACACACACACTCATACATGTGCACATATGTATGTATGACTATCTTAAACTCTATCTCATTTCCACCTATATCTTTATGTATCTGTATATTTCTAAGGCAAAACCTCCATGGGAAAAAAAAATCCATCATGAAATAATAGTTGTACCATGTATGAGGCCCTCCAGTAATTTCTAATCTATTTTATTGCATTTCATTATAAAAAAGTGCTAAATTAACACGATTATCCACTAATAATTATGACCCATGTTTCAAGACAGATGCAGACCAAGGCTTATTTTAAATGACTACAAAGCAACTTGGGGAACAAAAATTGTTTTACTTTTCTGAAGTACTAAATGAGTATAATCTTTAGTGCTATCCTGAATGTCAGTATGGACATTTCACTTTATGTAATTTATTAAATTTTTCTTTACATTCTCCTCTACCCCCCAAAATTAATTACCTACTTCCTAAAATTTATCTTTATATTTTCTGCTTTCTGTATGGGAAGACATTTAGGAAACTGTAAATGGAAGGCTTTAATATTGATGTTAGTTCTGTATTTTTTTATCCTCTCACTTAACAAATATTTAGTGAGCATTCAGAGGCTATGTTAAGCATTGTAATGATGGCTAACACTTAATGAGCCCTTAACATGTACCAGGTACAGTTATCTGCTCTCCAGGGAACCCTATGAGGGAGGTGCAATTATTATCTCAATTTTGCAGGTGAGGAAACTGCGATAGGGAGATTGATTAATCCTCCAATTGGAGCCCAATTCTGAACCCGGCAATTCTGACTTCTGAACTCATAGTCATAACCACTTCGTTCTCAATCACTTCTTCTATCATAGAGCAGAGGATGAAGGATGCAGTCCCTCCTTCAGGGGAGTGCAAAGAGTGAGCAGACTTTCAAGCCAGTCATCCCACTGTGGTATAATAAGTACTGTCAAGTGTCACATGTATTATGTGGAAACAAATGCTTTTGACCCTGGAGGTGATTGACGTTAATGCAGAAATATTTCAGTGGGAAAAAATAATGTTTTATAACTGTTTGCAGGCCGAGTCAATTTGTATGTTAATAGACTGCTTTACTTCTTGTATATGAATGCATTTGATACATTTGAGACATAAATATTCAATAATGTATGCTTTTGGTTTGTTTTGTTTTGCATTTGGAAAGGACTATTTTTGCCAATGTTTTGACAAAGTAGCCAAAGCTAGTAAATTTTTGGGGCAGTTTGCCAACAGTTGTTTAACAGAATACTCATGGAAACTAGGAATAACCAGGGCCCAGAACTTTGTGAATGCAATAGTTATGGTGCCAGGTATTTAAGGTGTTAGTAGAAACCACGTATGTGCCCAGAGCTGAGAACACCACTGGTTAAGTGTTTCCAAAGGGAACCTGTCCAGTTCTCTATTTGCTTTTGCCTTTTGCGGCTAATGTGTTTAGAGAATTTGGACGTAGATTGTGCATAGCTCCCCATTCTAGTACTTAAGACTTTCTAAAGATAAGGAGGTAAGGGATAAGGAGGAAAATGAGATGGGACTGTTTAATTGCATCTATCATTGCATAGATTAGGTAGGTAAAAAATAGTCAAGTTGCCAGGAATCTGTTCTTGGCTAAGTCCCTCTATTGTACACGCTCAAGTACGGCTTGAATAAGGCGACTGTGGTTAAGAGAGTGTAGACTGCTTTGATTTCAAAAATGTTCCGTTGTACCCCGACTCACTTTGGTTTCCATACTTACTATATTCTTGTGTTAGGTGGTACACCCAAAATTTCATTACATACACCTAGAAAGAAAGCTGTCTGTGAGAAAGTTTCACTTAATAAATTGCAGATTGGAGTACATGGAATGTTTGTTCTGAAGTGGAGTTTGCATGGCCCCACATTTCATTTTCCATTATGGTATAGTTTTTCGATACAGTTTTGAATGGGAAGATCTTGAGAATGAGTCAGGCTTTTAATATGTGGTCTATCAGAGCCTGCTGCTGTCTGTTCAGCAAAGACCACTTCTCAGAAAAATGGAAAATATGCATTTGGTGTCTTTTTAGAGCCCCTTCCTGTATATCCTGTATACTGGTGCCTTCTTTGGCATTCCTGTATATTGCAAACTAGCCACTAATCCAAAATGCAGATTCTGCTCCAAAGCGTTTACTATATGTTAGGAGGCAGAGGTTTTAAAGTAGCACAATGTGAAAGATGATAAATATCATAAATGCAAGGTAGAACTACAACCATCTTCATTCAGAGGAATGATCAACTATTGCCAACTACAATGTGTATACATATGCAATATATACATAGTCTTTTAGTGCATTTCAGAATACATCTCTACAGCAACAACATTTGCCTGCAAATGGTACTTTTGTATATGCCTTTATATTTGCAGAACGCATTTAATTCCCTTTAGTTGCTCAATTCTTATCCACCCCCATCCTACAAAAATGCTACATGCATAGGCTGTCTTTCCTAATAAAGAAACATTGTAATAAAAGAGAGGTTTTATTAAACTAATGTAATAACAACATTTTCTTTGAGGATTTAACACATCATTTTTAATAATAAAAATCAAATTGTCATTGTTGTGCCCTGTATACCTTTTATTCAAATCAGACTAAGTACTCTGGCTTCTTAGCTGAACAGTGCTTGGGGGGGTAAAGAGCAGGGGGAGTAATTTTTAGCATTACACAAATGAATTTCAGCACTCAGTTTCATAGGGGGGTTGTAGATTATGAATACGGGACCCAGGGAAACCTGTTTATGTTTGTGAGCAGAGGGGAAAATGCCTCTCAGGAGCATCTAGAAGGAAATGAGATTGGAGGTTAGGTGAGAGCTGATTCTGTTAAGTCAGCTTTCATATGGTAGGATGTCAATACTTTATACAGCCATGCGGCGGATATTACAACTTGAACTAAGTGTACATTAACCACTGACAAGTAGGAGTTCACTTTGCCCAATTAGACTAGGAATTGAGTATTACGTGGTTTTCTTAAGAGGTTACCAGGTTTTGACTGTCATGTCACCTGGAACCAGACATTTCAAAATTGTGTGAAAATTAAACACTGTGTGAAAAATAAGCATGTGAAAGGATCATGAAACATGAAGAGTACCATTGGAGGGAACTTGTTTTTGGCTTTTGGTCTTTTTGTTTGTTTGTTTGTATTTCAAGGGAAGTATGTGATAAACTGCTCATGCTCAGGGTCAGGACGAAGGGTTGGCCCAGGTGTGACAAGGCGCCTTCCATCTCTGACCTTCTCTAATTTTAATCTGTAAAATGGGGGTATATGCTCCTTTTAACTTCACTGACTAGTTATGACATCATTTGTTTAAAGCAATATACAATGATGAACTAAAATATATTTTCAGACTCACTATTACATAGTATGTTAAGACTCATTCCATCCTTAAAGAGGTATAACTTGATTTCTGAAGAGGACCATCATAAAGAAACTTAAATGCTTTGTTCATACATCCAACAATGAATAATTAAAATATGTTATGAGGGGATAAGGCATATTTTCTCTAAAGTACCCAGTCTAATTGTTTCTAAAGTAGTGTCAGGCATATGGTTTTACTTTCAGCATAGCAGTAGGCAGTACAGATAAGCTATCTTTGGAATTTATCTGATATTCTGAAATCTACCTTTGTTCAGATTGGAACCCAACACTTTCAAACTATTTGCTTATATGACAAATGAGTATTTTGGGGGTTGAATTACTTCAAAGGTTTATGTTATAATAAATATGTGAATATTACAAGTTACCCTTTATATCTCCCACTTTAACTGCCACAAACAGAAATATAATTTACAGAAATGAAAACAGTCTCTGGTTAGTTTGAGGCTTTTTCCAAAGAGAAGCATTGGGGTTTGGCTAGGCCAGTTTCCTCAGTACACACCTGGTGTATATCACTTTAAAAAATAAATTATGCCTCATTAAATTACAATTAAATGGAATCATGATCATTTGTTTTTCTGGAAGGAAGATGTTTTGCATATTGAAAGCCTAATTTGTTGCAGGTGACAAAAGGGCTGAACAGATTATCTAATATCACTTCATTTTGGGGGTAATATTTGCTGGTTAGTTAGTGTATACTCCAGTAGTTCAGAATTATATTAATGTGGACTGTATTATTTTCACTTCAGAGTATCTTCTACCACTTGATCAGTTTTTGTACTCCTTTCTTTTTGAGATCTTTAAGGAGACAGAAACTTCTCTTGGTATTCTGTACTAGTCATGCTCTTTCTTTCTGAAATGTTCTAATACTGTCCAATTCCCCACTCATCCTCCCCCTTCGCCTGGTCTCGCCATTACCTCTATATCCATGTACGATGTATATTTCAAATCCCAGCCAAGATGTGTCCCATCTCTTTTAAAATGTTTTCCCAGAGTCCTGAAGCTGGCAACATTTTCACCCTCTTTTGAACTGAGATGGCACTAGTTCTATCTGAAATTTGAGACACTTGTCGTATTTCACATTGTGATTCCATAAACCATCATATAGTAAACTCCTTGGGAGCAGAAACTCTGTCTTATTAATCTTTTCATTCCATCTTAAGCTTCATACCAAGTCTAAAATAAGAAATGAATTAATGGACCAATCTGTCATTCTTTGGTAATGTGTATTTTGAACTTGGGTTTTCCCTAAGATAATAAGTGGGAGATATAACCTAATCATAGAGAATTACCAAAGGTTTGAGAGCTGTAAGAATATATATCTGTTAAAAGCTGGTCAGTGGTGACCTTAAGTGTTGCTGTCAGCCCTAGGTGGCCTGGAGAAGTATGAGGGACTCAGGCTCAGCATTCCTAAAGCCTGGGCCAGGCTTGCATTCTCTTACTGCTGTCCTAAAGGATTAACGAGAGGCCCATCAAAGGGAGTTTCTCCACTGTCCCAGACAAGGCCTCAAGAACTCATGCAGAAATTTGAAGTAAATATTATAGAGCCAGTCCTAGTAATGTTTACCAAACATTTCTGAGTATTGGCACGTATTTTGCATGCTAACAATTAGAGGCAAACTATATAAACTGTTGAAGAAATATGGAAACTATATAGTGTAAAAAAGAGAGCTCATTGACAGAAATTGGAGGTTCAGAAACTAAGGTCATTTACTTTGCTACAAATAAATATGACTTAAAATACTAGAATAATATGTACATCAATTTTTCATTTAAAAAATTATCCCAAATTCTTTTTTTTTTTTGGTTTGTGGAAGGCGCTTATATTAGCAACCAAGCTAGATGCTATTACATTATCTCTTGTTTTATGCTTTGAATTATTTGGCTTTTATTGAGTTTTCTGCCAACCTTATATATTCTTTGCTGGTGCTAGATATAATATGAAGCCTATAAAATCCTCCATTAAAAGTCTAGGGAGCAAGCAAGTTGAGGTTCTTTTTGCCTGACTCCTTTCTTCAGCGACTTATAACCCAAGAGCTACTGTGGAAGATGCCTTTCTACCCTGTGGAGATGTTCCCGCTACTTCTTTTCAGTCAACACATTTCCTGGTCTTACATGCCCTCAACTAACACCATGGAGGGAATTGCTATTATCTCTCCCTAGAGAAGGCTCTGTTGCCTATGATGAGGAAAATACTTAATGACCACTTTAGTCAATGCTTGCAATATATTTTAATATGATTACTGATAGAAAAGTTTAATAAGCAGTATCCTGGTTAATTTATTAACTTCTCTCAGTGTTCACATTCTCAATATTCATGACCTTTCTACTCATAAAAGTACTTCTTTTTTGGGGGGCCCAGGTGCCATGCCACATTCTCTACATCTCAGGTTTGCTTAATGGGAATGTCCAAGTGACACCTCTTGCCTGGCTGGTTGATAATTAAAATGTCAGACAGCATAGTGGCAAGGGCTTTAGAAATATTTATGTGAGATAAATTATTAATTTGTGTTCTAGTCAAGGCAGTTTCAACATGATAAACATTTACTTACCTTGATAATTAGATGGGGTGATTTGTGGTGTATGTATGTTATGCCGTAGATTTTCTTTGGATTTTTTTTCCCCATGATAATTTTCAATGAACTGAATAAACTTGCTTTACATTGCTAAGCCTGCAGAATTTGGACCATAATTTTTACAGTCCCAGTTCAAATCCCCATTAACAGCGCATAAATAACCAAAATGAACAAGGCTGGATAAAACAACTGAAAATCTTATTTGTGCTCACCGCTTAGCCACTTGTTATTGAAAATGTTTGAGCTCGAAAGAATCTGCTTTGGGACCATGGCTGCACAGATGAGACTTGAAGTAAATAATTTAGAACAGTGTTCTCCTTCTCTGGGACAATACATGGAGGCGGCACTGGCCACCTTATTGGTTTGAGACTTTTATCTTCAACTGGGCAAATGAAACAGAGACAATAGTATATTCTACCAGTCCTTTAAAATACAAATATTGTGTTTCATTCACTTCAGAAATGATGCTGATGCACAGTCATTTACAAAGATGCTTTGTCTTGATTTTTCTTAGAGATAAATTTGTTTTCCTATAAGGTTGTCCAGCATGTGAAAAATGCAGAAGGAACTCCACAATTTCAATGTGGGAAAAAAGGTAAACCAAGTCAAACAGGAAACAAAAACATTCTATACTTCGGAGCGATTTTTTTTTAATTGATTAGGAGTGAACAAACATACGATTTTGAACCTGGCCCAGTAGGACAGTAATTTTTGTTAATTCACTGTTTTGTGTACAAAATCTTTGCTATAATAATGTACTTTACAACTTACAAAAATAATTTCATGGAAGAATAAGTTTACAGACTTTGCCTTTGAGATCCCTTAAGTATAGTCACAATAACTAGCATAAAGAATATATCCATATAGAGGCTAAATGCCTCCAAATTTGGTAGTCTTGAGATGTATTAAAATGCTTAAGTTACTTATGAGAGAAAAAAAAGGACAGGAGGAGGAGGAGAAAGAGAAGACCAACTCATCATTTATGTGCAGAGTTCATTAAAGAAAGCTCAGAAAATATTAATCTTCATGTCTTATTGGTATTGGAAATTGGTATTGATTTTAAATCCACATCCCTCTTCTGTTATTAATTTGGAGATTTTTATCTCAGAAACAAATCTATTATTAGTATTTCAAGTTGCTTAGTACAAGTGGTGTGTAGGATAATTTAAGGCAGAACTGACTTTTAATTTCAAAAAAAGAATCAGTATTTAGATGGTATAACATTTTCTGGAAGATAAATATCTCACTTGTTGCTTCTAAAAGCATGACAAAAAATCTGGGTTTTCTTAGAATCATTTTATCACTAGGGTATTTTTACATACACGCCCTACTTTGTCTTTTTCTTGGGCATGCACGCACATTGACACACACCTGTTAACATTTCTTCTAGCTTCATTGTGTGGTATATTTTATCCTCATTTGTAAAGACTTCTCTAATCAAAGTAACATGGTACCCAAGTTGCAGAACTATCAGATGGCATACTGCTTATAGGTTCCTCTTAACTAGATTGCCTTACGTGATGTTTTGAGTGGTGATCACCTCCTTGGAGGGCTGATGACCGTGTGGTACGCTGAGTGGCATTTGCTTTACTGTATTATAATGCATTCGTTTTTAAAATTGCCTACCTTATCCTGAAGATTTCCTGGCCAACAAGAGTTGGTATATTCCTCTTGCATCTAATGCCTTTTATATTTAAACCATATATTACAAATTGGATAGCATTTCCTTTGCATTAATATTCCCCTCCATGGAAATGTCTTTGGCATCTACTTTTCATTTTTGGGTTTCTCCATCTGTTCTAAGATCCTGAGGTTAACATCTCCGCTCTTCCTGGGGTATAACTGTAGGCCCAGATCTCATACTGCCCTGAGAATGGATGTTAGTTAAGAAAGTAAAGGGATGCCCTGTGTGGTAGTCTAACAAGTGTGCAGAATGGAAATGGTTCTGCATTTACCCAGAGTAGTTCAGTGTGCCAACTCAGGTCTCTGGCCCTTTCCTTGAGTCCATACAATTTTTCTCTAGACATGTCAACATTTTCCTTTTCATTGTGAATTCTCCAACACCAGCGTGCATGAAAACACTAATTTCCTGTTTAAAGCTTTATTTGGATAAGTCACACATTCAGAAAGGATCTGAGCCTATCATGGCATGTCTCAATGTGTGCTCCAGCCTCTCCCCGGATGTGACTATATTTCCATTGCTTTAATGGTGGGATTAGCACTTCCCTCGTGAGGGCATCTCGTAGAAAAGTTTGGGTGCCCTCCGGTTCATATGCCAGGGTGCCAACTATGTGTAGACTGAGAAACTATCAGAGGGTTAACACTATTTCCTTTAATATAACTATTTCCTTTGTGTGTGTGTGTGTGTGTGTGTCTCTCTCTCTCTCTGTCTCTCTCTCTCTCTCTGTCTCTCCTTTTTTTTCCGTAAGAAACATCTATATTGAAAACAGTGGCCGGTCACACAGAAATTCAGCCAAACTTTTTTTTTTTAATGTCGATGTAAATCTCCCATGCTGTTTAAATGTCGGAACTAAATTTACCAAACTTGGCAGATTTGTGAAGCTGAGCGGGGCTGCCAAGTGTTCCCAGTTTCAAGCAGAGAGAGTTCTAACAGTTCCTGAAATACTTGCAGGAGGCACCTGGTGGTAATTGCAGTTTCACAATTCTTCCCCAGTGCCTACCTTGCTAGCTGGCATCTTTATACCCCAATGATAATCACAGCGATGATAAAGTGTCAGAATAGAACGTCCAAAATAAGGCACAGCCCCCGGGAAGCAAGCACATTCCTACAAAATCTTCCTGCTTAGAGAACCCTCAGGAATTGGATGGAGGTTCCTGACATCACAGCCAACTGGTTACCCCACACAAATACAGGGGGAGAGGGGCGGGCAACAGGAACCACACGCACCTGCAGTTATGATTTGGCCTAATTGTTTTTTCCCTTTAATCAGGGATTGTTGTCTGAGATTCTGCGTAAGGAGGAAGACCCTCGGACGGCCTCTCAGTCTCTTTTAGTAAACCTGAGGGCCATGCAGAACTTCCTCAATCTGCCGGAAGTGGAGCGGGACCGCATATACCAGGACGAGAGAGAGCGGAGCATGAACCCCAACGTGAGCATGGTCTCGTCGGCCTCGAGCAGCCCCAGCTCTTCCCGAACCCCTCAGGTGAGATGTTCACTTCACTGACGTTTTTTTAGTCTTTGCCTTGGAAACGTCTTGCCTTCAATGATACTGTGTTTTCCCTTGAAAACTAAGAGATAGTTCAAGGATTTCTTAATTCACTGAACATGTACGTTGGTGGGAGGCTATTAACCAAATAATAGTGGTTATCCTTTACAATATCATATGCCCTTTTTGTCCCTTTGGGAAAGTACCATTTTTCCAGACATGGTGAAGTGAGAGGGCCTGAGTGGGTGGAGAGGGAGGCTCTAGGATGTCTACATACAGCTGCTTGGCTGTCTAAGAAGGGCTTGAGGGATTTGTGTTGAAGCTGAGTTTGCAGAGCACACTGCCTTTCCTTAAACTGTACATTTAGATGGATAGGGGATAGGAGAGTTGGGGCAGGAGACAGAGTCGTCCAAGCTTTATTCAATGTGAAAAAGACAAAATGGGGGAGAAACCTGTGTGTGGTGGAAGCGTGAATATGCAGCAGCTAGATCAGAATGACTAGGAGATCACTTTGTGATCCCTTCGAAAATGGTGGTGGAAAGGTAGGCCTGAGTTATCTCCCCACGGGACTCTATGACTCAGCTGTCTATCCCTCCTTTCTCCACACTTTAAAAGCATTCTGTTTGCAGGTCCCCCTGCAAATGCATACGTCTAGCAATGCTGTGTGCTTCCAAAGATCCTGACTGAAGGATCAAGGTCTCAAGTCAGCCAAGAGTCATTTCCAATTCAGATCTGAACCCATTCATTTCTAAGCCTACTTCCGATTTCCCCTAAACTTTTACTACTCAACAGATTTACTACCCAATGGATTTATGGCAAAGCCATTTTATTAACTGTTGCTAGCTTGTTTGCAAGTTACATCTCAAAACAAGTATTTAACATGTACACATTTGTACAAATCAGAAAAATGGGTATTTTGAAACCAAAAATGTTCTCGCTTAGCTACTATAATTTTGGTTGTATGAGTTTGTTTTCTAGTAAGTTCCAAGCATAAAAGCAGAATTTTATTCTAGTAGAAATACTTGAGCTTTTTCAAATATATCCATTTTTTTCACACATATTATTAACACATTTTCCTTCTTCACTCTGCAGTAGATTTTTAATTGAAGATCATTTTCTATAATGCACTACAAAATTGTAATACACTTTAATCTTTAGTGAATTTTGAGTTTTAATTACTATTAAACCAAAATTGATCAGTTGACCCCTTAGTTTGGATGAGTATAACCAAGCTTTTTTATTTGATATTTTAAAATTTGGGGCATACATACTGAGCTCTTGAGTTGGGTGAGTTGTTAATTTGTACTAATATTTACTTTTATTAAATTCAACAATATTTTCACCACTTTGAATCCCATTAAAGCATTATAGGAGAGTCCAGCCACACTTCATGGCCATTAAATCAAGCAACTCTTCTCAGAAAGTCACTTCTACTTGTTAGAAAATAACACAAGCCTGGGTGTTTTGTCTTTCACTTCTTTGTAATATTTTTCTAACAAGATTATATCTCAGGCATCTTTTCAGAGACCTGATAGCTTTTAGAGCCAGATGAATTTACAAGTCCATACAGTATCAGTATTTTGCTTTATCAAAACAGCAGAAAGTCCCATCTAGAAAATTCCTATATAGAAGCGCCCCTTAGGGACAAGAATAATAGGGAAATTGATCATGTAATTTCACAGTTTTGAGATTTCTAAAAATAAATGTAAAATGTTTTTCTCCAAATATTTTTGAGAGTACAGTCATGGCACTGGTATTTGTACATTCTCTGGGACTTCTTTTTCTCTTGAGAAAGGGATGTTATTAAAATTTTTAAAGACACTTGATGATTACCTACCTATTCAAACTTCTTTGTAGACATATCTCAGTAGGGAAGATCCATAGTACAGTAAAGTTTTCCTTGAGAGAGCAAGGAAATGTTAGAGGAGTACCCACTGATGAACCTTTTAGTTGGAGTCTGCAATCTAGAACACTCATGCAGTCCTACATGGGTGCAGGGAAATTGTTTTCCAGGCCCCATCAACACTTTATTATTGGTTTAAAACAAACTGAAAGAATTTCAAATTTAAAAATTAAACCTCCAGAGTCCCTTTTCATAATCCTTGCATTGCCAGTATTTCTTGATGCACTTCACAATAGCAAACCAACACTATAAAGATAAGGGTAATCATTTATCAAGCACTTACTGTGTATCAAGCATTTTGCCTGAGTCTGATCTTCCTCATTTTGAGTTGTCATCCCCACTTTACAGATGAGGAAACTGAGGTTTGGATGGTTTAATAACTTGTGTAAGGTCACATGACTGACGGTAGAGTTGGGATTTGAACTCTGATTATTCTGATTCCAAGGCCTTAGCTCCTAACCATATATCACAGTGCCTTGAGGGGTTTTGCCCTAGCCCCCAGGGTTCTAGAGAAGATTTGACCAGTCAGGTAAGATGAGATAATCAGTAAGGTTAATGATGAAACCTGATTTGAGAAAGACAGAAGTGATCTACCAAAACATGAACTTAACTGGAAAAGCACTGTGGGTTAACTAGAAATTTTGAGAAGAAAAGGAGTTTCTTGAAAAAATGACAGAGAATTGTATAATTATGGGAAGACCCCAGACTGGAATGCAAGAAGATATCTGTAAAAACAGTATCAAGTATGAGGTAGAGATTTTGGGGGTAGGGTAGCCATGGTTCCAAGCCTACACTTTGGAGGTGGAAAGACTTGAGTTCAGATCCTGGTTCTGTTACTTGCTGCCGCACATTGGTCCAGCAAATTAAGTATCTTCTTTATCTTCAGTTGTTTTCATCTGCAAAATGAAAACAGTAATGTCTAACTTAACAGATTCTTAAAAGAATTAAATGAGAAAACAAAAGTAAAACACTTCCTGGAATGCCTGCCACATAAAAAGTACTGCATATGTTATACTTATTATTACTTTGCAGTGATTAGGAAATACTATGAGACAGGGAGGCCACAGGAGAAGGGTTCTTCGGAATTCTCAAATTCCAGTGACTCAGAAAAGTCACTGAAAGCTCTTAGTAATCAAAGCCTTCATGGAGACTTAGGACATTTGCTCCGGCTTCAAGCCATCATTGAGAATGGCCCTGTATGGTCCAGACTGCATGCTGTATGCTTCTCCAACCTGCCTACTTACTGCTTGATCCAAGAAGGTAAACAGTTCAGTGCATCAATAGAGGAAAAGTAGTGATTCAGGGATGACTGTTTTGGTTTGAGATTCTAGAGTAATGGAGGCAAAAAGAAAAAAATCCAGGTTAACCCAAATCAGGGCAGCCACGCTCAGGAGCCCACGCAGAAGGGGTCTATCCCAGAAGCCCTGCTGGTACAGGTTCTCGGAAGGCACCCAAGCCTCCTCTCATTACGCACCGGGGAGAGTGCTCCGACAGTCTTTTGGATTAAGTCGATGGCAGGCGTTTTAGGGTTATCATAATACCCAAGAAGTACATACATCTTCTATATTGTCCTTCATTTGTCTCTGAAGCTGATGGGAAATCATTCAATTAAAGCGAACACAACAGAATACATAAAACCACAATATGAGTTTAAGGAAATGAAAATGGCACATCAAAGGCATTCTGAAGCCTAGTTTGATGAAATGAAATTTTGTTTCATTTCCACTGATTTCCTAGGTGAAATTAGGTGACTGTCTGGATAGCATAATGATGGTAATGATGGGAAAACATACATACTCGAATGACATATGTAAAGCTTTAATAAAGAATGAGACTCAGGGGAGTGTATTAAATTGAGTAATAATTTATTATTTAGAGACCTCTACCTATTCACTCATTTTTTCTGGAAGAATTGGCTCTTCCTCTAAGGTGTGCCATTTTTAGAAAGAAAAAGGTAACTGTGTGGGTCCTGCATGCTTGTTTTGCAGTTAGGTGACCCCTTAGAGTTTGGTGCCCAGAGTAGCCATCCTACCTGTGAATGGTCTAGGATACTGTGAGGGGAAGAACAGGGTTGACGGGACTCAGCATGTCCTGTAGGAATGCACTGCAATTATTTCCAATCACAATTAACCTGATTAGAATAATGGACAGGAAGTGTCCCTTTGTAGCTAATGCAGTTTGGCATCAGCTGACTGAAATCCTTTGATAATTTCTGCACAGATGGCTGGGCTGCATGCAGCACTTTTTAAATTATTATTTTCATGGTCTCTTGGTAGGCCAAAACCTCGACACCGACAACAGACCTCCCCATTAAGGTGGACGGCGCCAACGTCAACATCACAGCTGCCATTTATGACGAGATCCAGCAGGAGATGAAAAGGGCCAAGGTGTCTCAAGCCCTGTTTGCCAAAGTGGCTGCAAATAAAAGTCAGGTGAGTGGTTTTTAAAAGAGCAAAAGTGAGGGCTGGATTCAGACCATGGATTCAGACCATTCTCCTCCTCCCCCCCATAAAAGTACATCTGTTCCTATAATAATAATAACAATAATAATCCCTAGGGAACCTGTCATGTACTGCCTTTTGCTTTACAGTTTGCTTTTATTCCCATTGGAGTTCAAAATAGTGTCTAAGTCAAAACCCAGATTTTTTTCTTTTAAAGAATTTCTCTTTTCAAAAAAATCAGCCTTGAATGATTTCCCTTCTAATTCTGAACAAAATGTACCCTTTAGAATTTTTTTTTAATTTATATTTATTTATTTATTTATTTATTGTCATTTGGGCAAAACTTAAATCAGCATCTTTCTGAGATCCAGTTCCAGCCAGGTCTCATCACCTCTCTATTCCCGCCAGGGGAATGGCTGAGTTGTTACAATAACCACTTTTCCCCAGCCCTAGAGACACCTTGCAATGTCAGGTGTTTCTTTTATGTGTAGAATACAGTTGCTTTTCCAGGAGAAAACACATGTGGGGGAGTCCAGAGCCAGTGCTAAAATCTTTAACAGAAAAACATAGCTGCCTATCCAGTCCAGTTTTTCAGAGTGCCGGGATTGTGGAGAATGGAATGCTCCAGGGAGAAGGGTAGACAGATGCTTAGGTTTTTTATTTCTGAAAGCAGCAACAGTTGATGGGATCTACTATCTGTTTCAATTCATTTAAAGGGAAAACTACTGCCCTATCCTAGAATGGGTTATGTTGAGGTGCTTACTTATTTATCCCTAGGATAAACAATCACCCAGTGCAGGGTGGAGGAAACACACGTTAGCTGAAGCATAATTTTGAGAGTCTTTTGATTATGAGCCTGATTTCCTCTGTGGCCTTGCATGACAAATGTTTTCATCCCTATGTATGTAAGTGGTAAAATGGTCCTTCATCTCCCTAACAGATAGTCTGTTGTGTGCTGTAAGTATGGAAGTTACTGATTATTGTATTAAACAAGAAAGTTTTCAATGACAATTAAGTTTGTAAAATGGTACATAGTTAAATACTATATTTAGACTAATTACGTGGATTGGGTATTAGCGTTTTTTACCTGTAGTTGTGCAATAATAACCTGACTTAAGTGACTTTTCAAATGTTAATAAAAGGAGTAGAACATCAAGGAATTTTGAAGAGGATTTGAATATTTGTTTCCCTTTTCAATCTGACTGTAGTAATTTTTCCAGATTATTCTTACTCTTGCTCATCAATATAATCTTTGAAATACTGGTTGCTAAGACATGATGTCCAATCTTAGTATGAAATACATGAAAAGAAAATACTATAGAGCCTTCTTAAACTGTTAAATGCATAAAATCCCATGTACCACATGGCAAAATATAATGAGAGTTGGAGCTGTTAAACGAATAAAGCTGTTAAATGCATAATGCCACTTGGCAAAACTACTGTGCATTTAATGGTTTTCCACTGTGTAATAAAGGACATATGTGGTGAATGTGCAGTGAGTATAAAAGCTACACAATTGATTTTGCAAACCTGCCCCTTAGATTTGACTTGATGTAAATATTCAAAGTTTCACTTAGTCTTTCTTTCACAAGCAGCTTTTGAGAAAAGCTGAAGCCCACAGCCTGAGAACTTGATGCAAAATGCCTGTAATCTTTCTGTGGACTTGGCACCATGGCTTCTGGAAATAGTAATGCCTCCAGCCTCCCAAAATAATTCAGGTGGCTGAGAGCTCTGTTTGCCAGTTGGCAAAAACATGGCTCTCCCAATTTTCAGTGCCTCCTGAAGAACTCAGTAGCCCTGATTTTGAAGAATCTGGAGGAAAAGGTAGTTCTGGGAATTCAAATGCTGAAGGGTGAGATTGAGCCTAAGGTGCTTTGCAGTATTTTGGGGGGGGACAATGGTCTCTTCCTCCTTTATGAATGGGGACCTTACTGTAAATAACTGGATTGGCAAATCAGGTGTTAAGGTTTTTTTAAATGGTACTGCCAAGCAAAATAAACTCAGCTGATATTTCAAAGGCAATTTAACATAAAATACTCTTTCCATTTTGTAAGTACCAGAATTTGATTCATAAAAACCCTACTTAGGGAAATCAATTACATGACTTGGTACCTTGCTCATGTATCTGAAGCGTATCCACAATGTATGTGTGTGTAGGACTAACAGTGAGACTTTGGCCAAAGTACATACATATCCTCTCCAAGCCGCAGTGGGCAGTGGCCACACCCTCTTCCTTATATGGTGTGGACTGAGAGAACAAAGGTTTTCTCTCCTGCATTCCCTCTCCTCCCTCTATTATGTTTCTTTGGTGGGATCAGATGTTCTTGGAATGACTGAGGAGTCAGATGAATAGCAAGGGCTCTCCATTCTCTTGGAGGTGAAAGTAAGAGAACATTTAAATAGGAACTCTTGCGAATTGGAGTAAGCTTGGAACCTTGAAGGCCCAGTTCAAATATGTACAATAGCCCCTTCCCTTCCATTTAAAATTTCTTTTAAAATAGAAATGAACCACTCATTGGTGTGAATTGCTGTCACCAGCTCTTAAGAATGATGACTAACACTGAGTGGTATTAGGCAAGTTTTGACTGAGGAGTAGCAAAAAGAAAGGAAAATTTTAGAGAGATTAAGGGTGATGGGCCAAGATTGTTCTTAAGGGCTGTGTTTAGGGACACAGTGGGAGTGGTGGGGGTGGGTTTAGAAAAGGTGTTGAATGAGTGACCAACTTTTGCAGTTTTGCCCATGATCCATTTGGTGAAAGTACATCTCTGGAAAGTATGTGTGTGTCTCCTTAGTGCCTGGGTATGCATTTGTAAGATGCTAGACTGCCTTTCTCCAGTTCAACTCCAGATCCTTTGTCATGCATGGCTAGTCTATCAGTCAGTTCCACTGAATGTCTCCTACCTGACCCTGTTCCTTTCTTCCTGGAAAAGGACTCAAAGATGGAAAGTCAGAAACATAAACAAAGAGGGAAAGGTATGCTTACGTATTTTTCATCTTTTATTTTTGCTTCATTTCCAATTTAGGATCAATTTTCATTTCTGTGTATGGATTTGGAGGATTATCTTCTTTTTCTTTCTGTAGAATATTCAGGTTGTGGGTCTTCATGGGATAGGATGCATTATGGTCAGTGTTGTCCTCTGTGAAATTGGAGTGAGGGGTCCTTAATAGGAGCCATAATGTAAAGGCATATAGGACATTTTCTGCATAACTTCATTATGACCCTTTCATACAAGGGCCACCAGGTGATGAACACCCCCAGCATGCAGTACATGGCCACAGGAACTCCTTGTCCATCAATAGCTTCTTGTAACCTTTCCATCCTTCTTTCTAACATTCTGTGGGGCTACTTTCCTCCCTTCCTCACCAGTTGCAGCTTATTCCATGTTATCTGGGAGTGGAAATCCAGAGGAAGAAAACACAGTAACCCACTGCAGTCTTCAGGGCTGGCCATGTGCTTTATGACAGCATCTTCAGCCACATTTCTTTTCATTGACATCAACTGTCTCTTTTCCCAGATAGTAATTTACTCTTCCTCTCAGATCCTGCACTCTTCTCTTTTTTATAGTCTATCATAGTTCAGCTTATAGAATGCTGAGGATGATCTCTAAAGTTGGTTGTCTTTTGAAAGGAGAATGAGTCTGTCTTATGATTTATATACCCAAAGACCCAATTCTACATATGGGTTTGGGTGAAAATAAGTGGGTAGAAGAATGGGAAGCGGCTTATTTTAATCTCTGTTCTCCCTTGCCCCCATTAAAAAACAAACAAACAAACGAATGAATCAAATCCTTAGAGGGACACTGGGTTTGCTTTCTTTTTTGGGGGGAATGGGGGGACTTGCTTTTCTTATTAGGAGGGTAGAGAAAAGCTGAGACACTCACTGCAAGGAGAAACAGACCACCTTGAAAGGGCCAACCCCAAAGGCTGCAGGGATAAAAGAGAGGGGGCGACTTGGGAATAAATAGGGATGCGAGAGGGTTGTCTGATGAGACAGCATAAGGATGTCCTTATCTCCACCAAGATTTAAAGACCTCTGCCAATCTTGGAGTTCCCCTCCCTGCTGCACATGCCCTTTCCCAGGCCCACAAGCTGCAGGAGTTCCCGCTAGCATCAGGCATCGGAGAGTCCTCACTCCTACTATATACAAAAGCAACTGGGGAAGATGTCTTTCTGGTCTCCAGTACACAGTTCTGAAACCGGTTTACCCATAGAAGCTTCATTCTCCATGGTGACTGGGTTTCAGTATGTCCTATGCTTCATGTACATTAGGATTAAGTACATTTTGTGTACTGACCTTATCACCAAAAAAAAAAAAAGAAGTAGTATTCTGAGTTCCTACCTAATGACTTAAAAAATTGTATTCCTAAGTAGAAGACTACTTATGTTTTAGGTGTAGATTACAAGCTCAGATTTTATGGACGTTCTTCTTTATCATAAACTTTCTCCTTATGTATAGTCTGTTTGCTTACCAGGCTAAATGTTTTAAAATATACAGCTGTCCATGGCAGGTCCTTTTATTTATTCATTTATTTATTTATTTAAAGTTTAAAACCAGTTTATTGCTCACAAACTGCAGTCTCGGACCGTCTTTCACATGGCAGTTACTTTTAAAATAAAGACAGACAACTGTACATAAAGAAAAATAATGGATATATTATTTTTGTTTCTTTCCTTATTTTACTCTTTGCTATTGGAGTTTATAGCATATTCAGTGTGTATGCTAACATATTTTCTTCATTCAATCATGGGTTACTATATTAATCATTGCTTTTGTATCTCTTCTTAAAATGTTCCAGGCACAATTTAGTCATACATTCTTTTTCAAGAAAAAGTTATATTTTATGATTACTTAAGTAATAGTATTCTCATTTTAGGAAATACCAAAAATGAAGAAAAGTATAATGGTGCAGACATGAATTACCTGTAATTTCACAGTGCAGGGATAATTACTATTAACATTTTAGTCTTTTCTTTCCAGTGTGTGTGTGTCTGTGTGTGCACGAGTGTGCACGTTTATATCCTAATTGAGGTCATACTGTACAATGTGTAATTGTAAGACAAGTTAAAACTATAGTTCTCTTTCTAAGGCCACCTTTTCATGTAGGAGAGTAAATTTACAAAATAGATAATATTATCTTTAGTCTAATTTTTAGTGCCTTTAGAAAATACTACACAAGGATTCAAGTTTTGCCACCCAGCGCAAAAAGTATTTTGACATTTATCTTCTGTCGTCAAGTTCCCTTTATGGAGAGGGCTCTACTGGGGCTGGGCTAGCTCAGACTATTGGAAGTAGACATTTAGCTGCCACGTCTCTCTTGGAAAGAAGGACAGAGAGTCCAGGCCACATAATGCCCTATGTAAACTGAGTTGGGGGGTCTCAGCCACACTCCTAGTGATTCTGCTTTGGCCATCTTGTATCGCCTGTAAGGCATGTGGCCTGGTCTGAGGAGCTGCCTCTTCCTGCCGGGCAGCTTTCTTGGGAACCGGCAATCATTTAGGCAGCCTATCAAGGAGCAGTTTCTATGCTTGTCAACTGTGTGGTGTTTACTTCAGTTTCAGGGCAGTCCACCTAATTCAGATGAAAAAGTCCAGTATATTTACACTACAATCACCACTGAAAAACATTTATTATGCTAAATAGTGAAAAAATTAGATTAGTCTACATTCCAAAATGTCAAACTAAGTAGGCAGTCAATGCAATGATGGGTAAGTGTACACTGGAGCCCTCATTCTCTTCCTTTTTCCCCTCAACATAATCTGAAAGGATTAGATTCTGAGGGATTATTGGCAGAAATTCCCTCCAGATCTGGTTTTATATCAACCTGCTAGTAGGGAGGTGGTTCTTCTTATCACCCCCATAATTAATTATATTAATGTTCATGCCCTGAAACTAGTTTTTGTGGGAGCCCTTAGTTAGATATCGATGAAGATAAATCACAAAGTTTGTTTGCCGTTCTTAAAATGTCAGATACCTTCACTCATTGTGAAAGTTTATGTACTGGATTTAAGCACATCTTTATCTACTGCAGAAATCCTTGTGCGGTATTTTGCCTGTTCATGACCTGGCACCTTTGAAAACTTGCGTGCAACTTTGAAGCAATCAGGTGGATGTATTAAAGCCACCTCTCTGAACTCTCCCAGCCCTCTTTCGAAGAGGACATTGACTTAAACGAGGGTTCTTACAGTTGGAGAATGCTGGTGCCTATGAATGGTTTCTACCACTTTGCTGTAGAGACAGTTTCATCTTCTTCTCACAGGGTACAACTAGGGTGAAATAAGGCTAGGACATAGGGTGCAAAATTTAAGGAAGCACACACTTTCAGTGTGCACTTAAAATTTATGCACTAGTCACTTGTTTGTCTCACCTTAGTCCCAGCCCTGATCTTTCAGAAAGCCTTATTCCTTATTCCTGGTTTTCTGCTGTGCCTGTTTTCCCCCCTGCACTTACACATTTGAGACAGTTTGCCCAATATATAGTATTATGTCATAGATATGCTTGAACTGGGACCTGACTCAGAGACTTTTTGGTTGTTTTCTGCTTGATATTTTAGCCTAGTACATTTTTCTATTAATATCTTTCTAGTATTTAAGTGGAAGAGTACAAAGTTCTAGATTCATTCATCTTTTTGACAAATACAGACTTTTTTTCAGGTGTATGTTCCCATGTATGCATGTATGTATGTGTGTACATATTTTTATAAAGTACCAAATCTCCATACTATTATATAGTATGTATATATCCCATATATTTATGGTAAGGAGGGCAACACAGTTTTGTGAAATCCTTTCTTGACTTGACCCTTCTCTAGCAGAGGCTAAGGACTTGCTCTGAAATAAAATCTTCATTACTCTCAATTACAGATTCAATCTTTACCAATACACCCATAGAAATGTGACAGGTATGCCCAGAGACAGGTAAAAATTGGTCTCTGTGAAAATGCAGTTTAGAACTTGGTGTACAGTTTTGAAAAACAAAAAAAAAGAAGATAATTTTTACTTACCACATTCAAGGCATAAAATAATTAACCTTGTACTATAACCAAATGCTCAGCACAAATTTTTTTTCAGGTTTAGATGACCTCCTCATCAGAGATTCACTGAAGCCCTTGACAAGTCTCCCTTGCAGTTAGGCTTTTATCCATTTCAGTTTTCTTGATTAGGTTATCTTGAATCATTAGGGGGGTTATTTATTTTAATAGACACTTATTGGATTCATGAAAAGAGAATTCGGTGACTAAGAAACAAGAGCTGAATATTATCTGGCTCATTTCACACTTCAGAAGAGTCTCAACCAGCTGAAGAGAAATCCTTTCACAGTTACAAAAGTTTGTTTGGGGACTTTATGTGCTTCCATTTAGAAAGCGAACTGTCTGTGGTTAATAATATGAATTTTCTTTTGAGACACTCAGAAAACATTTCCTTTTGGTTACATATGCTGACATTTTCTGTATTGAAGATGTGGGTGAGTAAATGGCCTTTTACATTTCTGTTGCAAGATGCCTTGAGTCATCCTCCTGAAGAACTGTTCACTTGCCGACTTATTCATTCATTGGAGTTCCTAGAGGGGCAGAGAGGGTGGGAGCGAGTTACTATGTATGTTGAATTCACTGTCAGCTCTGCGTTAGGCACGTTACAGTAGTAATGGCTGTGACAAGGCACTGCCTTCAGGGCAAGGCAACCTTAGTGAACAGGAAGTTGTTTATCTGTCATTGGAGATCAGGGCAGGCTGTGAACTGTGTTTCTTGCTAAGCATGCCCTGGTTTGTATTTGTTATGAAATATTACAAAAACTAGGAAATTTGTCACAAACATAGAGCTTTTTTTTTCTTTTTAAAGAAAAAGTAGGGACACTGGAAGAAGTTGAGTCATTGCCAGTGTCCTGGGGTAGGAAAACAAGTAAATTAGTGCTCATCTAGTGACTTAGTGACATTTCAGTACCACGGACAGGAACCCCATGCTTCCCATCTGCTTCCCTTCCCCCATCACTTAAATATAAGGTTTGAGGTAGGATTCAAACCTACATCTGATGTATTCCAAGCTTGAACAGTGATCTGTATTATTGTTTTGTAAACGAGCGCCTTAGTCCTTTGTACATTCTGTCTTTGGTATGTAGTTTGGAGGATATGTTACTCATTTATTGTCCACTTGAATTTTCTAAACCTTTAAAATTTTTTATAAGAGAAATAGATACTGCCCTTCATTTATTTTTAATCCAGGAGAGCTTTAAAAAAATCCTCTCATGTGAACAGCAACACACACACAGAGAAAAGGAAATGGTTAAAATGATAACAGGCTTTTAAAAGTGATTGCTATCGTTTGGTGCTTACGATATATATCTTTTTTTTTTTAGAATGAATACTCCCAGAAGCTTATAAAGTATGTATTTTACCAATACCAGGCCAGCATGGGTCCTGATTTTACTATGAAAAACAATGTCTAAACTAGGATAAGTGGTATTCCTGACTTTCTCATTCTCTTCTCCCTAAGGACTTCCTGTTAGGAAGGAAAAAAGGGAGAAAAAAATGGAAAGAAAAGTTAATTCTTTGTCTTAAAACTTAAATGCCTTCCATAAGTCCATGGCCCATAAGATTAAGATGAAATTTTTTTGCATGAAATTTTTCTGACACCCAACCCATTTCTTTAGCCCCTAAAAGTTATTTCTGACTCCCAAGATGTGATCATTTAAAAAGCCCCAAAATTTGCTGATAATGTTACCTCTGCTTGGAATGTGCTTCTAACCACTTCCTCTCCGCACCTGGTGAAATCCATCTTTTTCTTTCAAGGTCTACCTTTCATGCGTATTCCCTATGATATTTTATCTGACCTTCATAGTCAGAATTACTGGCTTCCTTGCTGGTGATCTCAATTAGCCTTTTTTAAAAAAAAGTAATAATGACAATTAAATGATATATGTAACATACCACCACATTGCATGGCACACAGCAGGTGGGTGCTCAGTACAATATTATAAACTGAATTAATGTTCTGAGAGAACTCTGTCACTGTTTGCATTTATACAATGGGGTAAATTGAATCACCCCATTTTCTTTTTCAGACCCATGCATTAGCGTTAACATTAGCATTATCCCTTGAGTTATCCAGTGCATTCCTCACATTAGTGGAACAAAAAGTTTTAGGCTATATACAGCTCCACAAGGGGCCAGTGGGGAAACAAACCTCAGTACATCGACAGGGCTGCTTCTGAGAAGCAGTGCCCCTCTCCAACTATAACTCTTTGAGTCTGAGGCTGTAAAACATCCCTCCAGGCTAATTTCTATACACACTAATAATTTCAGTTCAATCTCATGAGCATTTATCGAGTGTCTTTTATGTGCAAGGAACCATACACTCTGCTCAGAAAATGCCAAAATTAGTAAGAAGCCAACACTTTCTCTTCACCCCCATCAAGAAGCTGACTGTTCTGATGGGGGTGCAGGCATGCCCACCCATAACAATAATACTCATCAAACTGTGAAGTAGTATAAGCAAAATACTTTGGGGTCATGCAGGAGTGAGCAACCAATTCTTACAGGAGATCAGGGGAGACCGAGTCAGCTGAGCCTTGAAGTACAGCCTCTCACGGGACAGACAGGTTGAGTGTGACTCCCTCCAGCCAAGGGAGTAACATGAGCAATACTGGCTGTGCTCAAACAGTTGTAATACACTCAGCCTCAGTTTTGCCATACTGAAAAACTAAGCTCACTGTATGAAGCCAGCCTTTGGTTAAAATGAACAACCAGACTAAAAGAAAAATCACAGATAGCTGTATGCCCTACAGCTGATGCATGGACATGGTAATATACCACAGTTCAAAGCATGGAAATAGGAATATAGCAATCATATTCAGGGACTGAATAATTCACAGTGGTCAGAGCACAAGGTCCACAGGAGAACTGATGGGAGATGAGACCATGAAGGAAAAATGGCAAATTGTGGTTCTTACTGTTGCCTCTTTCAGTGCTTTGAACTAAAAGTGTCTCATTTAAGTAAATCATTAATAAAACTATCACTTTACTAAAAGATAAATTCTGGGGTTATTATTCATCTTCCCAAAAGAAATAATGGCACATTTCTTCAAGTATTAAGTATTATTCTTAATACATTTACAACATGATTTGCTTTGTAAATTTAGATTGGCAAGCAACTTTTCAGGAACGTGTGGATTGTAAACAAACTATATTTTGACTGGTGTGTGTGTTGCCTCACCTGCATAGTTGGAAAGGATGGTCAGAGTTGTTTTTTCTGCCGAGGAAAATATATTTGTTTAAGAGGCAGATGAGATGGCTAAAATGAGATGTTAATAAATATTATTTGCTTATGCACCAAATGCTTGGGAATTCTTTAACCACTGATTGCAAGGATACAAACTTTAAACTTACAGTTCTTCTCTGGGTTCAGATTTTGAAGGTAAAAGAGTTTTAATCATAAATGCCTTGGCATCATTATACTTAGGTTCCATGTATATTTTCCTATGAAATTCCAGATACTCCCTGTATTTAAAAAATTTTTTATTTTGAACATATTTTAGACTCACAGGAATGTTACAAAACAGTACAGTTTCCATACATTCCTCCCTTAGCTTCCCTTAATAGCAGTACCTTACATCACCATTGTGCCATTATCAAAACCAGGAAATTAACATTGTCTTAATGCTATTAACTAAACTAAAAACTTTATTCTAATTTCGGTGGGTTTTCCACTAATGTCCATTTTCTGTGCTAAGAGCCCATCCAGTAGCCTCATTGCATTTAGTTATTATTTCTCCTGGTTTTTTTTTTTGTTTGTTTGTTTGTTTTTTAATGACCTCCCACTTTTGAAGGGTACTGATTTGTTCTTTTGTTGAACATTTCTCAATATGGGTTTGTCATGATTCAACTGAGGTTATGCATTTTTATCAAGACCAACTCAGATACTATGTAGTGTCCTTTGGAAGCCATGATGTCACAGATTTCATGGTGTCATTATGTCCTCCTGGTGATGTTGACCTTGATCACTTGGTCAAGGTGGTTGCCCTTTGTACTTTAACCCTGATGGCCAAATCATTATCTGCTATTTCTGATGAATGACAAGATCATGGGATGTGGAACTGGAAGGAACTTAGAAACAAGACTGTCTTTTGTAGACCCCTCCTTTTACATGTAGGTTCTGAGAAGCTCCAAGAGGGCCACCACTTACCCAAAGGTCACCAATCATTTAATGTCAGACTGGGAGCTTAGCAGTTAGGTCTCAGGGCTCCAAGTTGAATACCCTCTGCACTTCCTAGCTGTAATTCACTCAGCCTCAGTTTTACCATACTGAAAAAGCTAAACTGACTACATGAATATTCTGCCAACTTTGGGTCAAAACTTACAACCAGACTAAGGGAAATCAAATAGGTATGTGCCCACAGTTCACGGTGCCTGCCCACAGAGTGGCCAAGGTCGGGTATCAGCTGATCTTCTGTATCAGCATTTCTGAAGTGAAAATAATTCTCCCGGAATGCTCCACATAACACATAGGGAACAACAACAAAAAAACCTACTTGAGGTTTTTAACAGAAAAAGGAGATTTGTTTATTAATAATTCATGAGTTCCCATTGAACATGCACGACAGAAACAGTGCTATTCAATAGAGAATACTGTCATCTGTCACTGTTTTATTTGACATTTACACTTTTTTTTTTTGCCTGATACTGCAAAACTTTCTTGGATGGCATGCAAAAATTATATAAATGAAAAAAATCCCAGTGTGGGGACTTTTTATCTCTTCTGTGATGGATTCACTCGCAATTACACGTATGTTTGTCCAAGCAACAGCGCAGCATTTTCTCGTATATTCATTAGCCACCAAACAAGCTAATAAGAGACCCTATTGAGCAAACAGAGATAAGCATCCCAAATGGGCTGGTGGTGGGCTGGTGGAAGGATCATGTGAATAAAAAGATGGAGGGTGAGATGGGAAGTGAGGTGGGAGAGTGGATTTCCGGAAGGTAAGCATACAAATACACGGAGTGAGCAGTGAGTCAGAATGAGGGGAAAGCGTAGCGTGGCTGCTATGAAGAAAACTGACAAAATACATTGCCGTTTCAAATGCAAAATAAGATTATAAATGGCATCACAGGAGCTCCACTAGTAGGGAATACCAGCATTTAGTAGAAGAGCAAGTTAAGAGTTAGGTGCACCTTCAGTTTTGTGCTACTGTAAGGCTCTTGACAATCTTTCTGCTCTGTAGGTTAGTTATTATTTATAAAAATCACAGAACCAGCTGATACATTCATAAGCTAATTATTGAAGCAGCTGGGTACACATGGCGCAATATGTCCAAGGCGGTGAAGTATCACAGATTTCTTGGGGCCTGCTGTGGAGGGGGTGCGCTGTCGAAGGCGCCATCCCTTAATCTGATCAGCCAAGCAAACACTTTGTGGGGAAACTAGATTAATAACCCTCTAAATACCATGAATGTGCTTCATCTTCAAAACCGGGTTCCCTTAAACATGCGATCAGCTCAGCTCCACCAGGGATTTGAGGAAGTTCTCTGGTGCCCTGAATCCAGGGCCTTGCTGGCTACCGCCCTGTGCCAGACATTAATTTGGTTTGCTTATTGCTGCACACATGATCACACTTGTGTCTAATCCACTCCCTAATAGCTTCAAGGTCAGGACCTTGCATGTTGGTGGGCAAATGGAGGACTACACTTCTTAGACCCCGATGGCAGACAGCACACAGTCCATAACGAGACTGTAGTTCGTTCTAAGTGATTGTAATGAGTGCAGATTATAACAGCGCATATAAATCAAACACAGCGGTGAATGTTGTGTGAGACACTCCGAGTATCATAAGTGGAGATACCACTCAGCTGTCACCTGTCTCTTTTCAAGCTGTGGCTTCCCACAATGCAATTCACTCCTCAGGCAGAACAGCAGGTGCCGTCCTCCTTAAGGTCTGGGTATCTCAGAACTTCATCTTTCCACAGATGCAGGTTTTTGTTTTTATTTTTTGTTAAATGATTGGTCTCTATGCTATAGCCTCCCCTGGGAGATGTTAAACATACCTATTTGAAACATTTGAAAGAGTTCAGTTGGAGACTTATTCAGATCTGTGAAAAGACGGAGAAGCAGCTTATATTTTCCACAGATGGCTTATTTTCCATTTGAAGAATTCTTTCCTTCGTACAAGGAAACCCTTGAGGAAACACTTTGGGACTAGGAGATTTTTTAAAATGTATTTTTTGATGGGGATACAAAATTTAACTGTCTTCAGTTTTCGTATACATTGCACCTTGAAAACCAACCATGACCTGTCTCTCAATTGAGTTGAAAAAAAAAAAGAAAAAAATCCATGAAAATACTTGGAGAAACATTTTCAAGCAAATGATTAGGTATCTTGTTCTCATTCTTCCTAACCCTCTAACTCTCCCTAGCTCCCAGTTTATTGCAAGAAAAGATCAGGTCTGCGCAAATGTGGCCTCTCACTTGTAAAAACAAGGCAGTGTTGTGTTACAGATTAGTTTATAAATCCCCAGTGGCTTCACAGTTCAGTGCCTACAGCTGCTGCAGATGGGCCTGGGTTTTTGTCTCTTCGCGGTGCTGCAGCCGGCAGTTGAAGGAGAAAATGGAATGATCAGGTTATTAACATGGAGGCCGTGAGGAAGAGACGGCACAGCGAGAACAGCTGGTGTTCCTGCCTTGGCTGATGCAGCGGAGATAATCAAATCTTGCCTTTTTTTGGGTAAAGGCAGAAGACACAGTGGAGAGTGAAGACAAACAACGGGCTTATGATATCATATGGGGTTTTTATAATGCGTGTCAGGAACTTTCATTGGCTTGCAAGTTATGATATAGAATTTGTTGAGGTTTGGGGTTTATTTTCTATGAAATAATCATTGTGTTTGCTTACGCACCTTTTTTTAGAAAAATTCTTACTCTTTTGCAAGAGGCGTGATGTGGGACAGTTCTTGTTTTTAAAATTAGTGATGTAGCTTAGAAATGATGGGTTAGAAAGCTACTGGGTAAAATATTTTGACATGAGTCACTGAGCGATGTTGACAGCATCCTCTGTATTATTTTCATATACTCCATCATTATTTGCATTACATTTTCTTTCTTGTGCAGTTGCATCCGGATGCCAGACTTAGGAGGCTCATTTGCAGATGTGACCCCAGCCAACTGCCTACCTGCCTGCAGGTGTGGCTGTGGTGGGAAGGCGATGGTTAAGAGGGCCTGGAGCCCAAGGCATTCAGACATTGAGCAGATACAGTGTTTTCATTGTAGCTAAGGTGGTTTGTTTCCATTTTGTGGTGTTATTGATAATTGTTAAGACTATCTCCTCCCTAGAGAATTCAGGGCTGTTTATGCTTAGACATTTTTTCTTCTTTGAATTTGACATCTTGTAATTCATATTTGTTCATTTTCATTCTTTTTTAGAGTGGAATATTATCCAACTGGGTAATTTTTAAAATTGTAGCTGACCAACACAAGTTACTTTTTTCTGGGAATTAGGTAACTATAATGTTGCTTGAATATCTTTTGCAAAGGGGCTATAAATTAATTGAGAATATATTCAGTAGGAAGGGTGATAATTAACAGGGCATTGGTGTAACCATCTACATGGTCATCAGTTGGTTTTCAGAGTTGTCATTCTGTTTCGGTATCTCCCCTGGTTGGTAGGGACAGTTTTGACAGGAAAAGACGATAAACTGGGATGACACTTGTCTGCAGTCAAGCCGTCCTCTGCTGCTCTGCACCCTGCCAGTTAACTCAAGTGACCTTCTCTCTCTCTAGGGCTGGCTGTGCGAACTGCTCCGCTGGAAGGAGAACCCCAGCCCAGAAAACCGCACCCTTTGGGAGAACCTTTGCACCATTCGTCGTTTCCTGAACCTGCCCCAGCATGAGAGGGATGTGATCTACGAGGAGGAGTCCAGGCATCACCATAGTGAGCGCATGCAGCACGTGGTCCAGCTCCCCCCTGAGCCAGTGCAGGTCAGCGTCCCCTCCTCCTGCCACCCGAGCAGAGCTGGCTGTGCCGGCAGCTGTCAAAGGTCAAAGGGGCATACCTCACCAACTCCCTTTGGAAGGTGTCTCACACCATGTCCCGCCAAACTGAGGGCCCTGCTCCCACAGTGGGTGCAGCGTGTGTGTGCACGTGCGTGCGTCCCTGCTCACACAGAAAAATCACTGAGAAGCCAAATAAATCCAAAGGCAGCTGCTTTACTGAGCATATTTTGCTTATGGGATTGTGAAGCCAGAGGATTCATGGAGACTTAAATTTCCCAATCAGAAAACGTAGTTCGTCATTTCTGTCAGTTCATTTTCTAAAGAAAAAACTGAAGTAGCCAGGGATTTGCTCCAAAATTCCTCAAGGAGTGTTCGATTGGGCTGGGGAAAGAGCTATCCACTTGGGCCAGAGAACACCATCGAACTCAGCTGAACCTTTGAGAGAAATTGAGATGGATTCTTAGAATTTTAAGATGAGTTTTTGCCGTCTTTGGTTTCTTCTCTTTAGAAAACTACCTTCATTTGCTCTGCACATTTCGTTTCCTTAGTTTTTGATCTCATTGAAAGAAATACTACTATTTCTTTGTGACAGTAGTTGGTTTACTACTCACTCTTGCTTAGTATAAAAATGAATCGCTTTCAGGAATAAATTACTAGCTAAGCTAATATTCCAAGGTTAGACCCCTTTGAGTTTGCCCACAAATTGTTTTGATAAGTTATGAGGTTTGTCCTACTGCCTATTACTGCCACTTCCAAGTGCCACCAAAGAGGACCCTGGAGTTGCCTCTGCCTGAATCTCCTTCTGTGTAGCAAGAAGAGGAAAGTTGTGCAGGAGTGCACATATCGCGCATGTGTGTGAAGAATGGAGGAGATGAAGAGAATGAAGGCAGGGCGAGGTGCAGTTTCTTGATCAAGATAGCATAGGAGTAGTGGTGAAGGGCCTGAGAAATGCTCTGCAGCAAGGTGTCCCTGTCTGCTAGCCCTTTGCTGCACCCTCACATGCCTAGGGGAGAAGCCAGAAGTCTGCTTTTCATCCAGGTATTGACCTCTCAGTTAATGCTATCATGCTGTCACTGAGCAGTTTTCAAAGTCACAGAATGAATTGCCCATGTGATCAGAGTCATGAATTCATAAAGCTAGGATCACCTAGCAGTAGTCCCTTAAAATAGCCACAGCATACTCAGTGGGTGCGTGGTAAGGGTGTACAGCTAATCAGCGACTCTGGACTCTCATTCACCAGAGGTGAGCCCCAGGGCTTATCCTTCAGGACCCACCGTCCCATTCCTCCTCCTGTTCTTTCCCGGCTGGGGCTTCATCCGAGCACCAGGGCACCTCCCTGCAGATAATTAGATGAACATGCTGAGTCACACAGAGCAGTGGTTTTCAGATTTTGAGTATTAGCAGAAATTAAAATTAAAGAAGGGGCTCAATAAAGTTTCACCAACCTTTCATTTTGGGAAATAAGTTTATTTGAAAAATCCAAGGGAAGCTCCCATTCATTATCCATATCATTTCATAAAATGAAATGCTCTTTAATATCAAACAAATTAATGAAAAAGATAGCCTCAGTCAAAAAAATCTTACAAGCTAGATAAATCTAATCACGTGAAGAACTCAATATCGCTCTTGTTTTTCTTGTTTTGATGTGAACTAGGCAGAGTTTCTGGGTCGAACCAACACAGGACAAGGACTTAGCCTCAGGGACTTGGTTTGGACTTTTCATTCAGGGTCCATTTTAGTTCAATCCCGGCAAAGTAGGGAAAAACAGGAGTGAAAACTGATTTATTCTGGACATTAGTAGCATCCCATTTTTATCATAGGATGATTACAGAGATGGAAATTTACAGAAGTTGGAAATTAAAATACTAAAACCTATTCTCCATTATAATTAAGGACTTCCCTTCATTTTGTTGATGGTTCTTATTCATTCCTGTTTCTGTTTGTTTTTTTTTGTCCAGAAATTCTCATCTCTATGAGGTCCCTGTGTTTACGTAGCTAAAAGAATATTCAACACAATATTGTCTCTTAGCCAACTAGTCTGAGTAAAGTAAATCTTTAAAGTAGACAGCCAATTGATTCATGAGTTTAATTATTTTTTATGTTAGTATGTCAAGAGTGTGCTAACAATATTTAATGGCTGAGAAAGAATCAGTCTGTAATTTTCCTTTTCTGTTTTAAGAACTTTGTGGCGGTGAACATTAACTTCTGATATCACTAAGAGAATTCACTAACTTTATAAAGTGTATTCCTAGCACTCATATCTTAACTAAAGAGTTTACAAATAAGGTAATTTTCTCCACTTGACTTTGCTTTAGCCATTGACCTTGATCCCATAACCACTATGAAACTCTTCATTACTTCTTTTTTGTTTTTCACATTGTACTTGTGTCTTGGTGACAATGTTTTGAATGCTGCATTTATGTTTGTCAGCAAAATACAAAGCTTTGGATTAATTATTTGTTACTGTCATGATGTGAAAAATGAAGACAGATAACTGGAACTAGCCAGCAGAATTCTGTGACTTGGGAAGACTGTATTCAAAAAGGTTCTGAACTACTAAACAATGTAATTGTCCACAGGTTAAGCCATTGGATTCAGGGTTGGTATTCACTCATGCCCTTATATCAACTACAACTTTAGGGATTGTGAAGCCAGAGGATTCGTGAAGGCTTAATTAGGGAGACATAATTGCTTACAACATGTCTTAGGAATTTTAAAATTCATATGTAGGGTAATATTCGTTTGGTGATGTTACATTTTATCTAATTAGCAGAAAATACATCACTGGTGATTTGTTAAGTATAGGTGAAATCAGTGATTACTAAGAGCTTCTGATATACGCAGCATTTTAAAAAACACACAAAAGTCCTCCCACTGTGATTATGGAAGGGTGCCATTTAAATTTCTTTAAGTAGTTAGGGCACACTATTCTCCAGTTTTTCCTAAATGCTAAAGATCTGAAACAGTGACTTTGGTGCATAATTACCCATCAGATTAGGCTGTTGAATTAGGGACCCACAGGCATAATGGATAAATGAAGGAGCTTTGTAATGCCCCCTCCCCATTTCATTGCTTTCTGTGATTTTGAGAAGTCCCATAGGGTGTCTATCCTCACCGGAGAGAGGACATTTTTCTTGCTGTTTGCAAATAGTTTACAAAATGATAGTCTTAATATTGCCTGCCGTTGTGTTTCTCTTTTTAAGCCCACAAGGGCTTTTAAAAATTTAAACTCACATTTAAAAATCAGGAGATTTTATATAAAATCCAGATTTCATGTAACAATGCAGAAATTCAGGTCTTACCCTCTGTGCCACATGGCTGGAGCTGATACCATGCAGGGCACACACTCACCGTCCTGCTGCAAGATCCCCATTGCCCACACTCTGTACATGCACACACTTCCCCTCCATTTGGTTCCTTAGGCTTTGCCCCTGTGACATCTGCACTCCGTGAGGCCACTGTGCCCCTGTGACCCCAGCCCTGCCACACCTCAGCTGTCAGACCACAGCTCCGAGCAGCTTTGCCACACGGGTCTGATTGCTCCCGTGGTTACCGTTTTGTGCGATTTGTTTGTATAATTCTAATGCCTAACACAATCCTTTGCTTGTCTACCCTGAAATGCATGTTTGATGGACTTCCCCTTCAGAGATGAAGCTAGGTTATAGTTGAGACTAAGCTGGGCTTGGGGCCACTGAGGGGTGCTGTCAGCCTGGAGATTTGGGGGTTCTGGAAGAGAGGGGGTTTCTTCTTAGAAAGTTAGAACTCCCAGGTAATGCATAGTCTTGATGTCCTGTTAAATTACCTGCTTTCTCCCATTTTCTTTCCAGTACTCTCAGTCTCTTCAGGAACCCCCATTTAAGTCCCTGCTGTGTAGAAGGTGACTTTCCAGGCTCTGAATACACTTTGTAAACTAGATCCATCTATACCACAGATCCTCAGAGGGGGTAATACTGCCCCAGGCAGTGAACACTGATTTGGGGGGAACATAAAAGTCTTCAACTTAAAATAATTTGTGGCCCTCCAAAGGGCCACAGTGCATGAAAAGATATTAAGTATATCTCTTGTATTGAAATTTCATGAAGTGAGGGACATGATTAGGAAAAAATGCTTAAAAAGTTTCCTTCAGAAGGATAATGATGAATAAATAAAAGGAGGGAGGTTGTGAAATGCTAATATACATAATATATCTGGCCCATGTACAGATAGCTCAAAGAAGACCGACACAGGTGACATGACATGGGGGCAAACTAAAACGTTCCAATGGAAAGATGAAATATATTCCATTTTTCATGCCAAAAGGTCAGAGACAAAATTATTTCTTGTGGTTGTAGTGATTTTCTCCCTAGTGGTTATTATGACCTGAGGCCCTATAGTGAATGGATATCCTCAACTTAGAATCAAAAACTAGTTAGGTCAGGGTATTCATTATTACCAGCTCCATTTTACAATTGGAAAAACTGCAACAGAGACACTGAGCCTTGCCTGAAGCCAGAATCACCAGCTGAGCGAAAACAGGCCTTTCTGGCAGTGTTCCCTCTCACCACACTTCTCTCTTAATGCAGCCCAGAAGAAAGGATGGTGCTCATGTATGACCAGGTCACCGAGTGGGGCTGACTGGGGGACATTTGCCAAACTGTTCCTGTCTGTGTAGTTTGCACTTTATTGCTTTATTATATTTCCACCACAGTGTTTCCATGGGCTATTCTGTAAGTTCAGGAATTCTGAGCTTGCTGCTCTGTGGTTTCCTGACAAGTACTTGTTTTAAAATTCCATGCCGTACACTGAGTAAGAATGTGAGACCTGGTGGGTGACAGCCGACACCAGCATTGCACTTCTGCTCGTCGGGCTCACTGCCCACTCAGAGGATGCTCAGCATTTTCTGAGCCGCTAATTCCCTGCCACTGGTAATAACCAGTGGTTCTCAACCAGGATGACTTCCCTGCTCATGGGATATTCGGCAATGTCTGAAGATGTTTTTGGTCATTATAACTTGGGTATGCTACTAGTTTCTGCTTACTGTGTGGAGCCTAGGAATGCTGCCAAATAGCCCTCAAAGCCTATGACAGTCCCCCCAAACAAAAGCTTTATCTGTCCTTACCGTGTCAGTAGTGCTGGGCTAAGACAGTCTGTTATACACATACTATTAATTGCCTAACAGTGTAAGATAAAATGTCGTTCAGTACTGCTGAGGCTGATTGTAAGGGTTTCCTGTACAAAATTCCATAATAATAATCACAGTGAGGGTAATGGTGGTGGTGATGATTCTTTTTCCCTGACAGCAGTTAGACTTTTTGGGAGCCAGGTTCTCAAAAGTGAGATTTTTCATATGTCTTGTCTTCCTGAAATGTTGGGAAAAAAACAAGAGAGGGAGGGTGGTGTTGTCTACTTTCACATGTGAGAAACTATAGAGAAGTTGTTACCTGCTTAAAATGAGACCTCAAGTGACATTCCTCTCCCCTCGCTATCTGACTTTTATCTGTGCTGGAAAGAACTGCCAATGTGCAGCAGCCAGGATTCCCTGAACACTTCCTATGAGGCAAAACTGTTTTTGTCTATCACTTAATTTTTACTCACTCTGCTGGGTAGATCTACTAGCTTTGTAAACTTTCTTTTTCACAAGATTAAAACCTATAACTCACTTGTGTGATGTCAAAGAACTAATGTGACTGGTTTCCCTTTTCCCTTTTCCTCAAGCTTTTTGAGATAGCTTTAGAATGTGACTGTCCTTGCCAATGTTTCAGTGTACCTGAAATCTACCTTTAGGCTGAGAGAATTCAATCATGCCTTTCTACTCCAGCTGCATGGACTGTATGTTTTCTGAATTTGCTTCCAAAAGGACAACTTCTAAGAAAATAAATAAGCTAATTATGTTTGCAAATTCTCTAACTAGGTCACTAAAGTTTCTCCCACCTTGGATTTGTTCCAGGCTCTTCTTCAAAGCCTGCTGTCTGAATGTGGCTCCAGAGTTTTGAGGCTCTACTCTAGTCCTGAGGAGAGATGCAAATGCATAAGTGCCATTTTTAATGAAATACTGCAGCAGTTGGATATAAATGGGTCTTCACTTGGGAAGACTTTTGGAGTCCCTGACTCCATTTTATTAACATAAAATGAGGAGCCACACTAGCTGTTTTCATAGTAATATTGTGTTATCATGCATGTATTATTCAACGTGAAGAGCATTCTTCATTTCTGTGTTACCCGTTAGCTTTTCACCATGTCCAGACTTTGTTATTTGTCATTCTGGAATGCAGAGATTTGGAGTTCATCTCCAAACAGTCTTTTATTTCAGGAGATGGACATTTCCATCTTGGGTTCACCATCTTCCAAAGTGTAGTGAGAAGTTTATTTCAGTGCTGATGTCAGAAAGTTGAAGGAACTCATTATAGGTGGTAGCTAGTAAATTAGATCTTAGCTATGGCTTCATTTTTCTAGATATTTAGGCAAGTTGATTGCTTATTTTTTTAACTTAAGGTTTCTTAAATTTGGGGTTTTTGGGGGAAGATATGTTTGTGTTTGTTTTGCAAGACAGGAATTCAGCTTAATTATTGGAGATACATTACGTGAAATTGAGGGTGTTAGAATTTCATGAAAATCTAGGTGTAGGACTATGAATGTGGTTCTGTCTCTCTGAATCTAGAACTGGAAACTCAGCAGCTGCAGTTCATGGATTCACCCTCTCTGCTATTCTTCATGTAATACACCCCTTCTCCAGGTCACTGTCTTTCCACTAGCAGGCTCTTCCTCCCATCATCATCTGGTTTACCATTTATTCCGTTTCTTTGTCTACCTTATAACTTCTGCGTATGACTCATAGTTTCTCTGAATTATAATTCTGCCTCCTCACGGTTTGGCCTGCCTATGACCTCTGCTCTGCTTCTTCTTCTTTTTTTTTTTTTTTGCCAGAATAATATTTTCTAGTGTTTTTTTTTCTAAGTGTTTTTTTTTATTGTGAAATGATTATCACAGTAAGTTTAGTTAACATCCTTCAACATACATAGCTACAAATTATTTTTTCTTGTGATGTGAACTTTTGAGGTTTTTTCTCTTAACAACTTTTCGATACACAAGACATTATTGCTCACCATGCAACGAACAAGTTCCAATACAGTGAACAAGCTTCCACAAGGTGAACAATGCAAGGAACACAGTGAACAAGTTCTCACAAGGTGAACAATGCAAAGGCAGTCATATCAGAAAAACTAAGTCAGTTACTATAATCAATCAAGTCAACTATGATTATTCATATGATTCTTATACTTAAATTATAAGTGAATCCCACATTTCCCCCTTTTTTGTTTTAATTGACGCAAATGCATATGCATATATTTGTGGAAGGTACCAGAATAATGATTGGCTGGGCTCGGCCTGTGACATAGCTTGTCACAGGCAATGTCTCTCTCGTCTGGAGGGGTGGGGTTCTATGCCTCACCTCAGTTGGCCCCCACGTTGCTCACCTGAGGTCCCTTGCGACTGTGCCTGTCTTAGGTTGTTCCTCCCATGAGGAATCTTACCCGTCTCTGGCTATCTGCTCTGCTTCTTGACCTCTCCATGCCGTTATCAAGTCTGGCTTCTGTTGCCTATTCCGTATTCACTACTTTCAATTCTTACAACAGAGAAATCGACTACTCAACCTTATCCCCATGAAGGTAAACTTCCTTGACATTTAATTTTCATCCAGTAATGTAAATGCCTAATTTGGAAGGCACTGCATTATAAAGGAAGAGTTTTGTTTGGAAAAATCTTAGAATAACCTCAAGACGAATGGGGAGTCGGAAGCTCACTGTCTAGATCAGTAGAATATGGTTCCTAGGGTCTTGCATTTTTGAGGATAAATAGTTACAGGAATGATTAACAAGTCTAACATAAAATTCTCACATCAAGGGAGATTTATATGCTTTTTATAGTGTAAAGAGCTGTGGACATATAAGCAGTAGAAAACCAGTGCCTCAGATTGATTTTAAGTTCTGTGTATTTCCAAAGTATTAAGCCTTTTTATTTTATTACAATTTTTCTGACATTTATCATTTGCTTTCATGTGGTCAGGCACTGTGCTATAGATACTGATAGAAATTAAACTTAGAATTTTATAGTAATCTGTTCTGGGTCTGCCTATTTATTTTTTTAAAGTAGGTTCAACATTTTACTAGGCTTATCATTTTAATAATTATAGTTAGGTTTCCACTTCCCATTCTTCATGGGGTTGCATGTAGTGTTTTTGCCGAGCAGCGCTCTCCCTATGAGTAGCTGAACCTGTGTAACACACCACCTTCCAAATTAAACATCCACAGTTAGCTGCTGGTGGGAAGTGGATTGTCAGACAGCTGGGTTCCACATCTCCCAGTCTTTCCTGCCCTGTGGGAACATGGAGAACCTTGGTTTCTTGAGTCACTTGTTCTCCTATAATTGCTACATTTCCTTAAATAATAGCCTTAATTTGATATTTTCTGTTTCTGAGAGGCAGCACAATCCCTTCAGCTCATGCTGTGGGTTACTAATAGACTCCTTGTCTTCTAGATCCTAAGACTGAGTATCACCCAACACGGCTAACAGGTAAAGGGAGGGGTAAAGATGAGCGGCGTCATTTGCGCTGACACAAGTGTGGCTCCTGAAACAAGCCTCTGCCTTGCTTGGGGCTCAGAAGCCATGGGCTGTGTGATTCACCTTATCTTTCTTTAGGTCTGTTTTGAAAGGGGTTGGGTCAGCAGGGTATGCCTTATACACATTGTCGTATTCTTCTCCTTTTGTGATACTAAATGAAACTAGGTATAATAGAAAACCAGCACCTTTGCCTTCTCTTGATGCCTTGTTGAATTTCATCTGTGAGAAGGAAAATTCTTACCTTTATACTTCAATAGATGTCCTATAAAGTCCAGTTTATGGTAAAGATACTTCAAATTGATTCATAAAACTGTTTTCAGGCCTCCAGTCAGAGGCATGGTTGAGAAGTCTGGCCATTTTTATTCCCACATTTTTACTTATTTATTCAACAAATACTTGTTTAGCTCCTTCAGTGCCAGGTTCCAGCCACCACATATGTAACAGTGAATAAACATATAGAATTTCACATATATATTGAACAGTTTTCTCTTTTACTCACTTAGAATTGCATTTTTTAAATAGATTGCATTTTCTCTCTGGCTACCTTTCCTTAATCTAGAATTCAGACAATGATTTAGTGGAATCCATAAGTTCTATTTCTTTCTCTGATTCTGAGCTTGGGTGTCATCTCTTTGCTTCAGTTTTTCTAGCTGTTTCCAGAATGCCCTGGGTAATATCTTTAAAACACTGAGTCTTTCAGAGATTATATTACCTTTCAAAAGCCAAAATGCATAGCTTTTTGAAAGTGCCAAAACAGATAGACCTTCTGAGTCTATTCTCTAGAGTTCAAAGTAGTAGTTCACATTCTACAAGGAACTGCATGTTCAGGTTAGTCATTGAGTGGCATTTTAAAAGATGGTTCTGATGGAAAACAAACAGATAATTATGCCCACCCCATCCTGAATTTCTTTCCAACCACACAGACAATTTGTTTTTTGTTCTGGTCATGTTCATTTCCTTTTCATTTTGTCCACTCAGAGTGACTTCTCCAAGCAGCAACCTTATTACTTGGCAGTGGGGTAGGAGCTAATTCGTCGAACCGAACCCCTGAACCAAGCCACCTGGCTCATGGAGCATGTGTTGTTAAAGCTGTGACCCTTGTAGGGACAGGTGTGTGAACTCATCCCTCCTAATGAAGTTTTGTGGCAGAAAAATACAACCTCTTGTAGGACCATGGGAGCCTGTCTTACATATTCTCCTTAAATTTTCTACCAGAGTGCCTTTCATTCACAGGTAATTATTGATTTGAAAGGTATTCAACATTTTTGCAGAAGAAAGAGAAATGCACATATTCAGAGAAGGGCTTCCCACGGAGGTTAAGTTCTCATCATTTGACTACTCAGAGCATGGATGCTAAATTCCCTGTATTTGAATGAGGCCCAGTCACTCAAATAAATTCATAAATCTGGGAGATGATTAAAACTGAAGCAGGGTATGAGGGTAGCTTGGGAGGCTCAGCCCCAGTTTCTGAGATTTCTGAGGCTTCATGCTGGAAACCTGACAGGACTGGAAAACTTGATCCACAAATACATACTAATATCGCCATTTTTATAAGATTTTTGGACTGCTTGATTAAAAAATATTTCAATAGAAAGTAAAATATCAAATTAAAATCAGGTTTCTTTTAACTTGCCCTCCTTCATTTTTAAACAAAAGTGGTATAAATTGTGAAAGAGCTTATCCAAGTAGACAGCACTAGACTTTGGCAGGAAGTGTGAGGAGTATGGATAAAGGAGGAAAGGCTGCTGGACTTTCAGAAGACATGGGTTTGAATTCTGGTGACACAACGGGAATTGAAGCTATGTGATCTTGCAGAGGCCGCTTCAATTCTCTGGAAATAGTGATGATCCCAAATCTGTAGGGTTTTTGGTGCTTGCTTGAGAAGGTGATTGCATGGAAGGCACCTGAGAAATGATAGTAGCCTCTGAGCAATGTTCATATTAATATTAAGGGTAAAGTGAGTAATCTGACTCAGTTTACAATTGAACCAAGGATGGTGTTGGCATATAATTTTGTAACTAGCAAGAGATGAGATGTGCCTTGCCTCTATTAGTGTGCGCGTTGTACAGTTTTTTTCTGAGGTGGACTGAGAAACTCAGAGCTGTCTGGTTTCATCTGATCTTCCTACATTTCCAAGCACTTTTCAAAGTCATTATACATTATTTAAAAGGAAGTGAGAACTTTTCTACTCAGCTCTGAAAAAAACTCCCTGTAGGGCATAATAAAATGTCGTTGGATATGACAAAAGTGGGTTAGTATTTTTTTTTAACTTTTTAGTATGAAAAAGCAAAAAAAAACACTCAGCCTTTGGATATCTCTGGGACTTCTGCTGTCCTTGTAATGCTTTAGGATCTACATATGGGTGAAGATGCCAGGCCGTGGTTAGGTTTGAGTTCCTCTGGTTCAATATTGAATAAGTGTTTACCTCATCAGCAGCTCTGTACTGGCCTCTGATGGACTCAAACAGGGGCAAGAAATTTTCTCTTAGTTGCTTAGAGGCCACAGAAAAATGAAAACAGACTTTTGCAGAGTGGTCTATGTAGGGATAGGTTGAGCAAAGACTCAGAATTTGCAAAGATCTTAGGATACTCTTTAATGGATTCTTCAAACTGAAAATAATAATGGGTGGTCTTTATGTAAGTGACAATTCCTGGTGGCACCTCCTGGAATTCTACCTCTTTCCCTCCCACATATGCAAGTAAACAGGAGTGGAAGTATGTATGAATAGAGTCATTTTAGAGGGAATATAGAATCAGCTCTAATTTACCAGAAAACAAAACAAAAGGGAAAAAGTAAAACGTTTGCAAATTTTGCTATTAATGATAACAAATTATTTGAAGTGCAGGTCACAATAAATATATATGTAAGTCATGGTTGCATGGTTGAAAGCCACAGGGTGAAGAACCTGATGATAAATATAATCATTTGATTTTAATTTTGAAAAATCTTCATGTCTTGCTTGCATAATTGTAGAAACAAACAAATGCTTTTTTTTAAAAAAATCAGAGCCTTCTGATTATAATTTTTTAAAGCATATTTAAAATGGATGACTGGGATTTGCCTAAATCTGAGTGTAGTATGACATGAAAGTAAAAAGTTCTCAAATATTTACATTTTTTCTGTATGCTTGTTACCCCCTTAAGATTTTCTATTCACTGTTTCAGGAACTAGAGCATCTTGTGAAGAATAAAAACTGCTTTTTATCTCTGTTTTCAATAAATCTTTGACCAAATGAGAAAAAAGATGATTTGTTAAAGAAAGGGCCTTGCAAGGGGCACAGATTCCCATCACAGGGCTAGGCACATGGCCTAGGACTAGAGGCTTCATCGCTCAGAGTTTCCTTCTGCTGTTTTGTAAACTGTCCTAACACAGGTTAGGTGATCCCAGGACTTTTCATCTGAAATAACTCATTCTGTGAGTTGGGTCCTCTATTTCCAATCCCTGTTTGAGGATTGTAATGGAAATGTGAAGAACAAAAAATAAAACAAAAGCACACTGCTCTGGGGAGTTTCAGATGCATTTTGGAAAAACAAATTAGCAACAAAATAACAGTTTATAAACACCTTATACGGGCCCCAAGAGATCCCACTGATTTTCTCATGATGGATAGTCAGGACAATTGCAAGAGAAGGCCAGCCACTGCGTTCTGCACTATCTTAGCCAGACCTACCTGCTGCAGCTTCTCAGCTGGTTCTGTTTAGTGTGGAAATCTAATGTAGCTTAAAACTACTGCTGACTTTTATTAAGTTGAAGTCTGGAACTTCCCCTTGTAATGATAGAAAAGCATACTTTTCAATTAAAGGAAAACTGCCAAAGTTCTGAAATTCATTTATTTTATTATTACTCGGTTTAACCCTAGAAATGGGAGATCAAGCAAACTAGATAGATTTGACAGTTCTAAGGTCACAAGTTCAGTTTCCTCCCAAGTTGTTTCTAGATCTTAATTCACTGCAAATCACATATCCCTTCACCTTTCAGTATCTTTTCTAGAACTGTATATCACATCAGGGTCATTCTAATCACCTTGGGGCTGGCAAGCTGACGGGGACGTCAGACTAGGCAAAAGAATTCCAGTCAGTCAGTCTATGAAGCAGAAGTGAGATGGGCGTTATTTCCACAGCCGACTGAGGGTGTGCTGGGGTGAGCTTGCACTGGCTAGCGGGAACCGTTTTGTAAATTTTCAAGAATTTTGAAAGTTGGGTGTTATGCCATTAGTAGAATGGAACTGACCATGGTGGGATAATTCACACAATGGAAATTGAAAAATGATTCAATTGGGACTTTTTTCTCTAAAGAGCCAATTGTTAAACATTTACCAGCATAATGCTGAATAGATTTCAATTGACTTATTTTTTTAAAGCTCTATGGATATTCACGTATTTCTTTTTATAAACAAGACATGCTAAAAACCATTGTATGAAAGAAAGGTCAGTTGTTTCCAGAACTGAATGGCAGATTGGTATTACAATGCTCACTTGATTACCCTGATATAAAAAATAGTTTAGTTAAACATAAGTAGTTGTTTCTACTCTTTCCCCTTCATGCTTACTTTAGTTTAAATTTATTTCTTCATGTTTACAGAAGTTTGTCTTAGTATTTTTTTCTGTATATAATATACACGGCTAACTTGAGTATCCGTTTAAGACTCATTTTGCAGAATCAGAACCATGTAGCATTATGAGCCCATAGTCTGTGATTTCCTAGTGCCAAATACCCAATGGATTGAGGCCGTCTGGCAGGAACCAGGGGTAACAAGTTATTTTAACAGAGTTACACTCTTAGATATACAAACTGAACCCATGCAGTGTACTTCAAAATGAGGAGTCAGTTCTTTTTCAAGTGCTCTAAATTTAGGGAGCCAAAATATAATGTGAACTCTTAAAGATAAATATATGTGGGTATGGAAGGGTCTTCCTGTTTCTATTATGATCTGAATGAACCGAACGTGCTGAACTGAGCATATACTATATAAGTGAAATATTTACATGCAAATGATTTTTTAAATAGTCTTTTCTCATTTCAGTTTTTTACTTCATGTCAGCAGTGTACTCAGAAGTGTAGTACTCGAAGAGCAGAAAGGAAATATGGTGGACAAATGTCAAATATTTCCATGGAGGTGTAATTTAGGTGTATACTTTTAAGAGAAATCCTTATTTGAGTTTGTGCTTTTTGTGAAGGGAAAGCCTCCCAAAGAGAGCTAAAAAGAGTTAAACTGTGTGTGTAGGAAGTTAATACAGTCCCTTTTTTAGTAATGAAAGGAGAGAAGTAAATTGATGGATTCTTTGGCTTGTAAAACATAAACTGGATCAAATGCATGTATCATTCTTTGATACATCTTCATATTAGAATTCCTCATGTGCAAAGGGTGAAGAAGTTTTTTGTCACTTTATTTGTGAGAAATGAACCAATTTATTTTGCGCTCCTTGAACCAATATAGTAGAGATGGCATGGTGTACTTCAGTGATCTCTACATATTTGCATATGTGAAGCAGAGTTGTACAGTATGCTCCATGAACATGTAATGTCATCTGTATTCTATGTTGCCATTACTCACATACAGAATGTGTATGTAATCAGTTCCTATTTTATGTCATATTCATCTGCATTTGCAGCATTTCAAAGACTAGTCTGAAACATCTTGGCACAGATGGGGAAAGCAGAGTTACTTATAAGTTCCAGAACTACAAAGACACAGATCAAACATATAATATTAATAAATAGCTTGATGGGGGGAGGGGGAAGATTAAAAATTCGATTCTTATTTGGAAAGTTGAAAGTGTATGTGATCATCTCTCTGTTCTTGAAAAGAAATAGGTGCTGGGGTTTGTGTTCTGGCTTTTTCTCCCATCCTCACGTTTCCCTTCTCCCCCTTCCTCATGTTTTGAATTAAAATCTAAAGACAGACCCAAAGAGTGTATATATAACTGCAAGAAGGATGTGGTAAATCATGGCAGTGGTTTGTGATCTCACAGACATGGTGGTGTCAGGGACTGAAGACCAAAGGCGAATCCTCAGCTTCCAATGGGTTTACTTGAAATCCCTCATCCTTGTAGCGTATCATGGATAATAGCCTATCATGGATAATTACATTTTTACAAACAGTATAGAAAATCATTTTGACACACACATAGTATTTTTGCAGCCAGACCAGCCTTTTCAATCTTTAACAGCTTTTATTCATTAAGGCTCATATTTTCTTTGTTTATTTTTAAAATATTATCACTAATAATAGGTTTGTTCTGTGGTCAGCCTCTGAATAGAAGATACTGAGGAAGACCTCTTTTTTTCCTATTTGCCCCAAGCTGAACATTCGATACCTTTTCCTTTGTAGAAGCTGCACCACTCATGTTTTTCATTAAGAAAGTTATGGCAACCTAAATTTCATGGAGATTTTTAGGAGCTTTGGTCATTTCTCAGCTTATTGCTGTGTGTAATAGAATGAATTATAGTTAGTGGCAGATTACCGAAAAAGAAAAAACAGGAGAAAAAGTCATAGAAGAAATACTGTCATTGATCTCTGCCACTACAATGCAGTGCAGTGAATTCTAACTGGATATACCTAGAAAAGGTTGTCCCCATTAGCCACTCTGCTGCGTCAGAATGCCAGGGCACAGAAAAAATCGGGGGACAGTAATTACTCTTCTTAACCCTTTCTGATCAAATGTGGTATTTCATTTTGAAAATGAAATTAATTCCCCTGAGGCCTTTGAAACTTTAATAATGCCCAATAAATAAAATCATATCTAATAACTCAACAGTTTCATTTGGCCCCATCGTCATCTCTGGATGCACTGCAACTGCAGAACCATAAATACTTGCAGGCTTCAAAAGCCCAGTTTCTATTTGCTAAATAAACTTGGCTTGCTTTAAATTCCTCGGTGTATAGTCATTAATACAATCCACTTTGACAGCATTTAATTAAAGTGCTTTCTCTATTAAATTCATTAAAAGCCCCTCCCCACCCCCCGATGTGTAACTGCTTTCCAGATGCTGAGTGGCAGGGACCTATTGAGCCTCACTTTAAATGACTTCTCATTTCTCTTTGTAAAGTGTTTATTACATTCAATTTAGAAACTGTTAAATATGGCTTACAAAGAAAGTCAGATTCCAGGACATGTTCCCCATCCCTTGAGCGATTTCTTAAAAAAAAAACAAATTATAGTTTTAACTTATCTGAATAAGCTTTTATTACCTGCATATTTTTCTTATACTCTGTCAACATTCCTGGACATTTAAAGCTGGCAGGTAATAAAGATATGATTTCCATGTCAGGGTTAGGGAGTTTGCATTATTTCTAAGCATGTCCTTGGCTTGAATACGTTTGCCTGCAGATTCAGGGTGAGTGAGCCTAACAGTCTAGTATTAATAGATTATTGACAGTTTAATGTCTTGGCACCTACTTAGCCCATGAAATATAATAACCAGGAAGCTGTCTGATACGAAAGCAGTCAATAGCATTTTCAATCAAAACCTCTCAGTTAATTGCTGGTTGACCTTAGAGATTTCCTTTAGGCAATGCGGTCTTTAGTTTAGACCAACCATATTGATTTGTAGAGTTTATTCAGAAATGATTATTTAATACCCATTGCTCCAGTATATGCAGTAAATTGCACCTTTTCTGGGTGTACCAAATGAATTGTCCTTTGGCAGTGCTTTTCACAAATATTCCCTTTACCAGTTCTACTTAGAAAATATCTCATTAGATCTGTTCTTTTCTCAGAAATAGAAAGTTGGGAATCTTGAGGGAACACGTGATTGTTTTAATATGATAATAGAGTTTTGTTACGATTCTTTGCTCAATCTGGAATTACCATTCCAACAGAGACCCGGACAAAGTGAAGAACTACACTCTCAATAATGGTAATTAGATAATACCTTGAAAGTACTGTCCATAAAACAAAAATGTTTTTAATGCCAGAATGCTTTTTGGTCTTTGTAAGTATCAACGAAATGGCTTATTTTTGCTTCTAGATTTTCTGTACTTCCATGTTATTTAGTTCTAGTTTAATATTTTCAAAAACAAATTTTGATAAAATCTAAATAAGCTACAGAGGCAGACAGGAAGCAGCAAAGGCAGTTTCTGGTCCTAACCATTTGCACCATTTGCCCTATTCATTTTGGGTTGTGTGGTATTGGAACTACAGAGGTTGAATCAAAATGGGGACAAAAAACATATACTTTGAATTAATTTTGTTACTTTTCTTTCTTTGTTAGTTCTTCACACCTGGTGGGTTAATGCCATTCGATCTACTCCAAGAATAATCACTGTGGCATTTCATACTTGATTTGGGAAAGACCTACTGTGCTTTCCAGAGCATTTTGTAGATAGGCAACATTCTTCTACACTGCCCTCATTTGGGAGCCATTACTGTCTTAGGCTTTTATTATGATGGCCCATTTTTAAGCAAGTACATCTAGTTTTTATGAGGTCTTTTTTTCTTTAAGGTTCCCTTTCTCTTCCATGGATTCTCTCATTGTTATTTGTTGTTTCGCTGTTTTGCCTCCAGCTGCGTTCCTTGTCATGGAAACTGCTGTAGGCCTTTTGAGTTCTGTTGACAGTAGAAATATTTCTACAGATTGGGGAGGGGGAGAAAGAAGTCAGTTGATGGATATGCCAGTTTTTATCCCTGAAAATAGTAACACCCTAAAGGTATGTCTCTGAATGTTGGTAATTTTCTTTCAGATGACTTTTTAGGAATTAGGAACTGCATGGCCACTTTATGGTATTGTTAGCCTTATCAAAGTCTGTGTGTGAACCTAATAAATTACCACAAACTATTGTAGTTCAAGTCTATTCAGCAATAAGTGAATTTTTTAATGAGTGCCTATATGAATTTGCCATTTCCCCCCTGCTGGAGCTATTAGGTGTGTTCTAAATTTTAAGAAGACTTTAGGTTTATATAGGATTGCCATTACCAGTACAGAAGTATGCTGGAAGTTTTAGTATATATTTTAAGTTTCAACTATTTACTCAAAACCTAGGGCCAGACCCTGTGCTAAGCACTGAGTGTGTGGAGATGAACATACAACAGAATCTACCCCTACGCAGCTCACAGATTTGTGGACAGTCAGGTACGAGGACAGTTGACTATAAAGTAGCATGTAAGTACAGAAAAGGAAGAGCACAAAAAGAAGGGCACAAATGCCCAAAACCTGGGGGGCAGGAGGACCCAGAAGTCTTCCAGGAAATTGTGTTGCTCAGAGTCCCTTACAGAATTCCTCCAAGGGGTAATTTCCAGGCAAAACTTTTGAAGAGGCAAATGCAAGGAGGTCAGGGGGCAAAACAACGTGTGAGGTTGGGGCTATGGCTTTAGAGTCCTTGGAGCACAGCCCTAACGGTAGGGGTTGAGGAGCAGGGACAGGGGCTGAGACACAAGCTGCAGCCAGTCTTGGATGCACAAGGTGCCTTCACCCACCTTACAGCCACTGATGGCCTTGGACAAGATGCTCCGCTGGCTGTGGCAGGAAGGCCTGTAGGTAGGAAGTTCAGACCTCTCTAAGGATCTCAATAACAGCAATAGGGGTACATGTGGACAGGGAAAAATTATCCAAGAACTGTTTAAAACAAATAATTGTCAGCACATGGGATTGACATGGAGGTCAAATGAGGGGAAGGAGTCAGAGAGCTCTGGCTGGGCAATTTCAGTTAAGGGGGCCTTGGAACACCAGTTCAGAGCATTAATGATTAATTCCCTGCTAATGTCATTTGTAGGTATGTTTGTTTTGTACTGAGTTTTCAGCTATTAAATCCACCCCTGAGCAAATTCACACTTGAAAGTGTAATGACTTGACAGTCCTAGTGTCTGAGGATGGCTTGCGCTGGATTGGCAAATTTGCTAACTTAGAAAAGCCAAGGCAACAAGGCTCAGAGACAAAATTGGACTTGCTTTGTGAATCCGAGTAGATAAGGGTGCGCATGACTGGCCTCAGGGGACTATAACCGTTCATCTCCAGCTTGGAAGGGAGATCTTTCTTGTGGGAAAAGGAATTGCCAATCCAGTTACTTTGCCTCAGGGAATTAGGAACTGAGATTTCTCTTCCCAGTGACCATCCTTGATACCCTGGGAGGAGATTTATTTTCTTGAGGAAACCGCTGTCTAAATAAGAGTGCCTGGCCCTGTTTGCTTTCCACCTCTTGTCCGTACTTACCAAAAAGTGTAGAAGCAAAAGTTTCCCTAGAACTGGTTTCAGTTAGTTAGATGATTAATTTGAAGCATGTAAAACCAGTATCCTCATAATGAATTAAAAGTGGCTTAGAATCTTTAAAAAATTACTTTAGAATTGACTTTTGAAAGTTTTATCTCACATGATTTGATTTTTCCATATTCTTTTTCTTTTGAAAGAAAGTAATACCAAGGCTCTGATGAAATTAAATGAAGTTAAAAACTAAAGGCTGTGTTTGATAAGCTCTCATTTGATACCTTCTCATTGCTAAGCCACAAGAAATCTTTGCTGCCACTCCCTAGGGAGGAATGGCTTTTCCCTCACAGTCTCAGGAGAAAACCCTTCTTTGATCATTTGACTTTGTCTACCCAGTTTGGACTTTAGGGTATAGTAAACCATAATATGTTAGTGGTGTGGTAATGCTAGATATTTTGTCTTTTACCAGAGTGGTTGATTATAATGCACTACTTAAGATTTGATTTCTATAAAAGGAATATTTGTACTTTTATGTGTTGGATTCACACAGTGCAGTTTTCTGAAGTCCTGTTATTAAGTGGTTACATCCAGAAAGCAAAAAATATGCTGAGGTAGTGTTTTATTGGTGAACATCTAATATTTTCACTAACCATAACTGTCAGATTGTTCTGACTTTTGAATGCCCCAACTGTAAAAATTATACAGAAAATGTGGCCTATCATGCGTTTCTAAATAGCCCCATGTGAGGCTGCAAACACATGCATTGCCCCGTTTCCTTCTTTACCCCCAAATAAAGGGTCTAATCCATACCCCCTTTCTCCTTAAATAATTAAAACTCCTTCTTTAAGAAATTGGAAAACAGCATAACTGCAATGTCACTAGTGTCATCACAATTATGGTGATTTTTTTTTTTTATCTTAAACTGAGTTTTGACGGGGTTTTGTCAGGAAGAGTCTCTTGTTTGTGCTAGCAGTGTTTGACAAAATTGGGTATATGCTTCTTAAGATGGTACACAAATATAGAAAAAGTAAAAATCCCTTTATAACCCACTCCAAATTAACATTTCGGAGAGGAACTTCTCTGTAACATATTCTAATTTTTCCTGAACTTCTTTGTCTTCACTTGTTTTTAAGATAAAGCAAGACTTTTTTCTAAATTGAGGTACATATGGTAAAATGCATAACTCTTTAAGTGTATAGCTTGACACGTATTTATACTCATATTTCTTTCACTTTTAACCCTCAACTTGAAACATTGAATAGTATCCTATGCCATTTTTAGTGTTATTTTTGTATTTTAATTAGAAGATGTGTATTCACACTACAATGAGTTTGTGTTAAAACTTAAATTCAAGCAGAACGTATTTTTATATTTTTCTCCATTTACTAGCAGTAAGGGCATGTTTGTGACATGTTAGACTCTGGGGGTTTGTGATTTTGGAATCAAAGCAAAATTGTTGTTTTAAGAAATAAGCCCAAAACATAGTAAAGCACTTTGATAACATCCTAATTATATAGCTTAAATAATTATAGAAATCTGACATATCAGCACCAAGTCACATTACATAATCTGTGTATAAATCAGGAAGAGGAATGCTTTATTTCAATGAAGTTTACATAGTTTATTGAGATCCTGTGACCTAAAGTGTTTGCCATTCTTTTTCCTAATATTTTACTTCTTTCTATGTTATTCTTTACCAAATACGTGTTTTCAAGTTATAGTTTTTTCACTGTATGTATAAATGCTAAGAGATTTGGAAGTGGTTTGAATTCTGATTCTAGTGCTTTATCTTAGAAATCATCTATTTAAATGTCCGTTACAAAGACCTTGGCTGCCTACATGAAGTCTGTTATTATAAAATGTATCTATTCTCTAACTCCAATTAACTTATGTTTTCACTTAAAAGGAATCAAAACTCTGCTCTGGTTAAATATAGTAGATGAAATTTACTTATCTGAAGTAGGCTCTGTATTCTATTCTTTTAAGCTTACCTTGAATTTATTTTTTACAAATTGGAAGTTCAGAACTCCCTGGGTCATGTATCTCTGGCATTTGATGAAGTTGTTTTCATTTGGGTCACATGTTACTTCACTTGAGAATTATTTAACCAACTGGATTAACTGTTCAAGAAGTCCAATGGATTGTTCTCATGCTGGACCCATGGCACATCTTTCTCTCTTGGTCTTTTGCCATTGATGAGGTATGAGTTTCCAGGTTGGCGCTTTTAATACCATTATGAACTCCTGGTACCCAATTCATCCCAACCTTTTATTACTTACCCTGATTTTCTTTAACTCAAGAGCCCTTCTTTCATGTTGCTGCAAAAGTCATTCTTTTCTCGATTATACCCATGAAAGAAGTAATGTATTCATTTCAAAATCAGAATCTCAGAGGTAACTGCTCTGGTCATGCCCATGTAACTCTTTACTTATTTTTACTCAAATACAAGGTTTTAAAAGCCACTTTAACATTTCTTGTACCTTGAGTCTGGTCTTCAAAAGATAGGCCTTCTCTGTGAATTTTTAGGCTAAGTTTTGTGTTTTGAGAAGACATTGGGAAGGTTGGCAGAGGTGTATGAGAACGGGGAGGAAATGGCTGCTCGTGAGTGTCAGGCAAATGGGATTGCGCTGGGAGGTGGCATCTCCCAGGCAGAGGATATGTGGTCGTGGCCTGGAGCATGGAGAAGAGCTTGCCCTTCTTGAATCCTCTCATGGAGTCTGTTTGTCATGTTTCTGGAATGGTTTTGGTCATGTTAGACCCTAAATATTCAAAGAATCCTATTTATCAGATGATGCTGATGAAGGGAAAGGTATAATTGCTATTAGGTTCAATATGCCTCCATGTTTTACCTTTTCTAACAAGAGAGAGGATTTTTTTTTTAATGCAGCATCATGTCTAGTCGATTGAGATATAGTCGCTCGTCCTGACCCTGCTTAATTCCTGTCTATCAACTCATCCATGTCCTTATGCTGAAGAGGCAGCTCAGCCAGGTACCTCTTCAGTGTTTGCAGATTCTGGCTACTCCCAATAGTCAGATTAATGACTGCAGCACATTATTATTATTTTTTTTTACCCAAACCATACCAAAGTTGTTGGTATAGTTGTTCTCAATTTGTTACCAAAGAGGAAATGATATAAGCCAAAGGCTGTTTTAAGAACTATGCTTCCTCCAGCTCCCAAGTTTATTTAAACATATTATTGTGTCACTGTGTTTTTATTCTTTTATCTTTGACCAAAGCGTTTATTTTGAGAAACAATTATTAAACTGCACTAAAAACATGTAATGCATTCATTTCAAAATCAGATACATACATGTTCCAATACCATCTTGGTTACAAAATTAAAGGAAACTCAGATTAAGGCTGGATGAAATTGAACACATATTGCCATGTCAGACTTCCTCCCATTTTCCTTGTTTGTATTGATTTCTTTTGACATGGTCTTTTATTGAGCACTACTTTCTTTTTTTCTTCTCTCTCTTTCACCCCCTTTTTTTTTCCCCTTTCAAATCCCCTTCCTATAGCTGTAAGTGCTAAGAGCAATTGTAAAAGGAGACCACCAACCTATATTAAACCTGCCTGGAGTCAAAATGTAATCTAACATCTGTAGTCTGCAATTTGTCATCACTTCATGGATACTGTTTTTTTTTTTTAATAATAGATTTCCTGAGTTTGACCTTAGGATACTGTATAATCCAAAAAAAAGCAACAAAGCTAAGCCATGGTTTTTAATAAGTCTTACAATGTTAGGATGTGAAATTACCACCTTAAGAGCCAACTCAGCATCATATGAAGTTAGAAATAGTGGAGTTGTGTATCTAGGAGAATATTTTGCCTGTGAAAATGTCTTTGAGTGATAAAATCAAGAAGCAAATCATAATGCATGTGTCATTTTTCTAACTCTCATTCTCTAAGACCCTCTTGACTTGACTCAAGTAAGGATGTTTTTAACTGGAGAGTCCATTTTGAATTTTACAGTAAAGTGCTTGGTTGTCATTAGAAGAAAGACAGGGCTATATATTGAGTGTGATTCACGTAGCATAGCACAGAGTTTTCAGACATGTTGGTGTCAGGATCCCCTTTCACTCTTACTACTAAGGACTACAAAAGTGTGTTATATCCATGTTTACCATGTTAAATATTGTAAATATTAATTCTGAGAAAAATACTAAATGTTTATTAATTTAAAAATAATTGTAAATAATATATGTACATATATGTAAATGATATATTTTTGTGAAAAATAACTATATTCCCAAAACAAAAAAAGTGAGGAGTACCACTGTTTCATATGTATTTTTGCAAGTGTTTTAAATGTCTGGCTTAATGGAAGACAACTAGATTTTCATAATTGCTTCTGCATTTAAGCTGATACAATATGTAGTTTTGGTTGAAGCCAATAAAGAAAATCAAGCCTCACACAGACATGTAATTAGAAAGAAGAAGGAATATATCAATAGCCTTTCCAGCTGAATGTGATATTCTTCTTTGGTACCATAACAGAACTCTACAAGTGGTAGTAGTTCCTTAAAGGTCAGTTACAAAGCGGTATCTAAAGTCATACTGATAAGCTTTTGATACTTTCCTACTTTGCTACTTTACAATTCATTGACTGCCTGGCACTTTGAATGGATCTTTTACCTATTCATGATTTTGTAATGTCACACCTTGGTCATTTGGAAAATATTGATATAATGAATAAAGCAGATCTTCCAAATGTTGACACATTTCACTGTATGATATGTTTCTAAGCTGTTAAGCTTATAGTGGCAGCTACACAGTTTTGAAAATTCTAGTTTTTGCTTGGAAGGTCAGATTTTATCATGGGCAATATAAACTACTGGACATTTTCCTTGAAGTGATAGGCTCATTTATTTTTAAGAAAATGTCTCCAAATACCCACGTCTGAATAGTGAGAGTTTGTTGTTCTTTCAAATACAAATGCTATTTCATGACAAAGGTGGCTAGTTCAGCTCACAACTCAAACAGTGGCACAAGTGCTCTTTCTCATGGCCATACCATCTTACTGTGGTATGGTGTACAGATTTCAGGTGTACTTCCCATTTCTGCACACAAAGTATTGAGAAGAGGTATACTCAAGGGTTGAGAATTGATGTAATTAATATTACTGCTTCATCAAGGACATTCTTAAAGCTTCATTTTTACTATGTATGTGTGGCAGTGAGATGCAGCTATCAGTGCAGTCTAGTGCCACTGACTTAATTTATGCCAACGGATCAGCCGTTTCCTGACCATTGCTTTTGCTCTATCAGTGTAAAATCAGCATGATCAAAAATGCAAATAATGTCTTAGTTTTGCCATGAAAATGGTCTGGATGTCATGGACCTTTTGATGGGGTTTTGGTCAGGCTTCCTCCATGGGTCTGTGAACCACATTCTGAGAACCGCTGATAAAAAGCATGTCCTCCTAAGATGTGCATATAGAAGATGTCACCCTGAATGGGGCTGTGACTGTGAGGTCCAATTCCACATGACAGGTGCATAAGAGACAATTCCCTGTGCTAGGTGCCATGGTAAAGAACAGAGATGTATGTAGTCTACAAGTGGAAGAAATAAGAAAATTTATTGGTGGACATGTCCATTTGTAGATCTGTTGATCTTTGGAGTGAAAAGGACAGAGATCTCTGAATTTTTTGCTGATTTTTATAATAAGCCTAATTGATAGAAAAATACATGAGGCATCATACTACTGTTCTTAAATCCTCTCATTTTTTGATGGTTGTATTTAAAGGAACCTTACTTATGATAAGAACTCTGCTAAGTCCTTAGCATGCATTAGCTCACTTAATCCTCATAACCCTACAGGGAAGATTTTATACCTTAGCCTTAGCAAACACTGGCTCAGAGAAAGTAACTTGCTCAGAGTCATAAATCTACTAAGCAGATATCCTTTTGGGGTTAGGGACTGGATTCAAAAACCAGAATTTTGTGACTCCAAAACTCTGCTTAGAACCACTATACAATGCCATCTTATGCAATCCATTATGCCATGCCCTGGAATTCTTTTTTTAGCACAAGAAATGATTTTTTTTTTATTATATTTGCTCTCAGATACCCACTAGTTGTAAGTTCCTATAATGAGTGGCAGCTTCTTTATTTTTTAAACATAGTCTTGCTAAAAAGGAATACTAAGAAAAACAATAGCAAGTTGTGCAGAGCAAGAAAATGACTGGTCTGAAATAAAGAGGAGTGAATATGGAATTGATCCAGTGCAGCAGAACAAAGATGCACTGAGAACTAATGATGCACCAGTATGCAGCTCACAGTCCAGTAGGTGAGGCCTATATACAATAGTTACCTTCATATTTACATTAATTATTAATCATTTATGCTATATTCTCCCTGCTGAATTTTTGAGCCAAGATTAAGAGTCTTAAATGTTTAGATTTTGAGTAAAAGGGAATATTAGGGGGTAGAGCCTAGGCTGTTGAAACTTCAGCAAATATCTCAGTTACATGATATTTTATATATATTATGTTTAAAAAAATAGCAGCTTTTATTTATTTATTTAACAAATTCTACTTAACACAAGCACTTTACAGTTGTTCCAACCAATTGTTCTTATTGCCTGTTAAATACATTTTCTTAGGACATTGAGTGGAAGAATATTTTCTTTTTTTGGATCAACTTTTTTACCTTCTGCTGTCATAGATTAGGAAAAATAAAACAAGTCAAAACGATTCCGTTTTTAACTCAAAATAAACACCCACAAGTCATCTTGTTCCTGTTCTCATCTCCTGTTGGTGTGCATCGCTATTCATAACCTGAAGCTCGGGGCGTGGCTCACTCCTCTGGATGCGACTTGTCCTACAGAGGTACATGCACCCACCTGGGGAAACTTTTATTTTAACCTAGTACCACACTGGGGCAGGCATCCTCTACAGCCACCTCCTTAATAATTTCTTATTTTCTCTATATAAAAACGACCACAAAGTCTTGGCTTATTATAAGTAATCCAGTTCACCCTATAATGATACAGTGAATTATATACTTTCCTGAACTTAATCATTCAAGATCTCACTTCCTTCCCTGCAGGCAAAAACCATTATATTTTACACATGGCTCCCAGCTGGTTTTCATTGAGACCTTCAAAATCTATTTGAATGCTGAGAGATTTAAGAAGAGCTGCTTTATCTTCCTTAGTCAACTTTTGTCATGGTACCATTTTGTCCTTGTGTTTCCAAAATTTTCAGTTTTGAAGGCAGAGAAGCAGCATGTGTCCATATTATGGGTGTGCTTTGTCACATGGGAGGTTTGGAGTTTTATTTTGAAGTTGATGTCTCTTTTGACTTTTCTTTCTTCATTGCTATCTTTATATCCACTTACATTTCAGCCCAAAAAGATTCCAGCAAATCAATTAGAAGGAACTTATTAGACTCTTAACTTTATGTCTTACCCACAACTTATGCATTGATAATTGTTGGAGATAGGATTCCTTATTAGGAAGTTTTGTAAATTAATAGGTCTGATTTTTATAGACACTCCATAAATATTTGATAAATGGATACTTTTTTTTAACTTTTAACCCAGAGTTGATTGTTTTAAATATAATTCGTCTTAGACATGATCAGCAGCTCTGCTGAAGAGGGCAGACATCAGTTACATGTAAATTAGCCATTCTCTTGAGGATAGACCTGTCAGTGTGTCCTCCTGGTTGTTTTTATGGCAGTTTGCTATTTGTGATACTCTGTTGAAAATCCAGTAATACATTATAAGCTGAGTTTCACTCACTTGGTATGTGGATATGTGAATATCTCTCTTCTCTCTAGTAATAGTGGCAGTGTCCAGTCCTACTGTATCTTTGGCGAGATCAGATGATTGCAGTGATCGGGAGGGCTGTCCACCACCCTGACAGTGGAATGCCAGTGCCCGGCATGCTCTGGCCCTGGTGACCTCTCAGTTGTTATTTCTCTCCGGCATGGGGCTGCCTAACACTACTTTCTGTGATGATGAAAATATGCTGGCTGTGTGCTGTCCAATATGGTATTGTACAGTATGGTTATCAAGCATTCGAAATGTGGCTAATGTGACTGAGGACTCAGGTTTTTCTTTTAGTTTTAATTAATTTCACTCAAACTGTAAATAGCCACATGTGGCTAGTAGCTGCTTTTTATTGGGTGGCACGGCTCTAACATGCCAGCTTCCTTGATGTTCTTCAAATGTACTGAACATATTCCTGCTTCCTGGCCTTTTTGCTTGCTGTTGCCTTTGTGTGGCATGCTCTTCATGGCATAGGCCTCACTTCCTTTAGGCCTCTACTCAAATGTTCCCTCCATCCGGAGCCTTCCTTGGCGGCTATGCCTTCCTCTGTAGGGAACCTGGATCTAAATAACTTGCCCTCCCCCCACTTCTCCTCCTTATCCATTACCCTATTGTTGCTTGTGGTATCTGTTCCTACCCAATATTTTATTTATGCTCTGTCACCTCTGGTAGAGACTTTGTCCAATTTTCCTATACAATCTTGTGCGTAGCAGGCAGAACATAATGTGTAAGAGCATGGTACTTAAAAGCAGGTATGTTTTAGAATCCTAGTTCTGCTACTTACAACCTATGTGGCCTGAAACAAATTATCTGTACATTCTGACCTCTTGTTTACTCATAAAATGGGATAAAAATACCTACCTACAGGATTACTGTGAATGTAAAATAAAATACCTTTATAGCATGTAGGCCAGTTTGGCTCACAGTAAGCTTTACATAAATGCTGTGACCTGTTATTGGTGCTGCCGTTCTTGTTTTTGTTATTATTATTATTTAAGCTACTTAGACATTTCAATGCTATGGACAGTAATTGTCATATTGAAAAATCAACCGCAGAAGCTTAGGGAAAAGAAAGAGGCCTTTAAATCAACCTTTTAAAAGTGTTTGTAGAAATTATCAGAAATGAATTGTTGACTAGATTCACTTAAATTCAATTGTGATGGAGAAAAATCCAAACCAAGAGAGCTAGGATGGATTATCAGGCTTCTCTTTGCAAAGGTCAAGAGTGAAGGGATGGATGGGTATCTTTACAGAATGATATATTTTGTTATTTGGGAAAATCATGTGAAGAGAGTAGGACCTTAGGAAGAGGAAAGGTCAACTACTGGGCCCGTTTTGAAGAAGGGAGAAAAGGATGAGACTGGAAAGTTTGTGGGCAGTTTTATGTAAATATCTGGGATGGTGCTCCACTAAGCTTAAAAATCCCAGAAAAAAATAATCTGGGTGTGTGAAGAACTCACTGGGCAAGAGTATATCTCTATTTAATTGTCAGGGCATTCTCTTTCTTGGTTAAAGTAATTGTAAATTTTGCTATTCAAAAAAAAATTGATCAGCCAGAAATGTTTGAACTGTCAAATAAGCTGAGAAACAAGGCAGTTTACAGGTCCCTCCAGCAGGGATTAATGACATGGGCTAACACTCAAGTTACTGAGAACACTTCCTTAGGACAGAGACCAGACTTGATTCACTCAGGTTAACTAACAAGAAATTTTTAATATCTCTGAGGAATCAGAGAAAAAAACTAAAATTCAGTTTAGGTCATTCAGAAACTTGTCCTATGAAGAAAAGTCTTAAAGTCGACATTATTTAGTCAAGATGTGAGAAAGTGAAGCAAAGTTGCTGCCATTTAGATGGTAGGATTTGGGGAGAGGGTTTATATTGATCTCCCTATTTCAGAAGGACCATCCCCTAAGCATTAGGCTCCACTCTGATTTTGTTCAGAGTACTTACACCCCTAGAGGAAAGTGCTGCATGCCTTTAATAGGAACTCCTTGCTTGTCATAATAATAAGCTACTGCAGTTGGCTAGTGAGCAAATGTATGCAGTTCTTTTTGCTAAGAATTTTCTACAGGTAATAACTCTCCGTCTGGAATAATTAGAACATTTTGGAGGAATAAAGATAGTTGGGATAGACAATCAGGGACTCTTCATGTCAGGACATCTGCGTATTGTGGTTGCAAGGGAGTCACACCCAAAGGGAAGTGGCAGTGTGACTGAGACCTTAAGTGGGCCCTTTGGATAACTTACAGGACAATTTCACCTTAGAGCTGCTCATTTTCTAACTCTCTATTTTGCTCTTTCCTTTTCTTTCTTTATTTGCTCAAAGATGCTAGAAAAATCATTTAAGCTTCTACATGTAAATACTGTCATGCTACCCACTCACTATAGGACATTGACCAGAAACAAGAGAATTCACATGGTAGATCATTTCTATTGCTGTGACTTCTTTGAGAAACATCTTCCTCATCTATGATGGGCAACAACATTGTCACTGTCCCTTGGAAACTTCCTTTCTCCAACTGACAGCTCCCCATGTTTTTAATTTTCAGTTTAAAGGGTTTTCCTGAGATGCTACGTATTTCCAAGTTGTTTTTGATCCAGATAATACTTTATGCGGAACTGTGCAGATTAAATAAATCTGCATAAAGTTCTTAGAACTGCCTGGCTTTCAGTAAGTGGTAGCTATTATTGGTGTTTCTTTATTTCATGTGTGGCTTCCCCATACGCTGTGTCACTACTGCTACGTTCTGAGAGAGAAGGGGAGGTGAAGTAGGCCGATTGACTGGATCTAAGAAGAACAAATTCCATCATGCAGAAAGACTATAGTGACTTCAAAGTATAGTTTTGGAAAATCTCTTTAAATCTAACCAGTGCACAATGGAAAACCCCTAAAGAACCAATCTAATTATTTAATTAAATGGAACCGTTATGCTGCCTTTTACTACAGAAGGCAAGCATAATTTAGAAAATGGGGCATTTTAATTCTCTTTTGTTTTCCAATTAACACAATTGCTCTAATAGGGGTACTCATGCTTGAGTATGTGTTCTTTGAGAACATATTCCATACGTAATTTCAGTGTCTCTCTCTCTTTCCTTCTCTCACCAAAAAAACAAAATCCTCACCTGTTGACATGCAGGTCATTTAGTACAGTGCTCAGGCTACCCATACCACGACCTCCAAGCAAGTGTCCTCCTGCCATCAAGCTTCCTTGAGCAGCACAGGCCCACTGGGCCACTCATTTTCCTGCCGGCTATAATTAGGCCACTGAGGTACCAGAGCTCTCACTTTTTTGCTGATGCCAGCTTACCACAGCAGACCACAGGAGTTTACTCTTAGTCGCAAGCGGTAAACAAAACGCCAAGAACATTCATTTTAATTGGTCAACATTATGGACCTTAAGTGCCCCCGTTTTATGGTCCTGTGTCTTAGATGTCTTTCTGCCACCTACCGCCAGCTTATGATGGATATTCTGACTTGATTATCCTTTTTATTATTACTTTGATTGTTACTTGATTATTTATTATTTGAAAAGGTTCATTTTCTTTATTGTTACCTTACTTTGGTAACATTTTTCACCTATCTGCCCTAATATTTATTAAATCTTATATAAAAGACAGACTGACATTTTCACACTGGTGAGAAATTATTTTTTCATCAGATGGGCCCTGACACTGGGATAGAGGGCAGAGTTTTTTGTTTTTTTTTTTCCTTAAATGCTTGCTTTGATGTTTATGTTCCATAACTAAAAAAAGAAAAAGAGTCGTATGGGTGGTGTGTGGTGGTGGGATTGACGGTGGTAGGAATGGTGGCATGAGAGATTCTTTAATGTAACTAGATGTTTTTTTATGCACTGATTGGACTGATTTTCCTCCTGAACTCTGGAAAATGTTTAATTTATTACTCAAATATGAAAAAGACCTCATAAGATAGGAGAGAATGATAGAAGAGTAGCTTTTTTTTTTTTTTTTTTTTTAGGTGAACTCACTATTTTTAGTCTTAAAGGACTTGCAAGGATCCAGGAAGTCAGGCAATGATCTGAGTATAGGAAATGTGGTCTTTGCCTTTGGAGTTGGCATACCACTTTGTACTGGGGACCTTCCCGGTAGCCCTTCAGTTATAGAACATGGCTACTGAGGTAAGGTGTGAGCCGTGGCCGAGGTTCCCTCTGGGATCCCACCATCCCTCCCCGTCTCCATGAATTCCTTCTCACACCAGCCTTCTCATGCCGAGACTGGGAACGAGTTGTTCTGAGAGTCTCCTCTGTATTGCTTTCTTTCTTTAGTCAGATTGAAGAAGTTCATAAGTAAATATTAAAATGGGAAATTATTTCATGCAGAGAGATGATAGTGAAGAAGCAATTATGAAGACCAATAATAAGCTTGCCTAACTAGTGTCAAGTGACAAAACTAAAACAATTAAGTTTGATGTCTTTAATCAAGGGAAACAATCCGTGGATTGAGGAAACACAGGACCTTTGGACAAGAGCGAGTTTTATAGTGTTAGATGTGGCAAGACAGAAACAGAGCATGATTGGATGGGACTGCATATATGACCTTATTCCGAAAGACTAAAGAGCAAGGAAATAAGCATAGAGCCCAGAGTTGGCCTGGCATCTGGGGACTGGCTGACTGGACATGGCATTTCTGGTAAAGCAGAGCATTTATAGGAGCACGAAAGTTCAGTCTGCTGATACGGCACTCCAGGCAGGAGGAACTCAATCTTGTGTCAAGATATTTATTTAAATACTAGGGTTTTGCTTTTGTTTGTTTTTTAAATGGGTGGGAAACAGCTGGAGATAAAAAGAGAGATTTAAATTAATTACAGCAATTAGAAAATCTTGCATTAAGGATGAAAAAATAGAAGTTAGAAAGTGTGTGTAAAATGGAAATTAATATTCGTAATTTAAGAAAAAGTGATATCTTTAATTCATTGGCTTTTATGTTTTTTAAAAACATTATTGTTTAAAGATCAAAATCAGGGCTAAAAGAATAAAAGTTGTTCCTAATTTTATGAAGGATTGATTTTTTTGGCTCAAACACCAATTATTCCTCTGTTACACAGTAAGAGTGACTATAAGGCTGATGGTAATAATGACTATCAGTAGTGGGTGTTTGCCTTAGGCCTGATGTGAATAAACTATGGCCCATTCACCAAATCGACTCTGTCAGCTATTTTTGTAAATAAAGTTTTATTGGAACACAGCCATACTCACTTATGTATGTATTACTTATGACTGCTTTCACACTACAAACATAAAGTCAAGTCATTGCAACAGAGACTGTTTGGCCCTATAAAGCCTAAAAATATATATATTATCTGGCACTTTACTGAAAAACTTTGTCAACCTCTGATTTAAGGTAAGTACTATTCTTTGTGTACTTTATGTCATTTAATCCTTATGACATCCTTAGGAAATCAGTGTCTTAGCCTTCTTTTATAGATTAAGGAAATGAGGCTTAAAGATGTTTAAGTGTCTTGCCCAAGGACACCCCGCTGAGTGGAAGAGTCTGGACTTGAACCCTTGAGGTCTAACTGCAGAGCCTGCACTTTCCCTCTGGGGCAAGTTTCTTTCTCATTAGCCTTCAGAGAAGTAACACACTATGATGGTTAACAGCAGGGAAGGTTCTGGAGCCAGACTGAATTCAGATGATCTTGGGCAATGAACGACTTAGCTTCTTTGTGTCTAAGAATACAAATGTTAGCAAACATTATTACTATTAACCTCTGTTCCGTAGAGGAGATTCTATATCTCTAGAAATTTTTTTTAAGCTTTCCAAAGACCTGAATTTACAAATGACTCCAATGCTGGATAGACAACACATATTTCAGAGGGATGATGGCTTTTGAAATGTGAAACTGTGAGTCAAATGTTAATTTTTTTTTAATTCTAATTATCAGGTCCTTCATAGACAGCAGTCTCAGCCAGCTAAGGAGAGTTCCCCACCCAGAGAAGAAGCGCCTCCCCCACCTCCTCCTACTGAAGACAGTTGTGCCAAAAAGCCCCGGTCTCGCACAAAGATCTCCTTGGAAGCGCTGGGAATCCTCCAAAGCTTTATTCACGATGTGGGCCTGTACCCTGATCAGGAGGCCATCCACACCCTTTCCGCCCAGCTGGATCTCCCCAAACACACCATCATCAAGTTCTTCCAGAACCAGCGGTACCACGTGAAGCATCATGGGAAGCTCAAGGACCACCTGGGCTCCGCCGTGGATGTGGCCGAGTACAAGGACGAGGAGCTGCTGACAGAGTCCGAGGAGAACGACAGCGAGGAAGGCTCGGAGGAGATGTACAAAGTGGAGGCTGAGGAGGAAAACGCTGAGAAAAGCAAGGCCCCACCTGCCGAGATCGACCAGAGATAATGTGAACTCCTGCCAGGCAAAGCAATACATCGGTCCAACGATTTTGTTTTTGTTTCTTTAAAAAAAAATTTTTTTTTTTTGCTTTATTTTATTTTTGTCTTTTTGGGTCTGTCTTGTTTTTCTTACCTTTTTTGACATTTCTTTATTGCACAGGAGACACCTGTAGACTGAATAAGTTCAGTATTTCGGAATCAGACATCGCCTTGGCAAAGACATTGACGCATTAGGCTTTTCCAGTGTGACTGGATCCCGGTAATTACAATCATCGGAGATGCTGCCTTCCTCAGCCTGGCGCCTGTGGAGGGGACATCAGGCAAGTTCCAGGGTGGAAAGGCCTGCGAAATGAAGGAAGGGAGCCACGACTGTGTGTGTATATGTATATGTATATATCTATATATTTACATATATATATTAAACTGCATGGGACAGAGTACTTTACAATCCGAAAGAATAGACTGTGAAATGAGTTCTTAAAGAAGAGACTTGTTTATGTATTAAAAAAACCACTTCACAGTGAGTCGCTTTGGCTTTTTGATAAACTGCGGCCTGCTCTCAGGGTGGGGTGACTATTTTTGAATTCCTATTTATTTTCTGTATTTGTCCCTGATTTATTATTTTTTTTAATTCTATGGCTTCCTATCTGGCAGCTTGATGGGTAATTTTTAAGGTATGTATTTAACAAAATCAACACTGCCAAAAAAAAGAAAGAAAGAAAGAAGAAAGTGAAAAAAAAATCAGGGCAGCTTCAAATGATACAAGTCAGATAACTCTCAAAGACAACGCACACTTACAATGACTCGATGTGTTCCGTTACTCAGCTTGTCATTACTGTAGTGAACAGATGCATTTCTGTGGAATTCCAAATGAGTAAAACTGAAATTCAGTACAGAGAAAGATTGTACATTAGTGCAGTCTTGATAAGATGACATTTTGATGTTGGACATATGGAATTCATAGTATGAGCCACATTTTATTGTGAAATCTATTTACCTGCTGTGGCTTCTAATCTTAAATTTAATAAGCCTGCTCATTTAAAAGTTTTGTTGTTGCTCTTTTTTCTTTTTTTAGGGGGGGGGTTCTTTTTTTTTTTTTTTGGATAGAAAATAGTTCAATGTAATGTTAGAAAAGAAGTTGCGGCCCACTTAAAGGGGCTCCTCTTAAAGAAATCTCCGTACATCTGTCTCCCAAAAGCCGTTTCTGATCTCCGTTTCAGTTCAGGCTTCCTCTTCTTCGTACACATTCCATCCACCTAACCAGACGTTTTTAGTCCCTGCTCCCACCAGCCTCATCCCTTCCCTGCGATGGCAGCCCTAACAAGAACCTGTTTTTGAATCATTGTGCAGCTCCAGGCAATAGAGTAAGCAAAGCGATTTCAGTGGGATCACCTACTCATCACAAGCGGAAACATTTTCTCAGTTACCTACATAGCAATTACCTTACGTAAAGCAGAACTAATGCCAACTGGCTGTTTAGTGGAATGAGCGTTAAAGCTGCAATCCACTATAGTTCTCCAAACTTCCTTTAGCTTCCCATCAGAAACATCGGTAGCATTCCTTTCCACTTCTGCTTAGAGTAATTGCAAGAGGAGACCTCACCTTCAGGACTGGCCTAGTGAACCTAAGCCACGCTTCAGAGTGGCCGTCAAGCAGTCCCACCCGGTTGGATTTTTCTTTTGAGTTCTGCTCTCATGCAACCTTGTCAAAGACCTCATGCAATATCACTTTGAAAGTTATTTTCTGTTTACTACACAAACATTGTAATATAACTGTTAATACTATTTATATATTTGAAAGGTATAAAAGGTAGGAGTTAAAAAAACCTCTATGTGTAGATATTAACTCAGAAATTACAATATACAGGGAGAAGACATGTTGCAATACAAGCTAATTCTAGCTGCTCAGTAACCTCTGGAGTTTTTAAAGGGACATTTTCCTGTACTTTTTCAAATAATGATGTTTAAAAAATTATCTTGACACGAGCGTTACACACCTTTGCAAAAGGATGGTCGTTTGCAGTAAGCCCTGGGCCCATCCTTCCAACTTCTGTAGTATGCTGCAGCTTTAATCCGAAAGTCCGTGGTCGCTGCTTCCTGATCTCCGAGTTACGCTTTCCAAATTGTCTTCTTACACTGTTGCTGAGGGTCACTCTGTACATGTAAATGGAAACTGATTTTGCCAAGCTCTTACAAGGTGGTTCATCTATCGATGGCATCCGCATTTGGTATCTTTTACACTTCAACCAAAAATTTATTAGGTATTTTTCAATGCTAAGTCTTGCCTTTTATTTTTTAATTTCACTGCCAAGTTTGCAGTGGTTCTAAGTGAATCTGTGGGCATTTTAGCCTGTGGTCTTGCCAGATCTTTGCGAATTACAATGCATATATGTCTATTTATTCAATATCTGTCATATAATATCTATTTGGAAGAAAAAACTTTCTCTTGTAGTGCCTCTTGACAAAGCACAATTTCCCGCCTTTTTTTTTTGTGAAATGAAAAAACAAATTGTGTTTTATTGCGGTATCAACAATGTGAATAAGGATTAACATATTGTAAATGTTCTTTTTTCCATGTAAATCAACTATCTTTGTTATCACTAAGTGATAATTAATTTTTAACTTATGTGCATTGTTAGGCTGTTAGAATTTTTTGGTTGTTAAAATAAAACGCATTCAATAAATATGACTTCATTTGTCAAGTATTTTACTGGGCATTATTACCTTCTTTGCCATTTAATTTTTCATGTGGTGTGAGACCTGCTGAATATAAGGAAGATCTTGTCCCTTATTTTGGAAATAAGACAGGAGTACTCATAATTATAGATGTTTGAGTCCTGTACAGTGCATGGATTTAATCATACATGTGCATGTATGTGCATCCCTGTGTGTTTCTAAATGCATGCATGCCCACATCCTGGAACTTGCAACTGGGAGAATCACTTCTCCCAACGTTTCGTATAGTATACAAACACAACTCAAATGTCTAAAGATATACTATGGGCCTGCTTCTTTATTTTTCTAGTGAACATTTTCTGTTTATAATTAAGAAACCACAAATGACTGCGTGTCAGGAAACTTTTGGAGCACATATGTCCATGCTTAATGGACATAATAAAAGTCTTATATTTAGAGCTGGGGTACCATAATGTGTGAGTAGAGGAATGCTGGAAGGATTGATGTATCTGAGAAATGTGTGAAAATGATTTTTTAGAAAGTGCTTACAATGGAAAAAATTTCTCAAAAGACTAAAGTTAATAAGGAAGGAGCAAGTGCTTAACTTCAGAACTGGCAAAAAAAATTAAAAAGTGATTTTGTTTTCTTTTGATATTATAAATTGTTTTTCCTGTGTGTTTTCTTTTTTTTTTTTCATTTTCCTGCATTTGGTTGACATACAGTTGTAATTTTTTTTCCCTTTCTTCCCCAGTTTCACTTGCCTTTTCTTTTCCGTGGCGGTTAACAGCCCACAGACCATATAGATATGTTTTAAGGGCAGTTTGTGGAAACTGGGTGTTTGCAGAAAGGCAGAGAGCCCTAATGCACAGCACGCTGAAGGTTTTTAAAGAAAAATTAGAGGCTCAACATGGAGTGAAACATGTTCCTAACACATACAAATGAATTCTGTGTTTAGGATAAAGACATGGAAGGAAAGCATGTGTGACTTTTAGTACAAGTAGCTTCCACATGCATAAGGTTGTGTTTTTAAGGGTCAAATATTATCAGACATGACGAACTCCAGAGTGGGAGCCTCTGTCCACAGATGGATTGGCTTCTGCCTAGAAAGTGGGCTCTCTGTGTTTCCAAGACAGCAAAGGAAGAGATGTGTTGATCATACAGTAAGTCATATAATGGTATCTCACTTCATGGGCTGAGTCTTCTCTTTTTTTCTTTGTAGTTCCATTTATACTGTTATTTTTCTTTCTGAAGAGTTTTAAAGAAAGATTTCAAAGTCTCCACACCTTCTAAAGGGCAATCACAGCATAATAAAAGACTAAACATGTATTAAACATGTACTCTATGCCAGATAATTTGCTAAGAACAAGGTGACAAGGAAAAATACATGATTTGACTCTCACCCTTCAAGGAGCTTATAAATTCTTGGAAAGATATAAAACTAGGAAAATGAAATAGTCATACAATGGTTGTCCTCAGAAAGATTTGTCTATCTGGTGTGTGGTTCACTGTGTGCTATGAATTCAGAGAAGGAATGATAATTATGTGTGAACTAGAATGGTCTTGATAAGTAGATAAGTTAGGATTAGCTGCATGTAACAAAAAAAAAATGCAAAGTAATAATTACCCAGACAGGTTAAGCATTAACTTGTTTTTTATATTAAAAAAATTGCTGAGGTAAGCTGGCTTGATGAACTTGTCCGGGACTTACATTCCTTCTAGCTCCCAGCTTCACTTTTCCCTATAGTCCCTCTTACTCATGGACCAATATGATTGCTAGACCTCTTGCCATCACACCCACCTTCCAGATCAGGAAGGAAGGAGGAGTAAAGAACAACATACTCCCTTCTATGCAGACTTCTTCAAGCCCTATACCTGAATACAAGGGAGACTGGTAAATGTTTCTAGCTGTTCCATTAATTCCAGAAAGAAGAGGAGAGTGAATATTTGATAGTCAATTAACAGCTCCTACTACAGGAGATACCGAGAAGAACATTGAAAGTACTAGATAAAGAAGAGGAAAAGTGAAAAGGCACCTTTGCCCTGCTTATACTCCCTGTACCTTGCACCTCTTCCTCCTCCCCACCCTGAGTTCTTTTTCTGGCTAACTCAAGGATCAATCTAAACATCACTTCTTCCATGAAGCCCTTCCTGATCTACTCTACTAGTGTGGTCACAAACCCTTCTCTACTCATGTACCTCCCAGAGTATTCCACCATCATAGGACCATCCCAGGACTTGTGGCATATTGTGTTTGCTGTGGTCGCCCAGTGGGGAGGTGTGAAGTCTTTCTTCACAGTCGTTCATGCAGGGGACAGAAGTGGGCAGTTGGAGGTAGGTGGGACAATGTTTCTTCTGGGTGAGCATGCCCAAGACTGGCATATTGAGTCAGAGATATAAATGAAGACTGAAAGGTGCAGAGAGGGATAGGTGATTTAGAACTTGCCAATTCAATATTGCTAGGAAGTAGGAAAGCCAGGTCTGCCTGACTCCAAAGCTTGTATTTCTCCCCATTATCTTACCACCTCTCTTTTTGTATCCTAGAATATCCTGGAGAGGGTCTATCAACTGAACATCAATTTATTGGCCAACATATTTTATATGAGATGACCTTTTGATTTGTCTTAAGACACTTTTTCATAATCTTGTCTGAGCATGACATTTCTGACAGAATTTTGTTCTGAAGGAAAAATCTATTTTTAAAGAACATCATGCTCTGCTAGTAAAACTGTCCCAGAAGAATCTAGAAGTAGCTTTTTCAGTGACATTTTAAAAGGTTTAAAATGTTACCTTCACATATGGAGAAATAATTACAAAAATATTTCATTAGCACTGTAATAGTGCAGAGTAATGATTAATCAAAGAGAACTATAATTTATTCACTATTCATTAACAAGCATAATACTATTTTAACATAAAACTGCACAGACTGAAGGAGTCCTGGGAGGCTGAGTAGCAACTCTGGACTGAGTAGTCCTAGGAACCCTCCCCACCTAAAGAAAAAGGTAAGGAGGAAATTCTTTATAGCGTTAATTTGTCTCAAGTTGATTGTGAGGAGGCAGTATCTATTTTCCTAACAGTTTCACAGCTTCATTTACTTTGCAGACCCCCAGTTTCCTCATCCATAAAATGGAACTAATTATTCATATATCTCACAATTGTTCTTAAATAACTGGGTAGAAGCATCTAGAACAATTCATTTATTTCACCTTCTTCCAAGCAGAAAGAAAAAAGCAAGACATAACATTATAAATGACTTGCAACCGTTCAGGTGAGTTTTAGCATAGGATTAAGTCTGATGTTTTTAAAAGTTGTTCTGTGACTTAGAGTATTTGCACCTAAATGGCTGCTGTGCAGTATCTCCTGTTTGTCCCTCCTTTCTCCCTCTTGCTCCTCTTCTCTTTTATTCCAATCTCTTTCCTTCTCTCGCTCCCTTCCTTTTTTTTTCCATCTTCCTGTCAGGAGCTATAATATGGTTTTCATTCTTAATTAGAAAGAAAATGAATGTTTCAGTAGCCTTCTGAAGTCTTCAAACTTAGATGTTGAAACGCGAATGACGCCACGCTCTCGTTTTTCTTTAGCTCGATGCTTGCTCATTTTCAGTGTTTCTGCTGATTTTCCTTTCCCCGGCAATGCCTTAATGTTCAGGGGGTTGCAGCGTTCCTTCCTCGGGCCTCCTCCGGGATCTGTACTCTTCTTTGTCCACTGTCACGACACTAAATACCCCCAGAAGCCAATAATACTCCAGTCTCCATCTGCAGCCTAGACCTTTGCCAGATCCCCAGACTGTTAAGTCCGACGCCTACTCAACACCTCCACTTGGATGGCACCCTTAACACATCCCCAAATCACCTCCTTTTCTTTCCCAGATTTGCCCCACCCAGCTGATGGCAGCTCCAACCTTGCAGTTGCTCAGACTAAAATTGTGGATTTATCTCTGGTTCTTTTTGTTTAACACACTACCTTCAATCTGTCAACAAAGTTCTTTCGGCTCTACTTCAAAATACGTTCACAGTCCTATAGCCTCTCCTCTCTGCCACTGCTTCCAGCCTGGTCAGAGCCACCACTCTTACCTGACCTGACCCCCAGGCCCCCAGCCCCCTTCCCTTCCAATCCCCCTGCTTCCTGGGTTCCGGCCGCAGCAGCCTCCTTGCTGTCCCTGGAATAGACCCCCTCTTGCCTTAGGGCCTTTGCTCTTCTTCCTCTTTGCTCAGCCAGGAAAGCCCTTCCCCCAGAGAGCCACAGGGCTCCCTCCTCAGTTCCTCCAGTCTGCTCCCATGCCACCTTAGGGAGAACTACACCCACTACCTTATTTCATTGCAAACAGACCTCACCCCTGCCTTCTGGGTCCTTTTTATCCTAACCTACTTTAATTTTTTTTCTTATCTTCTAACAATCTACAATTTACTTATTTTTGATGTTTTTGTTTGTTAGTTCCCTAATCCCAGTGAAAAAACCAGGAGGGCACAAATCCTGCCTTTTTTAAAACAATAAATATTTGTTTAATGGGATACATTTCATAGCAGTTTCCCTCTAGTGGATATTTCAACTTTCCCAACTTCAGCCCAGATTAAGGATTTAAATTACTTTATAGAGATGAACTTCATCTGAATATTTCTTTAATGCATAGCCAAGGACCCTGAGGACTCAGGAACCTTCAAGACTGACATCTGTAAACCCACAGTTGGGTCATTCAGAGTCTGTGATTCTATTGACAGAATCACTGAGCCACCGATTATGTCTGTGTTGCCCAGCATATCCTCTTATTCAAAGCAGAAATCCCTTTTCAGGTTGGAGGCCTCCCTGGCGGGAAGGCATGCAGGCTTTGTCCCTCCATGAACAGGAACTTACAACTTTAGAACTCAGCCCACTGCACCTTCGGTCATCTCTGCTGCCCCTGGAATAATATTGATGCTGTATAAGACTGAATTGGCTCTTCTAGCAACAACTTCACATGTTTGGGCTCACATTGGATTTTTGACTACTAAATTCCTGAAATTTTTAGGTTTCTTTTGTTAATCATGTGTTGTAGCTATCAAGAGAGCTTATGTCATTCCAGACTGCATGAAGAGAGATGCAGCTTAGATCAAGGGATGTGATCGTTCAAACCTCATCAAAGTAGTCAGCCTGCTTTACAGCATTCTTTTCAGTTCTAGATGACATGTTTTTGAAAACATTGGTAAACTGAGGTATATTCAGAAGACAGAGGTGACCAGGATGGTTTGTTTTCTATTAATGTATGTTATTCAATCATTTTCTTATTCATCAACCAACAAGTCAAATTCATAAATGTCTTATTGTACTGAAGTCACTGTGAGGGAAACAGAGTTAGGATTCTTAGTTGACGACAAGAGAACTAACTGCTTGCTAAGACGAAAAAGGAATTTACTAAAAGACATTAGAATGCTCAGAGGATTTCTGGGAGAGTCAGAAAATCCGGTTTGGAGGTTAGGGTCAATATCTAAGACTACTCTAGGGGAGACCTCACTGCTACCCCGAGGGTCACAGACATCAGAGCTTGGTGAACTGATCCTGGGCATGGACGTCACCAGGAGAGCCTCTACCCCCGCCACATCTGAAAGTCGATGGCTCTGCCATTGCCCTTAACAAGTGGAATCCACGTAACACACTTTCCTTTATTCTGCTCCCTTCCAAAGCATCATGCATCCATGACTGATTGAAGGAGTCTAAGTCATATGCAAGAAAGATTGGAAAAGTGAATTTCTGTCTTCTATCTCGGGGAAATAAGGGTTCATAGTTGGGGAATTCTCCAAACACAGAAGACATTGTCAGAGGTACTCAGGGCTGAGAAACATGCCAAATGCCAACAGCAAGGGGATTACTTGAGCTCTTTGAGGAAAGATACTGTGGTCTTATTCAAGCAACATGGAGTGGAGTTCAAAATCAGAAAGATCTGGTATGAATCCTGACTAGTCCACTTCTTAGCTTTCTGAAACTCTGGGCTGTTGTTTAACCTGGATCTCAGTTTCAACATTTGTCAAAAGAGAATAGTACCTACACTGCAGTATTTTTGTGTGTGAGAATCATGGTTAGAGCATCTAGAGCATAGTAGCTGCCTGTAAATGATAGTTTTCCTTCGACATCTTTATTCCCCATTACCAAGGATGGTGTCTGATAAAACATGTTCAGTTTTTTAAAATGTAGGAATGTTTGTGGAAGTCATGGTCTTTGCCTCAATAGAAATGTCAATGTGTAGGGAACGTGCATACCCTCAAATACTAAAACCCAAGGGGGAACAACTCAGATTCACTCTTGTCGGATGGGAAGGTCAGTGTCCTCCGAGGTGCTGATGGCTGCTGTTATTAGTAGAAAGTAGGAGTGGCCTCAGATCATATCCAGTCCTGATACCCTCCTCCTATAAGTGTGACTGAGGGCAAACTTGGTCAGAAGTAAAATCACCTCCATCAATCATTTATTCCTCATTCTTTTACAGTCAGTTGGTATTACTAAATATTTCCTGATGGCAAGTCAACTCACTAGATTGTCTGGGAACACATTTTGTGACTAATTCCATGGTGGCCAAGCATCCACCTGGGGTGCTTAACATTAGAAAGGTCATCAGAACATAAGAGAACCTTCTATACATCACATGCAGTCCACAGATAATACTGCTTTGAAAGCCTCCAGACTCAAGCAACGTGGAACCATGCGGGTGTCAACCAGTTCTGTGTTGAAATGCGTACCCACGCCCCAAACTGCTTGCTGCTGGTAGTCTGGAGGCCATCTCTGGTGGCAGTGAGGAGGCCTGTCGCCCTGGGAAGAGTGGGGAGGCTTTGTAATCTTCAGCACGAGCATGAAGCAGGTGCACCTATGCCAAGCCTTCACCAACAAGTGCTACTCTCAACTCTCTGTACTTTGGAAAATGCCATTTGTGGAAGATAGTCATGGTAGTCACTGCCAGACATTGGGACTTCATGGACAAGTGATAGCCAGACCCCAAACCTGGGGGCCAATAGACAGCTGTCAAGTTTATCTCACCAAATAAAGACATTCAACAAACAATACAAAATATAAAACGACTATCTGCTCCACCATAATTACATCAGAAAAAGGACCTTTAACTCCGACCAAAGTTGGTAGGACATAATCCTAGAATAAAGCATGGCTCTCTACCCAAGTGAGGAAAGGTCACCAATTAACAATGAAATATATATGCCTTGCTTTTTTCCCTCCTTTCTCTGGGGAACAGTGAAACTGTCACAGACCAGATCCTCTAACTTCTCTCTTTTGATAAAGTCAGGCACCAGAAGACCACACTTAGCTCAGCCTTCTAAGAAGTGACTCAGCCATGCTTTGCCGGTATCAAGAAATTGCTGCCAAATGGACCTTGCCATTGCATTCGAGGTTAATCTGTTGATGCAGCTGTTGATTGTAATGTCTCTTGGTGGCTCATAAGTGAAATTCCACCTGAGCAATTTCTTTTAGAGTTAGAAATAAAAAAGATCATTGCTTCTCCAGTGGAATGGGTATGTTATTTTCTTTTTCTGATCACAAGAACAAATGAACTTCTTGAACTGTCTTTTTGGCCCTAGCTACTAGGAAGCTCAGAGTCAACTATTCTGTGCTCATAGCTACTAAATTAGCCTCACTCTTCTAAATAGGAAAGAGGTGACACCTGAAATTACCCAGAAAGCTGAGTTTGGAGAGAAAAGCTGGCTTTTAGCAGCAAGTCATTAAAAAATTAAACCTCATAAAATATATTCACACAGACAAATCCATTCTGCTGAAGAGACAAAAGAATGGCCCAAGTGTGTGTTCAGGGCCCTTTCCCATGGCTATGCGGGCTGTTCGCAGCGCAGCTGGGTCCAGGTGAAGAGGCAGGTGGAGGCTCGCCAGATCATGTGCTCTGCTGTGGGGTGTGCTTTTGTCCAGGGAAAGAGGCCGTTTTATGTCTAGTTAGCCTGAAGGCACAGAATTGGCCAGGAATACCTCTACCCACATGCATGCACAAATCCATTTGCATGAATGTAACCCATGTCTGCATTTGCTTCTCTGATGTCAGGAGGCCACACCTAAAGATCTCCTGATTTGTGAACAGGGAGCTCTCCTAGGCTGCCTTGGGGTTTGCATGGGTGTGGCGCTCTGAGGCACAGCTCTGCTTCAGTGGACTTTGGGAAAAAACGGAGATCTGCCTGAGTAAATCTCCACCTTTTTTCCCCTTGCAGGATTCAGTAGAGAGGCCAAAACGAGAAACAAGAGAGCTACCAAAAGCAATGAAAAATTGTTAGTCAGAACTTTTGACTGATTGGTGCCTCCCAATTTCCCCCAACATGCCAGATGTACAGCTTTTTACTGTATGCAGTTACATATGTGTCCTTTGCATAAAGCCTCTCTGGCTGAACCTCAATCCCTGACTATTATATATTCTGAATAAAAGTGAAACATCTCAGCATTTGCAAAACTTCAAGATTTATCAACATATTGAGCTTTTACTAAGTCATGAATTCTTGATTTGTATTCACACTGCTTTTACATATTCATGGCCCTCTTTAGCCAAAGATCTTCAATATTCATTTACTATGGAGTGGTAAGTATATATTATTCAACTCCATTTACCAGTGGGTAAACTGGTGCCCAACTGAAGGCCTCATCAGAGAAGCCAAATAAAGAGCAAGATGCTCCTATCCCCTCGGAGAATGCCTGTTCCAGCTGTCTCCCTACAGAAATAAAGGCCCAAGGCCTGCTTGTGATTCTCACTCCTCATGCACCAGGGGAACTGGGATTTTTCCGTCTGGATTTGTTGGGATGTCTTGGATAGAGTTTTCTCTTTAAGTGCATGGGACAAAAGAATAGCCCAGGGAAATGACAACTAGCCTTCTTCCAAAATGTTTCAAATTCATGATGCTGAAGGTTAATTGAGCAGATTAGTTCCTCCTAAACTTGGGGGAGACCCAGTAAAGAGAATCATTCATTTGCTCCAGTAACTGACTAATGGCATTGATTGGGCTGGAAGGCTCCTGTCCCACTTTTATTAGAGAAACAGAGGTCAATTTTCTTAATACCTTCCTTTAATACAATCTATTTCTTTAGTTTCTAAATAATGTATTGAGGATTCTAACAACATAGCTACCAGGTACTAATTGAAAGAGTTTAAAACATAAAAAAAATTTTCTGGCCAGATTTAGAGAATTATAAGGGAAGAAATCAGAATGATCCCATGAGAGGAACCAGCCTCTAACACACATCACAAAGGAATGTCAAGACTTATGATTATTTTTGTAATGGTACAAATAATGTATTAAACATATTTCTGTATGGAGACTGTATTTTGCAATGATTGTTTTTTAAAGAATGGCTTGTGTGATATTGAAAGGAAGTCTCTCTCAAGGGATTTATTATTGGGAAAAAATAACTACCTAGCTCCCTAAAATGTTAACTTGAAAGCTGGTAGTCAGAAGGCTCAGTCTCTATTTCACCTGAAAACAAATAAAATAAATGTCAATATTTAGGGTTTCAACTACACAAATTTCTGTTTTTATCAAACTGTGTTGTTCTTTAAATAGTGAGAGGGTAATTGTGGGGAAAATGGAAATTCCTATGGCCAGGATCCTCATATGACCCTAAACTACTTGATGATGTAACGCCTGCCGCTAGGCTGCTGCTTCCACACCCATAGGCAATAAACTATTATTGACTGAGTCACAACATAAAGAGCTCTGCCCAGTGCTCTGGGTGGAGGCAGAGACAGAGGTGGGTTATGGACCTGCAGACTGCTGGATGCAGACGTGACTCTAGTGTTTGACATACAGATGGGAGAATAAAGCCAGGTATAAACCCTTTTACCCAAAGACCATTCCATTGTCATTTCTTGGTCTCACTGAATCCATAGTGAACTTGCCTGGGGCTGAAACCCTCAGGCAAGAGAATAATGCATAACATTATTATTGTCTTTTATTAGCAGCAAGCACATAATGTAAACTGACCTCATAATCTAGAACAAAACTGGATGTCTAGTAGAATTTTCTGCAGTGAAGTAAGTGTTCTATATCTGTGTTGTCCAATATGGTAGCCCCTCAAATGTGTGTAGAGTTGCCAGGTTAACAAAAGCAAAACAAAAGAAAAATTTAAAAATCAGGACACCTATTTCAATTTGAATTTCAGATAAACACTTTTTTTTTTGTATACATACGCCCCATGCAACACCGGGCTCAATAAATATTAGCTACTATTGTTATTGAAAATTATTAGTTCATTATATTTGTGTTTGAAAAGGAATCTATAGACACAAAATACAAAAGGTAGCAAAATAGAGTGCTTTGGAGTGGTAATGGAAAACTAAAATCAAAGTCCTACAGCTTGAAATTCAGTGGGTCTAATTCTCTGCTGGACTCTGTCAGCTTTAACTGCTTAGTAGCCAAAACTATGACCGGAAACCAAGAAACATCTTTAAACTTTTCTTCTGCCTACAGCTATGATCTGCATTTCCAGGATACCTCAATTCATGCAACAGGTGTGTCTCCTGAAAAGTCCCTTTCAATCAGTTTTACCTGAATCAAATAACTCAGGACTTACTTTCTGTTTAGAGAAACATTGAGAGGGGAAAATATGCATCTATACGTGTATACGCATGCACATCATCAACCCCATCATTTAAAACATTTTTGATATGAATATTTAATTCTTTGAAGTATGGTGTTTCCCTGAATATCTGGGCAGGGAACAGATGGCACGTGCAGAGTGTTTAACTAAAATGAGGTTAAAGAAGGGGCCTGTTCGTGGAGGCGTGGTTAGTGCTGAAGGCAGAGAAGGGATGCTGGGCGCCGGCAGGGAGAGGGAGGCTGTTACCACACAGAGGTATTCAGGGGCCGGGAGACGGAAGGGCTGGAGCAGCAGCGTGACAGGCTGCGGCTTCAGAGTGTGCAGGCCTCCAGAGCCACGGCAAAGCCGGGGCGTGAACCCTTGTTCCATCCCTTCTGTCCAGGTTCCAGTCTCTTGTCAGTTCCTTCCATTGGCCCAAACCAACCTGAAGCCAGAGGCCAGAGGGGACTGTGAGGTGAAAACAACAGAGGTCAGCCTCTGGCGCGCAACTGGGCCTCGCAGGGGGAGGGAAAGATTTAAGGGGAAAATAAAGAGTATTTGGACCCGAGAGTACACACGCTTCCTCTTTTTTTGGGAACTCAAATCGCATGTCCATGAACAGTAAGGAAATAGACAAACTAACTCCCTATTCTTCTTGTGTATAAGTTTTCATTACTGAGTTAGTTTGGAAAATTTTATGCAGAATTAAGTCAGTCTTAGAATGTCTAGTCAGTTTTGTACATATAAGGAGAGGCAAATGTTGGAGTCAAATTATTTATATGGAACACAGACAAGAATTTTGCCCTACAGTTGTATTGTGTGTGATATGAGTATTAGCCACACTAAAAGCAATTATTTTCACATGTTGCAATATATCAAGATAACAACAGTTCTCTGTCTCGTTCTCAGGCTCATGTTCATACACTCTCTCTATTCAGAAGAACCAGATGGTTAAAATGAAGATAATTCTCACAGTAATTGGTGGTTTCTTACAAGGTTTCGTTGGGGGGTAGGGAATATCCAATTTGTTTATGGAAGTTTGTATTAATGAATGTTGCCATCTTCCTCATTGTAAGGGAGTATTTAAAAAACTAAATTCTTTCTTTTGTCAGGAACTACTAGAGCTATTAGATTTAAAAAAACATAAAGGAAGGGACCATGCATCATGGTAACAAACTTTTCAAATCTGGAGTGATAAAAAACATTTACCCTGGAAAAATAGGACATTTCTTTTGCATACCTGCTCCCAGAAACACACTTCTTGTTTTATCAGGTTTTTGTTTAGAAAGCATAACTCCATATAATCTTAAAAAAAAATGCTCTCTCCATAATGGGAATGTTATGGTTTATTTATTTAGAGTGCATTGATTAAATGCATGAGGCCAGTGTAGGAGACCCTCAGAAATTTATTTAACCTCTCAGTGCGTTCATTTACTCATCTTTGAAATGGTCATAATCATAGCATCAATCTCATTGAGTCATGAGGATTTAATAAATTAATATATTCTTGGCACATGGTATGTGCTCAATAAATGTGAGCTACTGAAAATTGTTATTCATTTATTTCATTTGTGTGTGGGTAGAAAGGCATTTGCAAGTGTATAATGCCAAGGGCAACAGAATAGAGTTCTTTGAGGGGATAATGGAAAATTGTAAATCAGAGCCTTACAGCTTGAATAGGTGTATCTCTTAAGAGATGACCTGTGCTAGCTGCTAACTCTAGAAAAGGTAAGCAGGTCACCTAGGGTCTTGGCTAAACTCCAGGACAGACGCCCCATGCAACATCGGGCTCATTAAATTACTGCATTGCTGCTTCCATTCCTCCACTCTGCTGCCTTCCAAGAGCATCCTGGAGCCTGCTCAAGCAGCTCATTGATTCTGCAACTTTTTAGGAAAGTAGTGAGCTAATTGCTAAACCTAGCCATTGTGAAAAATTAAATTATATAAACTTACTATTAAGTGAATTATAATAAAATAAAGGTTATAAATACTCAAAACTTATCACTACATAATTATTTTCCAACATTTTTTATGCTTTTGAGGTTATTTACATCTGTGCCAATGGAAATACTGTATAATGGTGTGCTATTGTGCATCTCTTCCCACCTCCACGCTTGGTGATGTCACATTAGTGGTTTGAAGGTGGCCATGGTGGCAATATTTATACCATACAAATTGGTAAGGCCTATAAATCCACACCTCACCCTTTTTTTTGGCGAGTGGGTTGTTAGACATTTGCCAGGGCACCACTGGTCAGACATTGATCTTTTTTGCTAGGGCAAAAGCGGGATAGTAGGTATTCAATTGAATGAAACTTGTGAGAAAGCTATGTTGGACAGATGATTTCAGAGCAGTAAAATGCATAGAATGGGAAATTGATTTTAGTTGTTAATGAATTCTAAAAAACAGCAGTGCTAGAATACTGATCTCCTGATGTAAGTTGATCCCTCATAAAGGGCTATTTAGATCAATGGGGGAGGCAGTGAGGGGAAATCCCAGAGCTCTCCCTGAAGACAGCATGAGCCAGAGAGGGGCCAGTTCCTCAGCACCTTTCACTGCCCTGTGGATCCCTTGAAGGAATGATTCACAGAAAGCATGTATGATCCACAAGAAGAGAAGCAAGACAATACCATTTTTGCTGAAGCCATTAGGTCTGCAGGCCCGAAACAGCAGGTCTTAGGAGAGGCCTTGTAGTTTCTCACCTGCACCAGGTGCCCCTCTTGAATGAGAGTGTCTTCCCATTTACCGTGGAGAGGAATCAGGTTTTAACTGTCCAGGAACAATGAGATTGTTAATTTTACTCTGCCTATTAGCTTGTCTGTCTTTATTCATATTCTGTCATTTCTAGTCCCAGGGAAGCTGTGACTGAAGGGTCTCTTCAAATCTCCGATCAGCCCCTGTGGTAGGACAGGATCTCAGAGAGCCATCCACAGACTTGGCTAAGTGAGTTTATGTGCATGTATGCTTTTGTCAACATATATTTTTCGTTAATCTACAACTTATCTTTTAAGTGTCTTTCTTCAAGTTTTCTGTCTGTAATCTGAGTGTGGTCAGGATGGGCACTCTGAAACATCAGTCAGGGGTGTGAGGACAGACAAGGGGTCAGATGTGTGTGGTGGGTGGATCTAAAAAGACTAGTGACTCAAAGTAATTGAATAACTCCAGCGACATCCACCGAGAAGCTGTGCAGGGTCAAGGAGATCTGGCTGAGATAGCAGGACTTCAGCCATGGGTGATGGATAGGTTTTTGGCATAGATTGTGTTGATGGTTTCATGGGTAATACTTATCTCTAAACTCATCAAGTTGTATACATTAAATAGGTTCAGCTTTTCACATGTCAGTCATACCTCAATAAAGTGGCTTAAAAAAAAGAGAAGTCAAAGAGTATCGAAATAAATGGATATACATTCCATTTTTATGGGTAGGAAGACTCAATAGTGTCAAGATATCAGTTCTTGCCAACTTAGAACAGCTGAAATCCAAAACACTGACCAAATGTTGGCAAGGGTATGGAGAGCTCTCACTCACTCCTGATAGGAATGCATAATAGTACACCCCTTTTGGAAGACAGTTTGATGGTTTCTTGCAAAGAGAAACATACTTCTACCATATGACCCACTGGTCACACTCCTTAGTATTTAGCCAAAGGAGTTGAAAACTTACGTCTACACAAAAACCGGCAAAGGAATGTTATAGCAGCTTTATTCATAATTGCCAAAATTTGGAAGCAACCAAGATGTCCTTTAATAGGTGAATGGATAAGCAAACTGTGGTATATTCAGACAATGGAATATTATTCAATGATAATAAGAAATGAACTATTAAATCTTGACAATACATGTAGGAACTTTAAGTGCATATTTCTAAGTGATAGATATCCATTTGAAAAGGCTACATCCTGTGTGATTACATCTATAGGGCATTCTGAAAAAAGGAAAAATTACGAAGAGAAAAAAAAAAAATCAGTGGTTACCATGGCTTTAGAGGAAGGGATATAAGGGATAGGTAAAGACGTTTTTAGCACAGCAAAACTATTCAGTATAATACTGTAATGGTGGATATGTGACTTTACACATTTGTCAAAACTCACAAAGCTGTACAATACAAAGAATGAAACTTAATGTCATGAATTTTAGTTCCTAATGATAAATCTCTATTGGTTCCTAATTTTAACAAATGTACCACACTAAAGCAGATGTTAATAATAGGGGAACCTGTGTGTGTGAGCCGGGTTGGAAGGGTGCCGGTGGGGAGAGGTATGGAGGAACATTTACTTACTATGTGCTCAGATTTTCTGTAAATCGAAAATTGCTCAAACAAAATGTTTATTCAATATTTTTTTAAAAAGAAATGCATCTGTTTTACAGATGAGAAATCTGAGGCTCAGGGTTCCGAGAAATTAAGTAGTTGATGAGAGCCACTCTGGCAGCAACTGCAGAAGAAACTGGCTATCCAGGTGAGAACTGAGGAGCAGAGGCTCAAAATAGGAATCCGTTTTCCTAATCAAGGTGCGAACTCAGGGCTTAATTAAACAGGTATATTCTGTTGTGGCAGAATGTGCGGTTCCAGACACTAGCCTAACAAGCCCCCCAGGTGATTCTGATGTGTACTAAGGCTGGAGAACCACTGTCTGAGGCTATTGATGGCAAGTCAGGAAAAGAGCCAGAGCTGCTGGCAGGTTTGGGGTTGAAAGTGCGGGGAACAAGCTGGCACTCTTTCTGGACGCCTGTCTGCTCCAAGAGAGCCCTGCTGTATGTTATGAGAGTGGGTGAGCTTTTCCGGGCTTGGGAGGACACCTGAAGGGAGGTTTTTAGAGAACAGAATGAGTGCCTTTCCATGAGCAAAAATTTGTCTATGGAGTTTATGAGAAAAACACTCATTTTAATCCCATTCCTTTGCAGTGAGAGTAAGAAGGAGATTTCCTCATCTACATGGTTTGGTATTTGAAGTAGGAATGTTTCATTCAATTAACAAATATTTATTGACTATCTATTATATGCTGGGCATTATTTAGGCTCAGGGACACAGCATGACTTCACTGGTCTCAAGCAGCCTTTCTTCTCAAATGGACAGACAGACAAATAATGAACAGATTCTTTTTTTTTTTTTTAAAAAGAAGGTATCTATAGGTTCTTTATTTCTAATAAAGCTTATATTTTTGCCTTACTCCTGAAGTGTGTGACATGAGGAGCATCAGGGAGACCCCTCATTCAGTTCCTCCGTGTAAGTGGACCACTTTGTTTTGTAGATCTGGGGTGAGCAGATGTCCAGCATCTCCTTCCATGCAGAGAAGAATTATGTGCTTGAGTTGTTGCTGAATTCATTCTCCGTGTGAAGAATGTACATTTCACCTTGTTTTGAATACGGAATGACAAAAAGGAAAAGAAAAGAAACCATACAAAAATAACTGCATGACACTAGTACTAAGGATTTAAATCCACCAAAACGAGGAAATTCCAAATTAAGGCCAAATATTCAGGGCTAACACCGCCTTTACAGCGGCGCTGATGTGATTGTTACCGACCAGGATTCTGTCTTCACCTGGTGTTTTCTTGGCTTGTCATTTTGACACTCAGCAACCTAGTTATTACTCAGGGAGAAATGATCCCCATTCCCTCAGGTTGTCCTCTGTGTTTTCTTTGCTGGGATTGGTATTTAGAAGAATTTTTACTATGCAACTTCAAACAGAAGGGTTTGTTTGTTTCGACTTTGCTTGAAAGCTGATCTTCTTTATTAAAAGTTGTGGCATTGCAAATGGAAGATCAGAATTATTTCAATAATGTTTAAAAAAATATCTCCACTCTGCATAAAAATCAAGAAAGGAAAGGAGTGAACTCCAAAAGAAAGGAGGTTACTAGGAAAATAGTACAGGGGATAAAAACCCATGAACTTTGCACCAGTGTGTACAAGAGTATATTAGGAATTGCCAGTTGCAACTCTGTGCTTTAACAAAGAGAAATCAAGGTCATTTCATCCCCATTGTTATACTTTTCTACCTCTAACTTGCTGAATCTACTCAAACTAGCTTTCCAAAAGGTCTAAATAAGTAGCTTTCAAACTTAACTGCATTTAGAATTCCATGGGGTACTTATTAAAAAAATCCCAATGCCCAGGCCACCCTCCATACCAATGGTATCAGAATTTCTGAGGATGGATTCTGGGCATCAGCATTTCTAAAGCTCGCCAGGTGATGCCAATGGGCAGCCAAGTTTGAGAACTTGTTCTAAGTAACTAGTTAATAAGCCCCACGCTAGGTAGCTGTTTGCCAAAGCCAAGTTAACTGTTCTTTGTCAGGGAAGGATGCATGAAGGATGTAATCGCTCTAGGTTTTCTTTCCCATCTGGAAGGGAAGAAAAAGTTAAAGAAGGATCAAGAGAGATTTGACACTATCAATCAAAAATAAACAGACTTTAATATACTTAATAAATGTGAAACAGAAAGTGAGCAAAACCATGAGTAACTGGTTTTTCTTTTCAGTAAGAATGAATATCGGTCACATTAAATGGAAGAAGTTAAGAGTCTGTGGAGATGAAAAATTAAAATTCAACCCTATAATGATAATATTATGTAAGAAGCCAAGAATGACAGTGGTAGACTACATCATATATCCATTGCAGGTATGATTTATTACCAGGTAGATAAGGTAGAGTGGGGGGTGGAAAGGTAAATTGCTAATGGATGGCTCTGTGCTGGCTGCAAACACGTTCAGAGTGAAGGTCAAGGAAAAAAAAAATTGCTTGAGTTTTTCTGATTGAGGTGACAATGGAAGTACGCGAGAGAATATTTGAGTAAACGGTATTTTCCTAGTATTTAGTGGTGGACAACAGGGCTCTGTTATTATTAATGATAATAAAAGGGAAAGGAAGTGGGGGTGGTATTGGGCACCTCGAATTCGTGCAGCACTTGCTGTTAGCGCTTGATTGCACTTGGGTTGCACTTGATCTCCTGGATGGCAGGTATGGTTTTTACTGTATCACCGCTTAGTGAATTGGGCCATTTCCAGGGTAACATTGGCTAGTAGGAGGTGAGTGAGTCTGCCTGAGTTCAATCATATCCCAAAAATAAGTGGTGAGCCCTCAGTGTGGTTTTAGCATGCAGGGCCATTTTAAATGTGTTTTGACTTATAAAAGTATGATTTTTGATACCCCCATCTAAGAGATGGGTACCACTGGTTCCTTCAAAATTATATTCCTAGTTTGTGCTTGCAGAAGATGATGAATGAGGAAAATTGAGTGACTTCTGGTCTTTTGGATAATCTGGATTTAAAACCCACAGGTTCTCCAGAGGCAGGATTATTTAATCAGAATTACAGATGTAATAGGTGGTAATTCTTCTGTTCATTTTATCTCTGACAAAAAAGTCTCCAGGCAGAAAAAAATGATTTAAACGGAGTCTGAGGCAGGACTCCAGACTCTGCCCAAGTCGCAAGACTGCTCTTTTATCCGTCCTCTAGGTCAACATCCTGATAGCGTGGCCAGAGAATCAGGGTAGCGAAGCAGCTCAGAGTTAGACTGTCCTCTGCCAGACCCCAGTGCTGCCTGCTACTGATGTGAGGCCGCTGGAAAGCGCTGGCATTCTCTGAGCATGAGAGTCTCTATTGGTAAAGCTAGGCGGCCATGATCCGTTTGGTACATGGTGTGCCCAGGACTGGGTCTGGCATGCTCTCTGAGCAGACACCCAACCAGTGGCAGGTGTTCCTGTTGGATTGTTGGATTGTTTGTTCCTGTTTAAAGAATCTCCCATCAAGTTGTATTGCAAACAGAGGTAATATTTCTGTAACAGAGTTAAATAGACCCATATTTGGCTTGTTGTCCGGAATCACCTGAGAGCTGGAAATGTGAGATATTTGTTAGGCAGCTGTACCTTTGCTGTAAATTTCATTTTGAGTCCTTTATCATACAGGAGAATGGTCATTTGATTAATATCTATAGCTGGCCTGAAGTCAAAATCAACCTCTCTAGGTGCTTTTAGGTATGAATAAATTATCAAATGATGTTGAAAATAACCTATGACTGGCTCACTAAGGGCTTAAAAATGAAGTACTTCAAATCAATGGGTGGAATATGAACACCACCAAATGATGGCTAGGATTTTTTTGTTGTTGTTATTTATGAATGTCTGGGCTGACCAGTCACCCCACAGAAAGAACTCAAGGTTGACTGCTTGAGAATGACAGCTGTCAGTCTAAACAGGAAGCACCTAAAGATCTTTGTCGCAGCATTGAGCCTCTCTTCTAAATTATACCAGAGGTAAAAATATCTAGCAGACGAGGGTTATACAGTGCTGCAAGGGTAGGGCTTTGGAGTGGACCCACCAGGGCTCAGGCTCTTTCCCTGCTGCTCACTCCCCCTCTGTAGCTCTGGGGGAAAGAGTGTTCCCGGCCTGGGGCAAGTCCCCAGTGAATCTGATCAAACTGAAGTAAGTCAAAGGAGGGACAGGTTGGAAGAAAGGCTTTTATTTATTTTTTATAATTTATTTTGGTATCACTAATCTACAATTACATGTGCAATATTACGATTATTAAACTACCCCCTTCATCAGGTCGCCCCCCCCCCACCAACCCGAGTACAGTCACTGTCCATCAGCGTAGTGAGATGCTATAGAATCACGACTTGTCTTCTCTGAGTTGTACAGCCCTCCCCGTGCCCCCGCAACATTACATCTGCTAATCGTAATGCCCGTTTTTCCCTCTTATCCCTCCCTTCCCGCCCATTTTCCCCAGTCCCTTTCCCTTTGGTAATTATTAGTCTGTTCTTGGGTTCTGTGAGTCTGCTGCTGTTTTGTTCCTTCAGTTTTTTTCTTTGTTCTTATACTCCACATATGAGTGAAATCATTTGATACTTGTCTTTTTTGGCTTGGCTTATTTCATTGAGCATAATACCCTCTAGCTCCATCCATGTTGTTGCAAATGGTAGGATTTGTTTTCTTCTTATGGCTGTATAATATTCCATTGTGTATATTACCACTTCTTCTTTATCCATTCATCTACTGATGGACACTTAGGTTGCTTCCATTTCTTGGCTATTGTAAATAGTGCTGCAATAAACATAGGGGTGCATCTGTCTTTTTCAAATTGAGCTGCTGCATTCTTAGGGTAAATTCCTAGGAGTTGGATTCGTGGGTCAAATGGTATTTCTATTTTGAGTTTTTTGAGGAACCTCCATACTGCTTTCCACCATGGTTGAACTAATTTGCAGTCCCACCAGCAGTGTAGGAGGGTTCCCTTTTCTCCACATCCTCGCCAACATTTGTTGTTGTTTGTGTTTTGGATGTTGGCCATCCTCACTGGTGTGAGGTGATATCTCATTGTGGTTTTAATCTGCATTTCTCTGATGATTAGCGATGTGGAGCATCTTTTCATGTGCCTGTTGGCCATCTGAATTTCTTCTTTAGAGAAGTGCCTATTCATGTCCTCTGCCCATTTCTTAATTGGATTATTTGCTTTTTGTTTGTTAAGGTGCATGAGTTCTTTATATATTTTGGATGTCAACCCCTTATCGGATACGTCATTTATGAATATATTCTCCCATACTGTAGGATGTCTTTTTGTTCTACTGATGGTGTCCTTTGCTGTACAGAAGCTTTTCAGCTTGATATAGTCCCACTTGTTCATTTTTGCTTTTGTTTACCTTCCTCGGGGAGATATGTTCATGACGAAGTCGTTCATGTTTATGTCCAAGAGATTTTTGCCTATGTTTTTTTCTAAGAGTTTTATGGTTTCATGACTTACATTCAGGTCTTTGATCCACCTTGAGTTTACCTTTGTGTATGGGGCTAGACAGTAGTCCAGTTTCATTCTCTTACATGTAGCTGTCCAGTTTTTCCAACACCAGCTGCTGAAGAGGCTGTCATCTCCCCATTGTATATGCAAGGCTCCTTTATCAAATATTAATTGACTGTATATGTTTTGGTTAATGCTTGGATTTTCTATTCTGTTCCACTGGTCTGTGGGTCTGTTTTTGTGCCAGTACCAAATTGTCTTGATTACTGTGGCTTTGTAGTAGAGCTTGAAGTGAGGGAGCGTAATTGCCCCTGTTTTATTCCTCCTTCTCAGGATTGCTTTGGCTATTTGGGGTCTTTTGTGGTTCCATATGAAATTTAGAATTATTTGTTCCAGTTCATTGAAGAAAGCTGTTGGTATTTTGATAGGGATTGCATTGAATCTGTAGATTGCTTTAGGTAGTATAGCCATTTCGACAATATTTATTCTTCCTAGCCAAGAGCATGGGATGCATTTCCATTTGTTAGTGTCCTCTTTAATTTCTCTCAGGACTGTCTTGTAGTTTTCAGAGTATAGGTCTTTCACTTCCTTCGTTAGGTTTATTCCAAGGTATTTTATTCTTTTTGATACAATTGTGAATGGAATTGTTTTTCTGATTTCTCTTTCTGTTAGTTCATCATTAGTGTATAGGAAAGCAACAGAGTTCTGCGTGTTAATTTTGTATCCTGCAACTTTGCTGAATTCAGATATTAGTTCTAGTAGTTTTTGAGTGGAGTCTTTAGGGTTTTTTATGTACAGTATCATGTCATCTGCAAATAGTGACAATTTGACTTCTTCTTTACCAATCTGGATGCCTTCTATGTCTTTGTTTTGTCTGATTGCTGTGGCTAGGACCTCCAGTACTATGTTGAATAACAGTGGAGAGAGTGGGCATCCTGGTCTTGTTCCCAATCTTAGATGAAAAGCTTTCAGTTTCTCGCCATTAAGTATGATGTTAGCTGTGGGTTTGTCATATATGGCCTTTATGATGTTGAGGTACTTGCCGTCTATACCCATTTTGTTGAGAGTTTCAATCATGAATGGATGCTGAATTTTATCAAATGCTTTTTCAGCATCTATGGAGATGATCATGTGGTTTTTGTTCTTCTTTTTGTTGATGGGGTGGATAATGTTGATGGATTTTCGAATGTTGTACCATCCTTGCATCCCTGGGATGAATCCCACTTGATCATGGTGTATGATCCTCTAGATGTATTTTTGAATTTGGTTTGCTAATATTTTGTTGAGTATTTTTGCATCTACGTTCATCAGGGATATTGGTCTGTAATTTTCTTTTTTGGTAAGGTCTTTGACAGGTTTTGGTATTAGAGTGATGCTGGCTTCATAGAATGAGTTTGGAAGTATTCCCTCCTCTTCTATTTTTTGGAAAACTTTAAGGAGAATGGGTGTTATTTCTTCTCTATATGTCTGGTAGAATTCAGAGGTGAATCCATCTGGTCCGGGGGTTTTGTTCTTGGGTAGTTTTTTGATTACTGATTCAATTTCGTTGCTGGTGATTGGTCTCTTTAGTTTTTCTATTTCTTGCTTGGTCAGTCTTGGAAGGTTGTATTTTTCTAAGAAGTTGTCCATTTCTTCTAGGTTTTCCAGCTTGTTACCATATAGATTCTCATAATATTCTCTTATAATTGTTTGTATTTCTTTGGGGTCCGTTGTGATTTTTCCTTTCTCATTTCTGATTCTGTTTATGTGTGTAGATTCTCTTTTTCTCTTAATGAGTCTGTCTAGGGTTTTATCTATTTTGTTTATTTTTTCAAAGAACCCGCTCTTGGTTTTATTGATTTTTTCTATTGTTTTGTTCTTCTCAATTTTATTTATTTCTTCTCTGATCTTTATTATGTCCCTCCTTCTGGTGACTTTGGGCCTCATTTGTTCTTCTTTTTCCAATTTCAGTAATTGTGTCTTTAGACTATTCATTTGGGAATGTTCTTCCTTCTTTAAATAGGCCTGGATTGCAATATACTTTCCTCTTAGAACTGCCTTTGCTGCGTCCCACAGAAGTTGTGGCTTTGTGTTGTTGTTGTCATTAGTCTCTATATATTCTTTGATTTCTGTTTCGATTTGGTCATTAACCCATTGATTAATTAGGAGAATGTTGTTAAGTCTCCATGTATTTGTGAGCCTTTTTGATCTCTTTCTAAAATTTATTTCTAGTTTTATACCTTTGTGATCTGAGAAGTTGGTAGGGTTCAATATTCTTGAATTTACTGAGGTTCTTTTTGTGGCCTAGTATGTGGTCTATTCTGGAAAATGTTTCATGTGCACTTGAGAAGAATATGTATCCTGCTGCTTTTGGGTGCAGAGTTCTGTAGATGTTTGTTAGGTCCATCTGTTCTAGTGTGTTGTTCAGTGCCTCTGTGTCGTTACCTATTTTCTCTCTGGTTGATCTGTCCTTTGGAGTGAGTGGTGTGTTGAAGTCTCCTAAAATGAATGCATTGCTTTCTATTTCCTCCTTTAATTCTGTTAGTAGTTGTTTCACATATGCAGGCGCTCCTGTGTTGTTGGGTGCATATATATTTATAATGGTTATGTCTTCTTGTTGGACTGACCCCTTTATCATTATGTAATGTCCGTCTTTATCTCTTGCTACTTTCTTCGTTTTGAAGTCTATTTTGTCTGATACAAGTACTGTAACACCTGCTTTTTTCTCCTTGTTGTTTGCATGAAATATCTTTTTCCATTCCTTCACTTTTAGTGGAGGTATGTCTTTGGGTTTAAAGTGAGTCTCTTGAAGGCAGCATATAGATGGGTCTTGTTTTTTTATCCATTCAGTGACTCTATGTCTTTTGACTCGTGCATTCAGTCCATTTACATTTAGGGTGATTATGGATAGGTACATACTTATTGGCATTGCAGGCTTCAGATTAGTGGTTACCAAAGGTTCAACGTTAACTTCCGCACTATCCAAAAGTCTAACAGGTAACTTAATATGCTATTACAAACACAATCCAAAGGTTCTTTTTTGTTTGTTTGTTTCCTTCCTCCTTTTTCTTTCTACTCCAATCTTTATATATTAGGTATCATAATCTGTACTGTTTGTCTATCCCTTGATTGACTTGGGGATAGTTAATTTAATTTTGCATTTGCTTAGTAATTAGCTGTTCTAGTTTCTTTACTGTGGTTTTATTACCTCTGGTGACAGCTATTAAACCGTGGGAACACTTCCATCTATAGCAGTCCCTCCAAAGTACAGTGTAGAGATGGTTTGTGGGAGGCAAATTCTCTCAGCTTTTGCTTATCTAGGAACTGCTTAATCCCTCCTTCAAATTTAAATGATAATCTTGCTGGATAAAGTAATCTTGGTTCAAGGCCCTTCTGCTTCATTGCATTAAATACATCATGCCACTCCCTTCTGGTCTGTAAGGTTTCTGCTGAGAAGAGTGATGATAGCCTGATGGGTTTTCCTTTGTATGTGATCCTATATTTCTCTCTGGCTGCTTTTAATAGTCTTTCCTTATCCTTGATCTTTGCCATTTTAATTACTATATGTCTTGCTGTTGTCTTCCTTGGGTCCCTTGTTTTGGGAGATCTGCGTACCTTCATGGCCTGAGAGACTATCTCCTTCCCCAGATTGGGGAATTTTTCAGCAATCACCTCCTCAAAGACACTTTCTATCCCTTTTTCTCTCTCTTCTTCTTCTGGTACCCCTATAATGCGAATATTGTTCCTTTTGGATTGGTCACACAGTTCTCTCAATATTCTTTCATTCTTAGAGATCCTTTTTTCTGTCAGTGCCTCAGCTTCTTTGTATTTCTCTTCTCTAGTTTCTATTTCATTTATTGTCTCCTTCACCGTATCCAATCTGCTTTTAATACCGTGCATTGAGTTCTTCAATGCTTGGATCTCTAACTGGAATTCATTCCTGAGTTCTTGAATATCTTTCTGTACCTCCATGAGCATGTTAATGATTTTTATTTTGAACTCCCTTTCAGGGAGAGTCATAAGGTCCATATCATTTAAATCTTTCTCAGGAGTTGTATTCATAATTTTACTCTGGACCAGGTTCCTTTGGCGTTTCATATTTGTGGATGGCGCCCTCTAGTGTCCAGAAGCTCTTCTCTCTGGAGCTGCTCAGCCCCTGAAGCAATGCAGGGATTGTAGGGGAATGGTATTGGAGCCTCCAGGAGGAAAGGGATGTTTCGTGGTTTCTGGCTGCTATGCCTGTCCCCACTGCCTGAACCAGTGGGCTGAGCACACAGGTATAAGCCTCTGTGCTTTGCGTTTTTAGTTGCTGTAGACAGATCTTCCCTCTGGCTAGCCTAACACCAGGGAAGGATTTCCTGGTTTGCAAGCCCAGTGGGGCTGGCCAGAAGAAAGGCGCACTAGTCTGCCTGACGCAGAAGGGGTTCTTGGAGCTGTGTAGGCAGCCAGGGAGCTGGAGCACCTGAAGATCGTGAAAGCTCCCAACCTGCTGGGCAGAGTGCACCCGCACAATTTTGTCTGCCTGTCCTTTCTCCTGAGCAATGAGCTCTGTGCAATCCTTGCCCCTTTAGCAGCCCTCTTGCTAAGGGCTTCTTTGTTAGGAAGTCTCTCAGACTGCCCGCCTTTCTTTTGTCCCAGAGCAGCTGCGTATGGATCCCTGCTTTCAAAAGCAGCTGGAATCTTAGTCTCTCCCAGAATTCTGCTTGCCTTAACTTTCCAACCCCCTAATTACAAGAGTATCATGCAAGCACCATGAAATGTAGGTTTGTGCTCCCAGAGCGGATCTCCAGAGTTAGGTATTCAGCAGTCCCACATCTCCACTCCCTCCCTGCTCCGTTCCTGTTCCTCCTGCCTGTGAGCTGGGGTGGGGGAAGGGCTTGGATGCCGCAGGACCACAGCTTTAGTATGTTACCCTTTTCTGTGAGGGCTGCTCTTGTCTCCAGGTGTATGCAGTTTGTTGCCGTCCTCTTTCCCGTTGCTCTTTCAAGAGTAGTTGTAGTAGCTTTATTTTCATACTATATGAGGTTTTAGGAGGAAGCCTCTGTCTCACCTCTCATGCCGCCATCTTTAATCCGTGTCTCTAAAGGCTTTTATTTTTAACAGCTTGCTCAGAATTGCTTGCCAGGTCCTACACCAAGCATCCCCTCTGGCTGCAGCTCATGCTTGCCTGCCTCTTCTGGCAGGAACTCCATGGGCGGATCCTTGGTGACTGGCAAACACCAGACCAATTACATATCAGAAACACAGAGGAGGAGAGAATGGCCATTTTCTCTCCGCCCGTTGCTGCAGATGGACAGGAGGCTCTGAAACATCCGTTGGTGTGTAAAGGATTAAGGCCAAGTGGGAAATTATCTAGACATTCTGGGTGAAAACTTCTCTTTACCCAACCCCCACTTATCTTGAGCAAGTTACTTACATCTTCTGATTTTGTTTCTTCTGCATAAAATAATAATATCCACTTCGAAAGACCGTTATGAGACAAATGAAATGTGGCACATAAAAGATTTTGCAAGGTAAGTAGCATATGCTACCTAGTAGTTATTATCACTGCTATTATACTCATCATTATTAGGTCCAGAGACCCTTTCCAGGACAGAGGAGGCTCAAGGGAAAAGGAAATGTAAAAATTTGAAAAGGGAAATGAAAATGGAAAAAAAAAAAAGAATGGAAAAGAAAACTGATCTGAATGCATTCTCAACTATGGTCCAACTGATTGGCTTTACATATTAATTTGATATAGGTTGTGATCTGGATATGTGCCTTTGTATATTTTCACTACATTCCCCATGTAATTTTTAACCAAGAACTTAGAAAGTCACCTTAGAAAATTATGTTTAGTTTCATCATCACAGAAAGATCAAAGACCTACCTAATGATAACCTATAACCCTGTAACTAAAATGAGCATATAGCCAAAGATCATTGTCTCCTTTTCTTTGCTTTCCTTCTGGAACTTTATTTTGTAATGCACAAAAATATATTCATGAGCTGTCTCTTTGTCCTCATGTGCACAGCACATTCAAAGAAACTTTGGTAACACTCCAGACAAATTCCAGTCTAGTTTCTGATGTCAGGTTGGTTATTGACTGAAGATCCTACGCGCTGCCTCGCATGTCTAAGGGGAGGGTTCCTGTGGGTAGTAAATGGAGCAAGGGCCATGATAGCTTCCAGGAAGGCCTCCCATTCCCAGATGCATTTATTTCTGAGGGTTGCCTAACAGAGTACCACACACTGGGCAGCTTCAAACAGCAGTTCTAGAGGCTGGAAATCTGATATAAATGTGTCAGCAGGGTCACTCTCTCTTTGAAAGTGACAGGGGAATCTATCCTTGCCTCTTCCTAGCTTCTGCTGGTTTGCAAACTCTCTGGCACTCCTCAGCTTGTAGACTCCTCACTGCAGTCCCCTGGTTCACATGCTGTTCTGTCTCTCTTCATACTGGCCCCACTCTGTACGTGTCTGGCTCTAGGTCCAAATGTCCCCCTTTTACAAGGACACCAGTCGTATTGGCTTAGGACTCACCCATTAGACTTCATTTTAACCTGATTAAGTCTATAAAGACCCTATTTCCAAATAAGGTCACATTCTGAGGTATTGGGGATTAGGGCTTTAACATATCTTTTTAATGTTTTTTTGTGGGGGGTGGGTACCCCAAGCCCCAGGGATCCTTATATTTATATTGGATAAGGCTCTACATACAGTTTTGGTATTTGAGAGAGCACAGAGGCATCAGACAAATGTAAATTCTCATCAACTAAAGGGAGTTTCAGTCGAATTTTATTGAAATTGGATTAAAATTTGTTTCAATTTCTTAAATGTAAATCTTGTCATTACATTGTGAATGGCACACTGTATTACACTTTTTGTGCCGAAAATGTAAATTTGCAAAGGGTATAAACATTTTGAAATCTCTGTACGTTTTGTAATCCTGTTGTGACATTTCTATTACGCTGGGAGCTTCTACAAATAAAAGTGGCCAAGGCCTTTGGGCACAAGTCAAGTGTATCTTCATGAATGAACGTGATTTGCATCTCTTTTTCAAGGATTTATTGTAAGGAGGCAACTATTTTCGTTTAATGTTTGCTTTCCTGTGAAGAACCTTTCAAGGAACAGAAAAATAAGGGACACACCCCATTGTTAAAATCAATTTCCTGAAAAGGGAGTAGTAGGTAATAAGACACACAATTCTTACATGTGCCAGGCATTTCCTAGCGGTGACAAATTTGTAACTCATAGCCTATTGATTGTGTAACTTTCAGAATAAATATGGAAAGATTGCTCTTCTAAAATTCTTGGTTCTTAAAAACTTTGTATTCTGATATTTTCCCCATAGCTGTTTTATTTGATTGCATTGCATAGGTGTACTGTTTTTACAGTTTCTCTACTTGTTCTAAGAATCCAGAAACAGGATTGAAGAGAAAGTCAGTTTCTGCCTATCTGACACCTGATATGTGTTGAATAATGGCCAATTGGCTGTATTTAAGCGACGAATACATTATTTGTGCATTTTATTGAAACATATACATGTTTAAACACTGTGTGAACATGTCCTCGTGTATCCTATTTTTACATTTACTTTGAAACTTCCTAGTCCTTGGGGTATTTTTATGGTCAGGCACATATGCATGCAATGATTGTATGATCACCCTTGGATTATGTATTGCCTCTAATGAAATTAACTTTTTGCTCACCCCTGGGCAACTTTTGGAAATAAGACAATAGTCTCAGTTGTTTGTTTCCTGGAGAGATGTTAATGATTAACTTGAAAAAGGAAGAATTTCTTTTACCCCACTGCCTAATTTTTCATAATTCCGTAGAATTGCTGTATACCTTATCTTTGTTTAATATATCCCATACAAGATATTAACTTGTATAACGCTGTTGTACATGTATTCTTGGCTAAGGAGAAAGCACTACCATACCTAAAGACTTTAGCTCTTTCCAGTTGGGTTGATTGTTTTTTTACATTCAGCCTTGTCCACAGCCAGAAAATTTCAAATTCAGGCTTTGCTTTAATGGTTGTTAGATAAAGCATCCATCTGGTTTATTTGGATACTAACTACCTTTTGCCTGAATCCATGTATTAAATAATGTTTTCCACGTGTGACTAGCAATTCTTTATTGGGGTACTCCAGCAGGATGTGAAATACTAAAGAAATGTGAAGTACTCTGGCTGGCTAAGAGTTTTCAGCATGTGAAGAGTGTGCTTCAGGACATGCTTAGGTGGGCAACACAATGTAAGACCCAAGGAGAAGGCATACTGGGCTGTGATGGCTGAAGCATTTGGCCTTTAGCCATAGATGCCTGCAGGGTATTCAGTGGGGTTAGGTCCTCTCTTGGGCTAGGGAGAGAAGTCTCTGGGCTAACCCAAGGGGCCTTTGTAGCAGGCTGAGTTGAGGTTTGCTTGCCTGATGGCTTAATGTCTGAGTTTCAGGATTAAGCACAAGACTAGAGTCATGCACTGAGCTTTGTATCTCTACTACCTCTTTTAATTTGCCTAATAATACTATTCAGTAGGTACTAGTATTCTCTCCCATTATATTTTGAGGCAACTGACAGTCATAGAGGTCAAATGCTTTGATCACAGAGATAACAGTAATGGAGTAGAGATCTGAACTCTGGCAGTTTGACTACAGGTACCCCCTTTGTTTGCAATCGGCTCTTCACAATTCCTTAAGGGGACTATATGAAATGCAAAAGGTGTGGGCTTTATGTATACACAGTCCTGGGTTCACCTCCCAATTCAACACTTAATAGGTGGGCGTCTTTGAGTCCATTTTCCAATCTTTCTAGGTTTCAGTTTCATCATCTGTCAAAAATGAATTTGCTGGGAGGATTAAATGAGATAACTCATGTGAATGCCCAGCTCGACAACTAGTAAGTGTTCAAAAATGCCAGCTCATTTCCCTTTGAGCTATTAGCTTATATTTCATCCGTAACGCTAAATGATTCTCCCAATGCGGCCCATCCCTCTCGTGCTGGGAATAGCACCATAGTCGTGCTGCTAAATTGCCTTTGCTTCAGTAGATGCGTCTCAGATTTGGGGCCTTGGCCAAAGTTCCTGGAGTTTTGTTTCCCTTCAAGCAGAGGTAAATCCATCCAGACATCCTCCTTTTAAGTACAGGGGGCTGCATCTGTTTAAGCCCCCAAATAATACCTTGTGATTGGAAATGTTTCAGTAATATTATTTGTGTGTTTTATTGAAGCAGAGTTTACAATTATTAGCGACACCAGGAATTTCAGACATTTAAACACAGTCTTGACATTTCCAGACAAACCACATCCCTGTGCAATTATTAGTTTATCTACATATCTTCCATCCAAATCCCAAAGTGGAGCTGGCCTCTGTGGGAGGCGGTCCCTCTGAGGACAGGCTCTCCGCCATCCTGTCAGTGGCAGGCAGACAACCCTGGAACTCAGCTGGGGGTTGCTATAAAGTGCTTTCCTTCTATTTAGCTAGTAATTTGCTGCCTGGCTCTGATCACTTCCTAGTCACTGCCAGTTTGGCTAGATTATCCCAGCTCCTTGTTTGAATCTGACCTTAAGGATTTAAAAGAATTAAAAACACGGTTTTCCTTCCCTTGGCATTCACTCCTTTGGTCACATGATCTCTTTACAGGGTCCACTTCAGCTAGTCTCTCACAACCCCACATCTGTGCAGAAGAAGGAAACACAAAGAAAAACCAGCCTATCCTTCAAAGTCCCAAAATCTTACCTCCAGCCATGAGCTTAACATTTTTGTTGTCATTTTTGCTTCTTTGTTTCACTTGAGTAATTTTTTTTAATAGAAAGAAACCATAATGCCTTTAAATTTAAGTAACCAGAATGGGTGTGCATGTTGTGTTAATAGAGAAGATGAGTTGGGTCTCCTTTGAAAAAGGTATGTCTGCCACTTGATCTTCACAATTATTGTGATACAGGAATTGCGGTCTCCCCCTGCAGATGAGGAACAAAGGCTGACCGAGAGTAAGGCATTTGCATGTGATCATACCTAGGCTGTAGGGCTGGATTTGAACCATAGTCCATGCCATCCGAAGCCTACAGTTTTCTAACTACTTCCTGCTGCTTAAATTTGAGAGAGGCAAAGAGGCAAGACTTACAACCTTCACCACAGGCCCCAAACACACATAAACAGAATGATGGACTCTGATAGGCTGATGTTTATTGCTGTTTTAAGCCTGTCTATTCTCAGTTAAAAATCAAACATTTAGTTGGACCAATCTAATATCCTTACATTCAACAGGACGTTGTTGAGTGTGCCATGTATGCACTGGGAAAACTGGAAGACATTCTCAGGAAAGATTGGGAACAATTGAAGACTTTCAAACAACAGCGTGATGTGAACCTATCTGAGGTTCAGGAAGATGGATTAGGAGAAGGACTGAAGGTAAGATGTTTCAGAAGGCATCTTTCTGGGCCAGGCAAGAAATCATGATGACTTGATCAATAATTTCTCACACCAAAATTAAGACAATGAGACTTTCTTTAGGTTGCTATACCCAGTGGGGTATATTAGTAAGCACTCCCAATATTGGCCTAGTTTCTCTCTTTCACTACTTCTCCCATTCCTGCACGTTGGTGGGGGACTGGGATGACCCGGTTCTGAGTACTATCTTCCCTATTTGAGGCCTCACTCATTTGGTGTTGGGGGCAGAAGTGGCATGCTGGGTTACAGGGAGATGAGGCAGGGAGAGCTGAGGCCCCATGGATGAAACAGCCTTGCCCAGTGAGCTGCTCTGTGTAGCTCACATGGCTGAAGCAGAGGAAGCAAAGGGAGAGTCTTGTTGAGAGTTAAGACATGTCTAGATCAGAAAGTCTGTTCTAGGTCATACTGCCAAGACTCAGCCCTATCCCATGAGACAGTGGGGAGCCACAGAGAGGTTTTAAGTCAAGTTGATCGGAAACATGGGGTAATGTGCACATTTTATTTTATAAAGATCAGCTCAGGAAAACTGGAGGTAGTACAATTGAGAGACTATTGCAATAATCCTAGTGAGGAAAATAGAAGCCCAAACTAAGTTAGTATTTACAGTAAAGGGAAGAAGAGGCAGGAAGTGAGAGAAGGTAAGGACTTAGACTCCACGGCCTGGGTGACTGACTGTGTTGGGGAAGGTGGAGTCTGAGAAGGAACCTGGATGTCTCCAGATTTTTGGATTGGGTGATGTCAGAGCCCTTCACTGAGATGGAGGACAGGGGAGGAGCTGATGTGGAAGGATGGTCAGGGGTTCAGTTTGGGATGATTCCTTTTGAATGTCTGTGGGACCCCCAAGGGGGACTAGAGGTCTAGGGAGCAGTTGGATGGATGGAGATGAATCTCCTGGGAGAGCCGCAGGGTGGAGATCCTCTGAGCACAGGACCTGCTTGAAGAAGGAGGAATAGATGATGAGACCGGCAGCATAAGAGCGAGGAAAAAGAACCTGGTCCTTAGCAGCCGGTTTTAAAAGAGAATTCCATTCAACTCTCAGGGGCCTGGTTCATTCATTCTTTATTATTTCAGTTAAAAAAAAATTGTAATCTTCAATCAAAATGTACCAAAACTAATTAAAAAAATTTTTTTAAATCTTAATTACTCTTATTATTTAACCTCTTCTCTTATAATCCCTGCAAAAAATTTGAGGAGTGATATCATAAGACATTTGATGCTTTACTCCAGATGTTATTCAGTCACTCATTCATTCATTCTCTTTTGCATTTATTTGTCTGCCTTTCCCACTAAACATTTATCAAACACCACCAATGTGTCAAGAGCTGTTCAGGGTCTGGAGTTATAGGATGTATTATAGTATATAAAGCAGACAAGGACCACTGATCTCATGGAGTTCACATGACAGTGGAGGGAAAACATAAGAAAATATGGAAACAAGGAAGAAAATTTCATCGTGTCCATCAAAACTCTGCCATACACCTACATTATCCATGAATCTAATTTAAAAGATAAAAAATTATTGGTAGAATTTTGACTGCATGCAACTAGTAATGGATTTCTGGGCCCCTTTAAAGTACATTTCCATAGTTAAATTTTGTGGAATCTGCTGATCTCTCTGGTGAACACTCAGGTGCCTATCATTTTTTGGTTACGGTTTCTGAACGGATTCCCTTTTTTCCCCATTAACTGTCTGCCTCTGGATGTGGCAAGTGAGGAAACGAGGTATCGCATTATAACACTGCTCATCACATTCTCCATGGGCTGGGAGAGAGACTCGCGGGCATGGCGTGGGTATCCACTTGAGTGTGGAGGCACTTTTGGTCCCCAAGAATGCCCTCCTTGAGGCGGTGGGAGCCCAGAACAAGGAATGGGCTTGCTTTGCTCACTCAGATGCATTTAAGCAATCTCTTCCTTAGTAACAGCCAAAGGAAGTGCTGTGAAAACCATGTTCTTCAAATCACAGAATCAGGTGATTGTGCATTGAGGCAGTTGAGCCAGTCAAAACTGCACTTGATGAATGAATAATTCGAGAGCTTCTTTATAAAAGTGACGGGTTTTTAAATGGCCACCATATGGGGGCAGGCAGGTGGCTGGCAAAGGTTTCTGTCCTGCTTTTGCTAGACAGGCTGCCCTCCAGCATGCTGTCAATGAAGGGCACTGATACAAAGTGATTCCTGAAGCCTCTTGCCAGGCTGTGTCTTGACAGAGGACACTCCTGCCTGAGCAGGCAGCAGGTGCTGGACCGGGCTGAGCCCTGAGCTCGCCTGCAGTTATGCTGTCAGCCTCTTTCAGCTCTAATGCTTCGTGACAACTGCCTACCTGAACTATGATCGTGGCAGCAAACCTCTGCAAAATTGATGGGGGATTGCACACAGAAAAGTGGCTTCTCATGTTATGTGAGGCAGAACACCCTGGTTCTCTTTGCCAGCGGGAGACAGAAGGTTAGGGTCAAGACCTGGGCAATGGTGTAGATTTGAAAATCCAGATTTGCGATGGACTCGACCTCCTTCCCGGCTCTACGTGTCACATGCATTTGTTTTCTCTCTAATGCACGATTCTCAGCTGCTCTTAAAATAATATTACCAAAAGATTATCTTTGAACTGGATTCCACATGACATTAAGTAACATAGAAGGCTGACAATAAATGTGATGAGTCAATGCTCCCACTCTGGATCAAGTAGGATAAAATCCCACATTGTCCTTGGTTGTCTGGATCAAGCTGAATGTTTTGTGTGAATTATACAGATGAATGAAGCTTATTCAGTGGTTCACAGTCAACGGCTTATGCTGTACCACTGAACACCCCTCTCCTGCACAGATCAAAAACACATTTTTATCCCAAACCTCTGTTGTCTTTGGCTCATCAAAATTATTAAAACTAAATTAAACTGACTTTGTTGTTTTGTTTCCTGGCCTTTAGGAATGGAAAAGATGCAGCTAACCTAAGAAATCATGGAGAACTAAGTGGTAGTCAGAGGCATACAAAATATTAAACCCTAGTTATTAGGAAATCAAATAAAATAACGCATGTAAAGTGCTTATTGAGGTGCCTTGATAAATGTTTGCCGTCTAAGTTTATTATTATAAAAAATTTAATTACCAGGGCTTATGGCATTTCTGTCATTGTTCAGATGTTGCTATCTTCTCTTCTCCCGTCTTTGTGACTGTAGAGGTAGGAAAGGGGTAGCAAGGTGGTTCGTCTGCATATGTCAGTTCAGTAAGAATCTAACTGAGCAACTGTAGAATGCGTAGGATGTGCTTAAAAAGGGGAATCCTGGGAAATAATAGTTCTACTGTGCCTTGAAAGTATATCAATGTCTGAACCACATGAAACTCCAGGCTGTTTCTCATATTATCTAATTGATAGAAATACTGTTCTACCATAAAGTTGAAAATGGAATCTAATGAAAACATATGCCTCAAGTATGAACTTTTCCACATCTTTCCTGGTCTTCCTCTCATTGGAATCCCAGGACCGTGTGTGACGCCACAGTCCTTGGGGCATCTACCTGAGAGCCAGTTTCAAACAGGCAGGGGTGAACCCATGTTGATGGCAATAATAGTTTTGAAAGATTTTTAAAAGTGCAGTGTCACCCTGGATATCAAAAATGCCCTACAGGGCTCACAGCTTTAAATACAGATCTTGCACTTATTTTATTTTATCTTAATTTATTTTATTTTATGTGGCTAATATGTCTGTCGCCTTTGTTGTGTGCCAGGTGCTGTTTTAGGCACTTTCCAAATATTGACTCATTTAAACTTAACAGAACCATGGGAGGTAAGTACTATTATTAGCGCCTCCTTACAGATGATGAAACTGAGGCAGTGAGGACAGGTAACATACCCTGAGTCTGTGTCTATGTTCTCAATCACCACGCGGCCTCTGTATTCAGTGTTCCAGGGCAGCCATGCTACATTTCAAAGACGTAAAGCTTTGAGGCTAATTTTTCCCATATGAATTAGGGTGTCTTACAGGGTATCTTACTAAACTTCAGAGAAGTTTTAATTTTGTAGTGTTCTCTTAAAAATTGGAAATTGCTCCTAATTGGTCGTTTTAACTTTGAGCATTTCAACTTCTTTGAGTGTAAAACATTTTTCTTTAATATAAAACCCTACTCTCATCCCCTAGGATAATTTTAAAATAAAAAACGGGAAATGGCAGCCTGAACCCATCCCCATGACCACCATCGACCTCAGGGAATCCAGCAAGAAATACTCAGGTTGAAAGAAACTCAATGTCCCAAGGTCTGGGATCCTTAAGAAGGTCACCCCTGAGGCCTCTCAGGTGCAGAGCACCTGCATCGCCAGTGCGGTTGGTGGCGGGGAGCCTTGCTCGTGAAGCCCAGGGAGGAGAGAGAAGATCCTGCCGCTGCTTTAGGGGGCCCCCACTCTCGGTGCGGAGGCCCTAGCGGGCTGCAGGTATTGCGGGGGTCAGCCTCCTGGGGAAGAAACTCCAAGCGTCTCTCACAGCCGGCCAGTCTAGCACTGCCCGGCCTCCAGAAGCCTGGGTGGCCTGGTCCTGATGGGCCCACTGCCTGCCGCGAGCTGACAGAGCAAGCAAAGGGGTTTTGGTTGCTTGAGGAAACAGAGCTGCCATGGATGAAGATTTAAAGAATGAAGTAGAAGAGAACTTGAAAAACAAATGAAAAAAAAAAGTTGCGAAGGCTTTAGCAATGCTTTTAGGAAATGATGAGAACAGTAAAACTGTAATTTTCAAATTAAAACAATTCATTAGTGGAAGGGAAAAAGAGAATCCATACCACTGAAACAAAATTAGTGTCTGGAGGATCAAACGGAGGAACAGTTTCAAACACAGAGCAAAGAAATGAAGGGAAAGAAGTGAAAATCATGCATGAGAAGGTGGGTTAAGAAATAGGGAAGACAAATGTAGGACTTCTAATAAACAGGTAATAACCATGACTGAAGGGGAAAAGTAAGAAAAGGAAATGAAGCAATAATAGTGTGCATGCACGTGGGAGTACATGTGTGAACAAGTCCCTGAGCTGAAGAAACACATGAATTTTCAGATTGAAAGGGTTCATCAAATCTCAAAATGATTAAAATAAAAAATGCTCTCAAGTAAGCATATCATTTCCCCCTACCTCCTGAACAAGACAGATTTCATTCCGGCCTCAGAGTTCAGCATCCAATGGGGTAGACTCATAAGTACTGAAGTGGTGTTACAGAACCATAAGAAGAGAAACCCAGAGAACTGTGGGACATAGGGAAGGGCCCCCAACTCAGATCGGAGGGCTGTCCGTGCTGAGATGGGGCGGAAGTGCATGAGTTAGCCAGAAGAGGATAAAATGATCCAGGAGACGGAAGGGAGGACATGTTGGAAGAATTGAAAATAATCTTGCTGGCAAGAATCCAGGGAAGGCATTGGCAGTGGGGAGGCAGAGAATTAAGCTGGGACCAGATAATTATGGAGTGTCTTCTGTGTTCTGGGCACCACTCTGGGTATTTTAATCCTTATGATGGCCATATGATGTAGGCACATCCCCATTTTTCAGATGAGCAAATTGAGGCAGGGGAGGTTAACTAACTTGTTGAAGGTCACCCCGCTAAGCTAGTTAAACGGTGGAGCCAGGCAGTCTGGCTCCAGAGCGCACACTCTAAGGATGTTGACAAAGGAAGGATTTTATTTTTCAGTACTGGTTGACCTTAGGAACCGTATCTAGTGGTTTCAGACATAAGAGGATAGTCTTGGCTAAGCCACCCTCACGCAGCTCCGTGCAGTAGCTGACACACATGCCCGCCTGTCGCATCTGAGAACTTATCTGAGTGTTCTTAAACCATGGGTAAATGATCCCCAGGCTGTCTTTAAGATAATTAGAAACAAATGGAAAATAGTTCTCCTATATTATCAACAGCATATCAGCAAAACTTGTGTCTTAAAATGTGCATTCAATTTCTAATATTAAAAAACACAGTTAAAGCCATATGTTGGATATTATCACGCATCTTTGTGAAATTAGTAGGGGACCCATTTGAATAACCATTTTGTTTAGATCAAACTTACTGGAGTTTTTTTTTTTAAGTTGTTCCTCCCCTTTTCCTCTGACCCCTTTGCAAATCCAAATCTGAAAGAAAAACTGTGTGTGTGTGTGAATGTGTGCATGCTTATTCATATGCGGGTGACTGCAGTGGGGAGGGATTGTCAAAAACCAGATCTTAGGTTTGGAAAATTGTTATTTGGAGAGATAGAGAAGGGTGGGGAAGTCAGTAATTATTCAAGAGGGACATAGACTGCTGGCAGTTAATATGTGGTGTGCCCAAAAGGGCTCTTCGTTTTTCTTTATTTCTGTTTCTTTCTTTGGCCTAGAGCTTTGGTGAAACAGAGAGCCGGTCTGCTTTGTCTAATCTTGTAGTTATTCCCCTAAATGCCTGATGACCATATCATGTAGCTCTACGAGAAAGGCTTTTAAAACTTCTGCACAATCAATGCTTGGGAAACTTTAATCATTGTTGTTTTGCTAATTTCCCCATTTAAGGTCATCATATGGAAGTAAACTCTGGGCAGACCGGCTTTTCCGAAATGAGCAGTGCCTTGAAAGAGATGCCTGCAACATTACCTTCTATTTCTAGAGAATGAGAATCATGAAAGGAGTTACACTGGTCTATTTGGAAAAACAATATGTTAAACAACCGTTTTGTACCAACCGGTGCCATCTACATGTTGTGCAGGGATGAATTCACAGTGGCCCTAATCAGTGCTGGGAGGAAAATCCATCCGGACCATCAACCAGAATGTTAGGGCAAGAGTCCTGTGGATTCCTGCCAATCCCCCCCCCAAAAATCACATTTTGTAGCAAATGAGTTCAAGTTCCATAGAAGACACAGCGAAGAAGTAGATGGCTTAAAAAATATGAGGATAAAAGCGTATTTCTGATCACTGAAACTGAAAAGGGCCTTGTAAAACACAGAGGTTAGCCAAGGTAAGAAAAACAAAATTTGGGAAAAACATGAAATCAGTTGATTTAGTCTGCCTTAAGTAAAATTGAACAACAACAAAATCTCTTGATTGTAGGAGCTGAATCAGCAAATAGAAGAAAAATCTCCCAAAGAATCAACCCTATATTTACAACCCACTTGAGGTTTTTCACTCTGACAGACTAGTCACTAAGTATAGACGGTCCTCCCACTACTGGTTTGTACAGCTTTAAATTTGTCTCTTTCTTTGGTCTGGGCCCCAGGATATATTCTAGGTTCAGACTGTGTCACTTTGTGCTTTTTAACTGATGCTTCATCTATAACAAAGAGGCTAAGATTTTCCATGAGAACCTTTCCATGCAAAAACCTAATGGGCAGCTTACCTCACTGTCTAATAGAGGCAAAAATAGAGACGGCCAGTGGGATTAAAGGCCATTTGGTTTGGTAAATATGTATGGGGTATCTCCTTTGTGTGAGATACTTGGTTTGAGGTGTCAAGATAAGCAAACCATAGTCCTGGCTGTCAGAGCTGGTGTACATTCTGGTGAGAAGCTAAGACAGGTGACAGTTCTTCGATGAATGGCTGTTCCATTTTCTAAAAAATTCCAGGTTGACAAAAAGGACCTAGAAAAGAAACAGGCCTAAACAAATAAAAAACAATCTCCTTTGTGTGAGATACTTGGTTTGAGGTGTCAAGATAACTAAACCATAGTCCTGGCCATCAGAGCTGGTGTACATTCTGGTGAGAAGCTAAGACAGGTGACAGTTCTTCGATGAATGGCTGTTCCATTTTCTAAAAAATTTCAGGTTGAGAAAAAGGGCCTAGAAAAGAAACAGGCCTAAACAAATAAAAAACAAAGTACGGTTGTGTTCAAAGGACAGAGCAAGAGTACTTTCAAATGATGGGTTTAGGAAGATGACATTTTCTGCAGGGTCTGGAAAATGGAGAGGATTTTGAGAGGCAGGACGTTTCAGAGAGTGAAGAACCTGGGAAAAGATACTTGTGGGGAAGGAGGCTGTTGGTGGTGTCTGTGATGGCCCGGGACGGGGAGGGCGGTGGAGGGATGGTGGGTGGGAGCTTTAAATTCAGAGCCTTGAATGCTGGACAGAAATAGTTCAGTAGACACTTGAGAGTTGAGTTGTAGAGATGGTAGTGCTGGAAAACACTCCAGCTTGGTTCAGAGAAAACAGCTATGCCAAAGGGGCACAGAAGGGAGAGCCCAAATGTGATTTAAGAAGAATGCCAAACTTTGCTAGTCTTCCAAAGGTGTATTAGAAGGATCTGATCCATAATCCCAGCCACCTTTCTTTTACCTTGGTTTTTCTTCTCAAATTCCTCATCTTCCCATGTTCAACACCTCCCACCACTCCTCCTCCTCCTCCTCTGCCACCCCTAGTTGATGTGAATTTTATTCTTTCTAGGCCTAGTCTTCCTAGGCTGTGGTACCCTTTCTTCTGAGTCTCTTCTGTCCTCTGGCCCTGCTGGCCTGTCCATCTTTGCTCAATTTGGGGGTGGAAATTTAATCTAGTGGTAGCCTTCTTATGTTCTCAAGTCCCAAGAGCATGAATGGAAACTGAGAGAGTGACAGTGGAGAGGAAGGGATAGCTTGAGAGACCATTCGTGGTGGACTCAGCAGTGGGATTAGCAGCAGATCGCGTGCAAAGGGGGAGCCGTCAAAGGCAGCCTCCGGGTTCTACGTGGATGGTGAGTAGCTGCACGTGGACAGAGAAGTCTGGGAGCGGAAGTTTTGAGGGAAGGTGATGATTTCAGTCTCAGTGGTTGGCATATTGACCCTGAGGTGGGTATAGATGCGTATTACAGATGACAGAATTTCAAGTGGGGAGAACATTTTTCTAAGTGAAATGCTCAAATAAAAGTCTGACATAAGTTTTCACAAAGTGGCTAGGCATTTAGAAGGGGCAAGATTTTAACAGGTGGCATAATAAATAAAGATATTGTAACATGCCAGTCTGCAAAAGTTTGGCTTTATCCTATAGGCAAGGAGAAGCCACAGAAAGTTGCTGAGACACTAGGTAGATGACAGATTTTTTTTTAGATGAGATAAAGAGAGGTTGGCAGGAGGAGAGACTGGAGTCAGGGACAAATGCAAGGTGTAATGAATAGGTGATGGATTATGAAACCTAGGTTGGTAACAGTGGGAATGGAAAGGAAGAAACAAACATGAGAGATGCTTTAAAAGAGGCAATGTTCCAGTCAGGAGCATGATTCAGGCCACAGGCCAATCTGGCTCAAGTGTCTGTTCAGCCACTTCACGGCTGTGTGATCTTGGGTAAATGTACCCATTTGCTACATCTCTGAGCCTCAATTCCCTAACTTGTAAAATGAATATGAGTAGCATATCATCCCATTGCACTAGTATAAGAATTAAAAAACATAAACCACATAAAGTTCTTAACACAGTCATAACACTAGGTAAAAATGCTTTTTATTACTAAAAGTACAGTCCTTAGCAATAGTAATGATTGTGAAGAATGGAAGAATCAACAGGTCTAGGTGCCTAATTGAATATGAATGAATGGAAAGGGGTCCCTGAGGACCGATTTTGAACTTGGGTTATTGGAAGTGAGACCATGGAGACAGGGAAGTCAGGAGGGGTTGTGAAGAATGGTGTTTGGGCTGATTTTGCCAAGAATGGAGAAGGTGGGCAGCCCGGCCCTCCAGAACCAAATTATTCACTTGTTGATTCTCCAAATCAGTCTTGTGCTTTCAAATGGTTACAGTTTTTGACAGTTCTTGCTTGTTTTGCTGAAAGCCTCCAAGGCCAGGAGAAAGCAGGCAAAGAGATAACATTACGCCTTTTGTTGATGATAGTAGCTTAATGCGGGAGGGGGCAGAGCATCGGTAAAACTGATTCATTTTCCAGCCTTGCCATATATGGGTCTCTTGGCTCCCAAAGAAGTGAGCTTCCCGCGATGAGCTGCTTTTCCATTTTAGTCTTTTCTCTGCCAGAGTAGAAGCCCTTTCTACATGAAGCGCTTAAGGACATACAGATTTTATATCTCCTAATAGAATTTAATCATAAGACTGTCTAATGATCTGCTTAAGATTCTTTCTTGTTCAAAAATTACCATTTTTATGGCTCTTTTAGAATTTCTATTGAACAAAATATTAAAGAAACTGCAAATATGCTCTCTCTGGTGGGATCGGCAACTGAATCCTGTATGCTTTTAAAGAAGGTTCTAATGTAGAGAAAACTCCTGAAATTCCGATGTATTTGCACTTTAGTAATGTTATTAGAAATATTAACTTCGGAAGCATTTTTTCCCTTGTGTCATTACATTATGAACAACGAACTCAAAGTACTCCCATATTACCAGTTTAGTTGTTTATTTTTCCTTTATTTTTGACCCTCCGTCTTGTCCCCTTTCCATTTATTTTTTTGCTGTGATGTACTTCCTGTTTTATGCAAAAATGAGGCCCTTGACCAGAAATATTCAAATCTATGCGCATGCACATGGACAAGAGCCTGCTTATTATCTACGAAATCTGGATCAGACACTTCCTGATTGTCTGCAGCATTTTGTCAGGCTCTCCTGGAGTCCTGTCATCTGGCACAGATCGGTTCCCTCACGAAGGCCTTCCCAAGCCTGTGTCTGGTTTGTCAGCTCCTGTCTTCTGACTGACAGAGCCGACTTACTCTGCATCGATCGTCACCCCCTTCCCTATGCCAAGGAGACAGATGGAATGAAAGGAATAGGAATCAATAAGATGAAAAAAGTTTAATTTCCTTGGTCTTCCCACAGTATGCCACCTTTATTTCAAAGCTAGATTTTTCAGAAGAATGAGATACAGCTCCTTTAAAGAAAACGAGGGTTTAGAAGCTTCTTGAACACTTTGGAGTTTGCTTTGCCATGGCTTGAGTGTTTTCTTCTTTTTCTTTTTTCTTTCTTTATAATTACAATATTTATTCTGAATATAATTTTCCCTCACATTCACTTTTGTTTTGACTGCATGCTCATTATTAAAGATGAGAAATATGAAAGAGCCAAAAATCTATGTATGAATATAGCCACTTGGGTTGTGAAGCATAGTACAAAGAATACACACTTTTGAAGTCAAACAGTTAGTGGTTCAAATCATGCCTCCCTGGTTTATAGGCTCTGTGATCTTTGGTAATGGGTTGACCCTCCTGGAGTCTCAGTTTCCTCATCTTTAAGAATATCAACCTCACTGAGTTAGGACGTTTTGAGGGGAAGCACATGGAGCATTGTGAACAGAGTCTGATACTTGGCCGGCAGCCACTCCTGCTATTTACCCGTGGACTAAAATGCAGGGGCAGGTGTAGAAAACAGTGAACACTTAATATGGAAAACCTTTAAGAAAGTGGTCATGAGATTTGGTACCTTTCCAGATGATATACTTTTTGGCACATATGAAGTAACCGATAGTAAAGTTTTAGGGACGTATTAAAAGATTTTATAGCTCTAATAGCCTATGGAATTTGGGACTTGGAAATAGTTGTCTACTATGTTATTCAAATCATAACCGCGGAGAATTCCAATGCTTCCAGTGGGAGGTGAGCAAAAAAATATCTAACTACACACAAAATGCCAGTCGATTGGTACCATTGTCATAAAACTCTGCAGAAACATGTTATAACTAGTTTTAGAATATTTGGCTCTCTAATATTAGCTGAAATGGTAGAGAAGACAAGGATAAGCTTCTGTCAAAGATACAGGAAGCCAGACACTAAAGTGTTAAGGCTAGATTGTAATTAGTAATATACTGGTGCAATAGGGAAGAGAGTCTCATGTGAGCTGAATTCAACTTGGATTTGTTCAGAGGTGACTGGGCATTTTAAAGAGAGAATGAGAAGATAGAGAGGGAGGGAGTCGGGGGCTCAGTAGAGCAGGCAAAGTGAAAATTACAAAGCATTGCATAATGTAAATACTGATGGGGCCAGCTATGTCTATTAGCTGGCACTCCCTCGAAGTTAGGATTCTCTTCCCACAGAGGCTGAGCTACACAGGCTCTATCCTTCCTGAGGATTAAATTTTAAAGAAATGGTTTTCAAGTCCTTGAGAAAGACACCTCTGGGTTGTAGGAGATACACATACATCTCAAAGGGACAGAAGAAGGATTTACAATTTTAAGTCCCTTTTAGTAAATTCTCTAGAAAAGAGTGGCCAGGGCCTATCATCAGGTATTAACTAGAACAAACAATAAATTCTCTCGGCAGCCTTGAGCTTTCTCGGGCAGGGACTAGGGCCATTCAAGGGGTGCTGCCTTTTGCTAGTTAGGAAATATATTAGTTCCTGTGCTAGGCTGTGACTGCCACAGTACCTGCCCTCATAGAACTTACAGTGTTAATAGTACCTCACACCCATTAGAATGGCTGTTACCAAAAAAGACAAGAAATAAGATGTGGAGAAAAGGAACCCCTTGTGCACTGTTGGTGAGACTATAAATTGGTGCAGCAATTTATATGGAAAAACATATATGGAAAACAATATGGAGGTTTCTGAAAAAATTAAAACTGGAACTACCATATGATCCAGCAATCCATTTCTGGGTATCTCTCCAGAAAAAAATGAAAACACTAATTCAGAAAGATAAATGCACCTCTAAATTCACTGAAGCATTATTTACGATAGCCAAGACATGGAAACAACCCAAGTGTCCATCAATGGATGAATGGAGAAAGAAAATGTGGTATGTATATACGATGGAATATTATTCAGCCATAAAAGAAAAGGAAATCTTGCCATTTGTAACAGCCTGGAGGGACTTTGAGGTCATTATACCAAATGAAGTAAGTCAGATAGGAAAAGACAACTAGCCTATGTTCTTCTCACTTCTATGTGGAATCCAAAAACAACAACAAGCTCATGGGTATAGATAATAGATTGGTGGTTGTCTGAGGTGGGGGTGGAGGTTGGGGGAAATAGGTGAAGGGGGTCAAAAGGTCCAAACTTTCAGGCATAAAATCAGTAAGTCCTGGGGATGTAATGTACAGCATGGTGACTATAGTTAATAATACTGTATTGCATTTTTGAAAATTGCTAAGAGAATAGATCCTGAAAGTCCTTATCCCAGAAAAAATCCTTTGTAACTACATATGGCGAAGGATGTTAACTAGACCTATTGTGATCATTTCATAATATATAGAAATATTGAACCATGTTGCATACCTGAAAATAATATAATGTGTGTGAATTATACCTCAATTAAAAAACAAACTTATAGTCTAGAGGAGAAGACAGACAAGAAAAACTCACCATAAAATAATTATAATATTTTTATACATTTGTAAAATTTTTTAAAGATAGGCCAAAGAAAAGCACATTGATGGTTTTTTTTTTTTTGGTTCCTTATCTTGGCAGAAATTTTAAAAAATGGTAAGAGTGAGGAAGATTTTTTTGTTGAATACTGTGCTAGCCTACTCATGGAAGCATATTTTGGTACCATTATTACTTTGGCAACTATTTTGGCAATATATGGGAAAAGACTTAGGCATATTCATACTGTTTAGTCCTCACTACTACTTCTAAGAAAATCAGATATATATATATATATGTACTTATATATATACAGTTTTATATACATATATATAGTTTCTGTGCTTGACATACTCAGGTTTTGTGGCATGTACGTTTTTTGAAGGAAGAGTGTAATTCTAATACTATTATCATTAAAGAACTACATTGCATTCCACAGAAATGTACCACCACCTGGAATTCAATATAGAAACAAACTCAAGGTGGTAAAATACAGCCTACATATACAGAAACTGAATCTGGGTGAATGCAAACAGCCAGAAAGTTGGTCTCTGACAAACTGTCAGATTTTCTTTCCTCCTTTCTTTTTTCTTTCTTTCTTCTTGAGTTGCTTTTCTAGTTGGGCACTTCAAAGTTTTCAATAAGCTTAAGAGATGTATCTGAGTATTACCTGCCTTTGTGATGTCCTCAGAATCACAAATTCTTCCTGCTGAGGTGACTAATTGAAGGAAGCACTCCTCTGTGTAGGTAAACAGGGTCACTTGTCTCAGTCCCTTGCAAAAGTGCCCTCTTAACGTTTCCTTTTCTCTCAAGAGCCTCTCTGCCTCGCTCCAGCCTTCTGCTCTTTGAGTCTTCTTTCTTTAGCTGCCCCGTGGTCTTCATGTTGCGTCTCGTGGCTCTACCATGAATAGCTATTCTTTGAACCTTTTCCTCAGCTGCTGATGGCTCAGCTGTGCCCAATTTAGGGCTCTACAGGATATTAAGGGGTGGACGGCATCTTTAGAATGGCTCATGGACCTTGTTATAAGGAACAATAAGCGTGTGAGGAGGGAATTGGGAGTTGGGTACCACAGGAATCTTCACTGGGTGGCAGGTGTTAAGAGGCCTGTAGAGATGGAAGAGGATTTTTATTATTATCTTACTAGGCTTTATGCTGGGTTGGTGAGCTTCCATTGAAATGCTCACAATGCTCTTATTACTTGAGTCAAGGTTAAATAGACAAATGCATAGTAATGTCCCTGGCCTCTTAGTTAAAGCTTCTTTAAGTCCTTTCTAACAACCTGCTACATAGAACAATATGATTTTCCTGGGTTTGCTCAATGGCTATTGAATACATGTAAGAATTTTGATTGGGATATTGTCTGCCTAATATAAACTGAAAAGAAGGATTTACATATTGCTTCTGATCTTCAAATATATATATATGTAAATATATGTACAAATAAATATATGTATAAATTATATATAATATTTAACATATTTAAAATATTTTAATAAACAAAATATATTTTAATAATATATATTTGAAATATGTAATATCTAACCATATTATATTAATATATTAATATAAATATGTTAAATATATTTAAATATATATAATATGTATTTATAATATATATTTAAGGTATATATAATATAATTAAAAATATATAATGTTTAGTATATATTTAAAGTATTTTAAATAAAAATTTAAATAACATATCTAAAATGTATATATGAATATATATATAATACATATATACATTCAAATAAATATATATGGTAAAAATTAAAACAGTAGTCTCCATTAAAATAGAACAATAGAAAAACACCAATAAAAAGCCCCAAAGACTTGACTTATATACAAGAAAGCCAATAGACCTTGCAGTAGTATATGGATACTAATTTGTCAATATAGGATATGAAAGAAGGAGCTCAAATAACAATTTTAATGTGGTAAAATTGATGATTTTTTTAAATTAAAAGACAAAGCAGTTTAAAGAGGAAGATCCAATAATTAGTAGGCTTCACTGAACTTGTTATATTAAAGGCATGCAAGAAAGTGTTCAGCCCATGTATTTAATATACATTTATCTGTCAATACTGTAAGGCCAGGCACTGTGTGAGGCACATGGGGAAGCAGAGTTGAATCACACACATAACCTGTTTTAAAGCTGCACAAAGGCGAGACGTGAAGACACAAGGGGAAGGTGGTCATCTGCACCCAGGTAGCTATTCAGACCTTCTAGCCATTCAGTTGTACAGGATCGTTTGAAGTCATTTAATTTAGCTGATAATAGTTACATTTTATGTGAGTGTCATGTCATGGAGAGATTTTGCCGTAGGGGCTGAATGAAAGGATGAATTAATGAATCAGGATGTAGAGGACTGAAATATTTCAAATTCACCATCTTTAGCTGAGTTGGCCACAAGGGAGAACATAAAGTTTAAGAATTCTCTGGGAGGCTGTCTTTGGACATAGATACAAAAAAAGCAAAAAAGAATGAAAAGGTAACTAAGCAGAAGATGAAAAATTAGAGTGACAAGAGAGAGAAAAGAAGGAATTATATAGCTGGAGATGGGAAGGCGAATGTCAATTCATGAACACCATCTCAAATAGGACTGGGTTTTGTGGCCTGTTTGAAGACTAAAGGAGTTGTACTTTTCTTGTTTTCTAGATTTCTTAGATATTTCGAAACATCCCGTTGTAACTAACCACAGCACATTAACCACAGAATGCATTGTTCCTTGGTTGTTGCAGTATTTGGCTTTCAATCACCTTTAAGTGTAGAGGACATTTAAAATGAAATATTCCATGAAGTCATCTAGAAAATAAGAAAACATGTGATTACCATGCATTTATTAGTGAGCCACAGATTCCATGCTGTTTCAAGACAGTATGACTATGTGAAAAGAGGCCTTTTGTAATAATTCAGCTGTAATAGCATGCCTCATTTAGAATGTATTAGGAATATACTTCTCTTACTGCTTATTTAAAAACAAAGAATATACCAGGAAATCATCTTTTCATTTGAGTTTATTAGGAAATTGTATATCAATTATGCTCAACTGCAATGAAATTTCTCCAATTTTTTATGTTATACCTTTCATGAGTAGTCAAAGAAGACACAGTATAAAATGTATTGCAAGGATAGTTTGAGTATTATGGTGGAATTCCACAAGATCTGGAAGACTTTGGAATCAGAGTCAAATTCTAGTGATTTGTGCAGCTATAAGAGCTTGTGATGTAATAGATGGTATAATCTCTTGTCCTGCATTGTGTGCTAGAAATTGTTTCTGAAAGAATTCTTTGATTCTGTAGCTTTGTTTTTCTAGGCTCTGCACAGAACCTATACTGTATGATTTTTCACTTTGTTTATCTTGTGCAACTGTTTGCTATAGAAACATAAGGAAGGGTTTTGAAAACAATTATTTTTTTTCTCATTTTTATTTTATTTATTTATTTGTTTAATATAATTTATTTTATTATCATTAATCTACAATTACATGTGCAATATTATGGTTATTAAACTACCCCTTCATCAGGTCCCCCCCACCAACCCCATTACAGTCACTGTCCATCAGCGTGGTGAGATGCTATAGAATCACTACTTGTCCTCTCTGGGTTGTACAGCCCTCCCCGTGCCCCCCCAACATTACATCTGCTAATCGTAATGCCCCTTTTTCCCTCTTATCCCTCCCTTCCCACCCATTTTCCCCAGTCCCTTTCCCTTTGGTAACTATTAGTCCGTTCTTGGGTTCTGTGAGTCTGCTGCTGTTTTGTTCCTTCAGTATTTTTCTTTGTTCTTATACTCCACATATGAGTGAAATCATTTGATATTTATCTTTTTCGGCTTGGCTTATTTCACTGAGCATAATACCCTCTGGCTCCATCCATGTTGTTGCAAATGGTAAGATTTGTTTTCTTCTTATGGCTGAATAATATTCCATTGTGTATATGTACCACATCTTCTTTATCCATTCATCTACTGATGGACACTTAGGTTGCTTCCATTAAACAATTGATTTTTAAAAGAGATTGTGGGTTAGGAACACTTTGGAGATGTTCATTAGTCTTCCCATTTGAATTTAAAGCAGCTCTGAACAGCCAATTCTTTGTTAGGCGTTGTGATTATGAATGGGGCACCTCTGTGTGAAACTATCAAGTTCTTCTTACAAGACCTTCCAAGCAGAAAATAACCTTTTATTTCCTGGCCTTAACCTCCCAGAAGACAGGAAGCAGGAAATAAACCCAGCTTTATGCAAAGCCAAGAATATATGGTGTAATTGGTTCTTTGGATTAGCCAGTTCTCACTATAGGAAGAGTGGTCTCTTGGCCAAATCATCTAGCGTTCAAGAGCAAACTGCTCTCCTAGAAATCTAAATGATCTAGCCATATCCTTTCATTGTAATCTTCCTACAGTATTAATACAGGAAACATGAAATATGAACAATAGAAACAATGATGGACAGATTAGAAATGTCATTGTTTAACTGAAGCTCTTGTCTTACTCTTTTTTCTAACCATACCTGCATCTTTTAGTTCTGCTGAAGTTACTTATTGGAGGTACTTTCTCATGACTATCTTGCTTCTGCATTTGACTGCAGTTTATAGTCTACCATTTGTTATTAACATTCTCTGTTTGTTGAAACTGTAGGAAAAGCCTATAGAAATGCAGTAAATTCTACATTTATTTTTTTGGTAAATTTGATAGGTTTAACAAAAGTTACCAGAACTAACTGTAAACACAGGTAAAATGGTCCAGTTTAGTAGTCACTTACAGACATATTAATTTTTTACTATTTTTTTGTGAAGTATAACTTACACACAATAAAATATATGGATATTAATTTCAGAGTTTGATGAGTTTGACCAATTTATGCTCTTGTAACAACCAACCCAATAATGCTTTAGGACGTTTCCAGTGCCCCACTGAGTTCCTTCAGGACCCTTCTCCATCTCTGTAGCCTCCCTTCCAACCACCCCATGCAACAATTATTCTGAATTCTGTCACCAGATTTTTGTTTTGTTTCTTCCAGAACTTTAGATAAAGGGAATCATGCTTTGTGTCTGACTTCTTTCTTACAACACGATTTTGAGATACATCCATGTTGTTGCATGTATCAATGATTTACTTTTGTACATGGCTGAGCAGTATTCCACTGCATGACTGTATCAATTTGTTTAACAGTTCACTAGGTGATGGACATTTGGGTTGTTCCCAGTTTGGGGCTATTATGATTAAAGATTATATGAACATTTGTGTATAATGTTTTATAGAAATAAATTTTCATTTCTTTTGGGTAAATACCTAGAAATGGACTTGCTGAGTGATAAGGTTGTATATGTTTAAAGATTTATAAGAAACTGAGGTTCCGGAAAGATGGCGGCATGAGCAGGGCAGCGGAAATCTCCTCCCAAAACCGTATATATCTATGAAAATACAGCAAATACAGCTATTCCTAAAAGAGAGACCAGAATATACAGGACAGTGCCCAGCCTGCATCTGCACCTGAGAGGACTTGGCACCCCGTGAGGCGGGTAAGATATGGAGCTGCATACCGGCGGGACCCAAGCACTCCCCCACCCCAGCGCACAGGCGGCAGGAGAGGATTCAGAGCCGGGAGGGAGTGGAAGTACAGGTCCACGAAATAACCAGCCCTGGTGATCTGCGCCGGGAGCGCGGACACACATCGCGCAGTGTATTGGATATTGGAGAGGCAGAAGGTGCAGGTTTTGAGCTGGGAACACGCCTGGGTCCACGCAGCCGGCTCCCCAGGACAAAAGAAAAGCATGTGCTTTTTTTGGCGGTGCTGGGGAGATGGGGGCCCAGCTGAGGGGCGCGGTCATTCCAGTGCACTTGGCCCAGCAGGCTGGGACTCCTGGGGAATTTCAGACCCCTTGGCTGGTGACTGGGAAAAAGTAGCTGTACTGAGTCTTCACACACAGAACAACAGCCTATCATTCATTCCTGCCCCAGCCAGAGCTACAAACGGTCCTGCGGAGCGGCGTGGCTGCAGCTGCGGAATAGTGGAGCAACAGCACCACCTACAGCATCCCCACAGAATCTACTCCCAGTGGGCGGTTTTTTTCCTTTCAATTCTTTTCTTTCTCTTCCTACTCTTTTTTTTGTTTTTGTTTTGTGTTTTTTTTGTGTTTTTTTTAAAGTCTTAAAGAGCCCAGCTGACATATGTGGCACCTACCAGTGACCACTTCTATCGCCATGAAAAGACAGAGGATATGGTACAGACAAAGCTCACCCAGACCCAGACAACACCAGAGAGGGAGCCTGAAGGGATGGAAATGCACAATCTTCCTGAAAGAGAATTCAGAATAAAAGTCATAACCATGCTGATGGATCTACAGAGAAATATGCAAGAGCTGAGGGAGGAAGTGAGGGAAGTCAGGAAAGACAATGCAGAAATGAGACAAGCCATTGACAGGCTTAGGAGCAGACTGGACGAGATGCAAGAGACTGTTAATGTAATAGAAATCAGAGAACAGGAATACAGAGTAGTGGAGGCAGAGAGAGATAAAAGGATCTCTAGGAATGAAAGAATATTAAGAGAACTGTGTGAGCAATCCAAACGGAACAATAATCGCACTATAGGAGTACCAGAGGAAGAAGAGAGAGAAAAAGGGATAGAAAATGTCTTTGAAGAAATAATTGCTGAAAACTTCCCCATGCTGGGGAAGGAAATAGTCTCACAGTCCACGGAAGCCCACAGATCTCCCAACACAAGGGACCCAAGGAAGACAACACCAAGACACATAATAATTAAAATGGCAAAGATCAAAGGTAAGGACAGAGTACTAAAGGCAGCTAGAGAGAGAAAAAAGATCACCTACAAAGGAAAACCCATCAGACTACTATCAGACTTCTCAACAGAAACCTTACAGGTCAGAAGAGAATGGTATGATATATTTAATGTAATGAAACAGAAGGGCCTCAAACCAAGAATATTGTATCCAGCATGAATATCATTTAAATATGACAGAGGGATTAAATAATTTCCAGACAAGTGAAAGCTGAGAGAATTTTCCTCACATAAACCACCTCTACAGGACATCTTAAAGGAACTGCTCTAGAGGGAACCACTCCTAAGGCTAAAAAGATGTCAGCAGGGAAAATAAAATCACAGCAAAGAAAGCAGACCATCCAAATACTAACTAAAGGCAAAGAATAAAACACCTAGTATATAAAGAATGGAGGAGGAGGAATAAGAAGGGAGAGAAATAAAGAAACATCAGACTGCGTTTACAATAACTTAACAAGAAAGTTAAGTTACATTGTTAGATAGTAAAGAAACAACCCTTGAACCTTTGGTAACCACGAATCTAAAGCCAGCAAAGGCAATAAGTACATATCTATTGATAATCACCCTAAATGTAAATGGACTGAATGCACCAATCAAAAGATACAGAGAAACAGAATGGATGAAAAAGCAAGACCCATCTATATGCTGCCTACAAAAAACTCACATCAAACCCAAAGATATACACAGACTAAAAGTGAAGGGATGGAAAAAGATATTTCATGCAAACAACAAGGAGAAAAAAGCAGGTGTTGCAGTACTTGTATCAGACAAAATAGACTTCAAAACGAAGAAAGTAGCAAGAGATAAAGAAGGACATTACATAATGATAAAAGGGTCAATCCAACAAGAGGATATAACCATTATAAATATATATGCACCCAACACGGGAGTGCCGACATATGTGAAACAAATACTAACAGAATTAAAGGAGGAAATAGACAGCAATGCATTCATTTTAGGAGACTTCAACACACTACTCACTCCAATGGACAGATCAACCAGACAGAAAATAAGTAAAGACACAGAGGCACTGAACAACACACTAGAACAGATGGACCTAACAGACATCTACAGAACTCTACACCCAAAAGCAACAGGATACACATTCTTCTCAAGTGCACATGGAACATTTTCCAGAATAGACAACATACTAGGCCACAAAAAGAACCTCAGTAAAGTCAAAAATATTGAAATTCTACCAACCAACATCTCAGATCACAAACGTATAAAACTAGAAATAAATTGTGCAAAGAAAACAAAAAGGCTCACAAATACATGGAGACTTAACAACATTCTCCTAATTAATCAATGGGTTAATGACCAAATCAAAACAGAAATCAAAGAATATATGGAGACTAATAACAACAAAACACAAAGCCACAACTTCTGTGGGACGCAGCAAAGGCAGTTCTAAGAGGAAAGTATATTGCAATCCAGGCCTATTTAAAGAAGGAAGAACATTCCCAAATGAATAGTCTAAAGACACAATTACTGAAATTGGAAAAAGAAGAACAAATGAGGCCCAAAGTCACCAGAAGGAGGGACATAATAAAGATCAGAGAAGAAATAAATAAAATTGAGAAGAATAAAACAATAGAAAAAAATCAATGAAACCAAGAGCTGGTTCTTTGAAAAAATAAACAAAATAGATAAACCCCTAGCCAGACTTATTAAGAGAGAAAGAGAATCTACACACATAAACAGAATCAGAAGTGAGAAAGGAAAAATAACGATGGACCCCACAGAAATTCAAAGTATTATAAGAGAATATTATGAGAAACTATATGCTAACAAGCTGGAAAACCTAGAAGAAATGGACAACTTCTTAGAAAAATACAACCTTCCAAAACTGACCAAACAAGAAACAGAAAAACTAAACAGACCAATCACCAGCAACGAAATTGAAGTGGTGATCAAAAAACTACCCAAGAACAAAATTCCCAGACCAGATGGATTCACCTCTGAATTCTACCAGACATATAGAGAAGAAATAATACTCATTCGCCTTAAAGTTCTCCAAAAAATAGAAGAGGAAGGAATTCTTCCAAACTCATTCTATGAAGCCAGAATCACTCTAATACCAAAACCTGTCAAAGACCTCACCAAAAAAGAAAATTACAGACCAATATCCCTGATGAACGTAGATGCAAAAATACTCAACAAACTATTAGTAAACCGAATTCAAAAATACATCAAGAGGATCATACACCATGATCAAGTGGGATTCATCCCAGGGATGCAAGGATGGTACAACATTCGAAAATCCATCAATATCATCGATCACATCAACAAAAAGAAGAACAAAAACCACATAATCATCTCCATAGATGCTGAAAAAGCATTTGACAAAATACAGCTTCCATTCATGATTAAAACTCTCAACAAAATGGGTATAAAGGGCAAGTACCTCAATATCATAAAGGCTATGTATGACAAACCCACAGCTAACATCATACTTAACAGTGAGAAGCTGAAAGCTTTCATCTAAGATCGGGAATAAGACAGGGATGCCCACTCTCTCCACTGTTATTCAACATAGTACTGGAGGTCCTAGCCACGGCAATCAGAAAAAACAAAGAAATACAAGGCATCTGGATAGGTAAAGAAGAAGTCAAATTGTCACTATTTGCAGATGACATGATATTGTACATAAAAAACCCTAAAGACTCCACTCCAAAACTACTAGAACTAATATCTGAATTGAGCAAAGTTGCAGGATACAAAATTAACACACAGAAATCTGTAGCTTTCCTATACACTAATGATGAACTAACAGAAAGAGAAATCAGAAAAACAATTCCATTCACAACTGCATCAAAAGGAATAAAATACCTAGGAATAAACCTAATGAAGGAAGTGAAAGACCTATACTCTGAAAACTGCAAGACACTCCTAAGAGAAATTAAAGAGGACACTAACAAATGGAAATTTATCCCAGGCTCTTGGCTAGGAAGAATAAATATTGTCAAAATGGCTATACTACCTAAAGCAATCTACAGATTCAACGCAATCCCTATCAAAATACCAACAGCTTTCTTCAGTGAACTGGAACAAATAATTCTAAAATTCATATAGAACCACAAAAGACCCCGAATAGCCAAAGCAATCCTGAGAAGGAGGAATAAAACAGTGGGAATTATGCTCCCTGACTTCAAGCTCTACTATAAAGCCACAGTAATCAAGACAATTTGGTATTGGCACAAAAACAGACCCACAGACCAGTGAAACAGAACAGAAAATCCAAACATTAACCCAAACATATACAGTCAATTAATATTTGATAAGGAGCCTTGGATATACAATGGGGAGATGACAGCCTCTTCAGCAGCTGGTGTTGGAAAAACTGGACAGCTACATGTAAGAGAATGAAACTGGACTACTGTCTAACCCCATACAGAAAGTCAACTCAAAATGGATCAAAGAACTGAATGTAAGCATTGAAACCATAAACTCTTAGAAAAAAATATAGGCAAAAATTTCTTAGAAACATGAGTGACTTCTTCATGAACATATCTCCCCGAGCAAGGGAAACAAAAGCAAAAATGAAAAAGTGGGACTATATCAAGCTGAAAAGCTTCTATACAACAAAGGACACCATGAGTAGAACAAAAAGACATCCTACAGTATGGGAGAATATATTCATAAATGACATATCTGATAAGGGGTTGACATCCAAAATATATAAAGAACTCACGCACCTCAACAAACATAAAGTAAATAATCCAATTAAGAAATGGGCAGAGGACATGAATAGATACTTCTCCAAAGAGGAAACTCAGATGGCCAACAATCACATGAGAAGATGCTCCACATCGCTAATCATCAGAGAAATGCAGATTAAAACCACAATGAGATATCACCTCACACCAGTGAGGATGGCCAACATCCAAAACACAAACAACAACAAATGTTGCCGAGGATGTGGAGAAAAGGGAACCCTCCTACACTGCTGGTGGGAATGCAAATTAGTTCAACTATGGTGGAAAGCAGTATGGAGGTTCCTCAAAAAACTCAAAATAGAAATACCATTTGACCCAGGGATTCTACTCCTAGGAATTTACCCTAAGAATGCAGCAGCCCAGTTTGAAAAAGACATATGCACCCCTATGTTTATCGCAGCACTATTTACAATAGCCAAGAAAATGAAGCAACCTAAGTGTCCATCAGTAGATGAATGGATAAAGAAGAGGTGGTACATATACACAATGGAATATTATACAGCCATAAGAAGAAAACAAATCCTACCATTAGCAACAACATGGATGAAGCTAGAGAGTATTTTGCTCAGTGAAATAAGCCAAGCCGAAAAAGTCAAGTATCAGATGATTTCACTCATATGTGAAGTACAAGAACAAAGAAAAAAACTGAAGGAACAAAACAGCAGCAGACTCACAGAACCCAAGAATGGACTAATAGTTACCAAAGGGAAAGGGACTGGGGAAGATGGGTGGGAAGGGAGGGATAAAAGGGAAAAAGGGGCATTACGATTAGCAGATGTAATGTTGGGGAGGCACGGGGAGGGCTGTACAACTCAGAGAAGACAAGTAGTGATTCTATAGCATCTCACTATGCTGATGGACAGTGACTGTAATGGGGTTGGTGGGGGGGACCTTGTGAAGGGGGTAGTTTAATAACCATAATATTGCACATGTAATTGTAGATTAATGATACCAAAATAAACTAGTAAAAAAAATTTATAAGAAACTACTGAAGAGTTTTTCCACAGTGGCTGTATGGTTTTACATTCCTACTTGCAACATATGAGAGTGTCAGGTATTCCACATCATCACTATCACCTGGGAGTATAACATTTTAAAATTTTTAGCCATTGTAGTGGGTAGGTAGTAGTATTTTATTATAATTTGCATTTTTCTGGTAACTAATAATGTTGAGTGCTTTTTATGTGCATATTGGTCATTTTTATATCTTCTTTCATTTTATATGCTTATTTTATGGTTTCTTTTTCCTACTATTTTTATTTGTTTATCCAATTATCATTGAGTTATAGATCTTTTAAATATTCTAGCTGTAATCCTTTTCAGATATATGTTTGGGGAATGCTTTCACCTAGTCTGTGGCTGACCTGTTCATTTAATTAGTGTTGTTTTTGATGAGCAGTTTTAGTGTTAATGAAGCCTAATGTATTAATTTTTCTCTTTTATGGTTCACACTTTCTGAGTTTTGTGTAAAAATTTATATCTGCCTTAATTTTTTTTTTGAAGATATATTGCAGTTTCCTTTATAAAAGCATCATGCTTTTACCTTTTCTGTTGGAAGGATGATTCATCTCCATTTCATTTGTATATGTATGGTGTTGCCATAGAAAGACTGAGATGTTTACCAAGTCCCTCTGACTTAGAAAGATTTGAATCTAAACTCTGTCTCCCCTGTGCTGGGCAGCACCTGAAAATTCTGCTCATGTCTTTCAGTCTCCCAGTTATTGTTTTACCCTTGAATTCCTTGGAGTCTCAATTATACATGTACAGCTTAGGGATCAGCCAAGATTTGAAGAGAATTTATATGCAGCATTTTTCTTTTAAGTTTCCCCCTCTGTTTTTCCCTTCTTTGTAGGATTTCTTGCCTCTTTTACAACTGCTCTGGAAGTACCATTCCCCTTTTTTGACTCTTATTATCTAAGAAAGATTATTTATTTCTACTTATTTCTAGACACGTTAATGTAGTTGATGAGTACCCTCAGATGATGAACTAAATAAGTATGTATTTTAATCAGTGTGGTTCCATTTTTTTCAAGGATTAAGCCCTTCCCAATTTATCTTCTTTTGGCCTTAAAGATAATGAAAAATAAAGATAAAGATAAAAAAAAAACCTCTCCATTACCTTAAAAAAATGTTTAATATCTTGTCCAGAGTTCATATTACCTGCAGGAGGGTAATCCTAAACAAGCTACCAGAACTGGAACTCCAAAGAGGCATTTTATCTGCATCCTTAGTTTACCCTTGGAAATTAAAAAATATATGGAGCTGTGTATAATTAAATATGCTTTACAAATTATTAATAATTTATTAATAATGATGCATAAGTCATATCATTATACCATAAAATGGGCTTCCTTAGATTTGGGTTCCTCTCTATTTTTTTAATAAATATGTCTAACTTTGTTTTGTCTACAGCTGAACTCATATTTTTTCTCCAAAACATGGCTTTCCTCTAATGTTTCTTATTTCAGTAAATAGTACCCAGTTGTTTAAACCAGAAACCAAGAATTCCTCCATGTATCTTCTTTTCTTTAATCCTATCAACCAAGAGGAAATAACAACAAGGATTTAGAGCATAGACTCTGTGTGGCTTTAAAACCCTGATCCTTTTCTTAACAGGCTGCATGATCTCGTATACATTGCATAAAATGCTAAGACTAGTTCATGGTACATAGTAAGTGCTAAATAAATGTTATTTATTACCACCAATAAAAAATTATAATCAATAAATTCTAAAGCATCTTTACTTACCATCATTTAAATCCTTCCATTTCTCTACCATCTCCTAGTCTAAGTCGCCACTCCCACTGCTGTAATAACCATGTAATTGTTTTCTCCACTTCTACTCCCCATCTACAATTCATCCCCCATAATACAGCCATACTGGGCTTTCAAAACAAATTGACCGTGTCACTCTGCTACGTAATGCCCTCCAGAGGTTTCCATTCACTTTTGGCATAAATTCCCACATAAATCCGTATCATGACTATATGACTTTGTGTTATAGAGCCTCTTTTTCTCTTAGGCTTCATACTGCAACCATCTCCTCCGTATTTTCCATGGTCCAACCACATGGCATTGGCCTTTTAAAAAAGTTGTTGTTGCTGGAACTAACACATCTTCTCTTTCCTTCTGGATACTTGTACTAACTCTCTCATTCAAGTCTGAGTTTCACTGTTGCTTCTTCAGGGTGAACTTTCCTTTTCCTACCATTCTTCTAATACAACCTGGTTCAATTCATCTAAAAGCTTTGTTTGAGATTATTAATAAGATTAGTTAAGTCTCTATCCAGAGTGACTATGAAAAAAGAGAAAAGACCCAAATTTCCACTACCAGAAATGAGAAAGAACATCACCACAGACCCTGAGGACATTAAAAGGATAATAGAGGAAATTTACAAGGAAATTTGTGGCTATAGGTTGGACTGATTAGATGCAGTGGACAAATTTCTTGACAGACACAAATTCCCAAAGCTCACTCAAGAAAAAACAGGTAGGAACATGAGTAGTCCTTGTCCAGATGTCTTCACTGATGAATTCCACCAAACATTTGAAGAATACTACCCTTACAAAAACCATTCCGTAAATACAATGTGGGAATACTTTACAACTTATTCTACGAGGCTTGCATGGTTTCTGATAAGAAGTATATTGTAATTATTATTTTTATTCTTCTGCATGGGTCATTTTTTTCCTGACTGCCTTCAGGATTCTTTGTTTTCCCACTGTTTGAATATGGTATCCAGGTGTGTGATGATTTTTAGGAGCACTTCTGGTGATGTATATCATGCTTAGTGTTTTCTGAGTTTCTTGATTTGTGGCTTGATGTTTTTGTTATTTTGGGAAAATTCTTGGCCTTTATTTATTAAAATATTTCTGATGTCCCATTCTTTCTTGCTTACACTAGGATTCCAGTTACACACGTTAGGCCTCTTGATGTTGTCCTTCAGGTTTAAGGTTTTTGCTCTGTGTTTTTCATTATATTTTCCCTTTAATGTTTCAGATTGGGTAATTTTTACTGACCCTCTTTATATTCATTCTTTTGTTTTCCCCCTGGGCTCAGCAGCATTGAGTTTACTGAAGAAGTGAATGAAGGTATTCTGTACCTCTTCCCAAGAATTTTGTTTGCAGCATTTCCATTTGCGTCTTTCTTTTAGTTTCCATCTCTTTGTTGAAATTCCCTGATTGTTCATGCATGCCCACATTTTCTGCTAGAACCGTTAATGTAATAATAGTTTAAATTCCTTTTCTGATTGTTCCAACAAATGGGTCACATCTGAATCTCATTCTTTCTTTGTCTCTTAATGATGATTTTTAAAAAAGTGTGTCTTAACAATTTTGGCTGATTGAAATGAAGCATCCTATGTAGGATAGTAGAGACTCTGGTAAATGGTATTTGTGCCTGAGAAATGGGTATACCTCCTTTTTTATTAGGTCTTTATTGTTGGGGTGGAGTGGATTGAGTCAACTTGGTCAGGCACTGAGTTGAGTTTGGTTTTATCATTACACTCAAGTCTTTAAATTCCTCTAGGACTATCTTGTAGGAGCTTAAGAGTTTTTAAAATTGATCATGTTATTCTTACTTTTGCCTTTTTATGAGCTTGGACCTTCCAGTGGGTTTTCCTCTATGCTCTTGCCCCTTCACCAGTGGAAGGCTGCTTTTACTTGATAATTTGCTTTTACAGAACACTTGGTGCTTGCAAGCCTGGGGCTGAGGTGGAGGGGAATTTCCTATTGTCCTTTTTCAGTCCTGGTCTTAGGCAAGCCCTGTGTCTCTGGGTCTCAGGAGTGGAGGTTTCCAGCTGATCCCATTCCTTGTTCCTGTGGCGTTCACACTGTTTTGTTCCTTCAGTAGGTCTAGTGGGACACAGCTGTCCTGCTGCCCCTATGTTGAAGGGGCTTCCTAATGCTCTGGGCCAGATGCTTTTTCTTCCTTCCCCAGGGGTTTAGGGTTTTTTTTTTTTTTCATCACTGTTCCTTCTCTAGCTATGGTGGGACTGGTGGGCCTTTACCTGTGCCTGGGATGGGGTGGGGGGCAGGGGTGGCAGTGTCCCAGGGATTCCTGCCTCTCCTCCAGAGTCTTAAGGCTGTTACTTCATAAGGGAGGTAGGGGAAAAGATCAGGATGGGGTTTTCTGGCAGTAAAGCTACTCCTCTTTCCCAGGTACACAGAGGGAAGTTTTCTACAATCCCCCTAACCCCCATTCTTACCCATTAGCACGAGGTGATGTTTGTGAAGAAGAGCCTGTGAGTTTGTCTGAACTCCCTTTGTCTTTGTAGCTGCCAAGGGTTCTATGCTTTCATGGTAGTTCACACTGAACCTTCAGCAATTCACCAAAAACTTCATGCTGGAATCTTCTTACCCCCTTCTGAGGCTCCCATCTTCCTCCCATCTCCATCCAGGTAGGCAGTGCTCTAGTCTGTGAAGTTCCAGGCTGGTTTGTTACCTCGAGACCTTAGCTTTTTTACAAGTTCAAGAACAATTGTGGGTATTTTTTAGACTACACAATTTTTTTTTCTTGTTGTTGGAACAGGAATGACATTCTTTGCAGCTTTCTACATCCTAAATGGCACCTAGAAGCTTTCCTCATCAGTCTATTTTTTAGGTATTATGCAATAAAAAGAAAATGTTTTTAGGTCCATAGATCTTTCAAGTTTTTACATGTTCCCAAATTATTTCCAGGTCCTCTCCTGGCTTTCTTTTCATTATTTTTTTTACACCTTTCCCCACCAAATGTCTGCCTTCATTTGTCCTTTTGTTTCCTAGTAATTTCGTCTTTGTAGTTTTCTTAATAATAGTGGCTCTTTCCTTTGAATCTATGCCTTTGTCATTATTCTTTTACAACTTTCTTTACATACTGCATCTTCTCTTTTTTATTTTTCTTCATATTTTTTATTTTGCTTTTGTTAATGTACAATTATATGAGCAATATTATGGTTGCTAGACTCCCCCTATTATCAAGTCCCCCCCAACAACCCCATTACAGTCACTGTCCTTCAGCATAGTAAGATGCCATAGAATCACTACTTGTCTTCTCTGTGTTATACTCTTTCCCCGTATCCCCGCCATGCTACATCATGTGTGCTAATTGTAATGCCCCTTACCACCCCTTATCCCTCCCTTCCCACCCATCCTCCCCAGTCCCTTTCCCTTTGGTAACTGTTAGTTCATTCTTGGGTTCTGTGAGTCTGCTGCTGTTTTGTTCCTTCAGTTTTTGCTTGGTTGTTATACTCCACAGATGAGTGAAATCATTTGATTCTTGTCTTTCTCCGCCTGGCTTATTTCACTGTGCATAATACCCTCTAGCTCCATCCATGTTGTTGCAAATGGTAGAATTTGTTTTCTTCTTATGGCTGAATAATACTCCATTGTGTATATGTACCACATCTTCTTTATCCATTCATCTACTGATGGACACTTAGGTTGCTTCCATTTCTTGGCTATTGTCAGTAGTGCTGTGATAAACATAGGGGTGCATATGTCTTTTTGAAACTGGGCTCCTGCATTGTTAGGGCAAATTCCTAGAAGGGGAATTCTTGGGTCAAATGGTATTTCTATTTTGAGTTTTTTGAGGAACCTCCAAACTGCTTTCCACAATGGTTGAACTAATTTACATTCCCACCAGCAGTGTAGGAGGGTGGCCCTTTCTCTGCATCCTCATCAATATTTGTTGTTTGCTTTTTGGATGGCGGCCATCCTAAGTGGTGTGAGGTGATATCTCATTGTGGTTTTAATTTGCATTTTTCTGATAATTAGCGATATGGAGCATCTTTTCATGTGCCTGTTGGCCATCTGAATTTCTTCTTTAGAGAAGTGTCTGTTCAGCTCCTCTCCCCATTTTTTAATTGGCTTATTTGCTTTTTGTTTGTTGAGGTGTGTAAGCTCTTTATATAATTTGGATGTTAACCCCTTATCGGATATGTCGCTTATGAATATATTCTCCTATACTGTAGGATGTCTTTTTGTTCTACTCATGGTGTCCTTTGCTCTACAGAAGCTTTTTACTTTTATATAGTCCCACTTGTTCATTTTTGCTTTTGTTTCCCTTGCCCGGGGAGATATGTTCATGAAGAAGTTGCTCATATTTATGTTAAAGAGATTTTTGCATATGTTATCTTCTAACACTTTTATGGTTTCATGACTTACATTCAGGTCTTTGATCAATTTTGAGTTTACTTTTGTGTATGGGGTTAGACAATATTCCAGTTTCATTCTCTTACATGTAGCTGTCCAGTTTTGCCAACACCAGTTGTTGAAGAGGCTGTCATTTCCCCATTGTATATCCATGGCTCCTTTATGGTATATTAATTGACCATATATGCTTGGGTTTATATCTGGGCTCTCTAATCTGTTCCATTGGTCTATGGGTCTGTTCTTGTGCCAGTACCAAATTGTCTTGATTACTGTGGCTTTGTAGTAGAGCTTGCAGTCAGGGAGCATAATTCTCCCAGCTTTATTCTTCCTTCTCAGGATTGCATTGGCTATTCAGGGTCTTTTGTGGTTCCATATGAATTTTAGAACAATTTGCTGTAGTTCATTGGAGAATGCTGTTGGTATTTTGATAGGAATTGCATTGAATCTGTAGATTGCTTTAGGCAGGATGGCCATTTTGACAATATTAATTCTTCCTATCCATGAGCATGAGATGTGTCTCCACTTATTGGTATCTAATTTCTCTCATGAGTGTCTTGTAGTTTTCAGAGTGTAGTTCTTTCACTTCCTTGATTAGGTTTATTCCTAGGTATTTTGTTCTTTTGGATGCAATTGTGACTGGAATTGTTATCCTGATTTCTCTTTCTCCTAGTTCATTGTTAGTATACAGGAATGCAACAGATTTCTGTGTATTAATTTTGTATCCTGTAACTTTACTGAATTCAGATATTAGACCTAGTAGTTTTTCAGTGGATTCTATAGGTTTTTTTGTGTACAATATCATGTCATCTCCAAACAGGGACAGTTTAACTTCATCCTTGCCAACTGGATGCCTTTAATGTTTCTGTGTTGTCTGACTGCTGTGGCTAGGACCTCCAGTACTATGTTGAATAGAAGTGGGGAGAGTGGACATCCTTGTCTTGTTGCCGATATTAAAGGAAAAGCTTTCAGTTTCTCGCTGTTAAATATAATGTTGGCTGTGGGTTTGTCATATATGGCCTTTATTATGTTGAGGTACTTGACCTCTATATCCATTTTGTTGAGAGTTTTTATCATGAATGGATTTTGAATTTTGTGAAATGCTTTTTCAGCATCTATGGAGATGATCATGTGGTTTTTGTCCTTCTTTTTGTTGTTGTGGTGGTGATGATGGATTTTCGAATGTTGTACCATCCTTGCATCCCTGGTATAAATCCTACTTGATCATGATGGGTGATCCTTTTGATGTATTTTTGAATTTGGTTTGCTAATATTTTGTTGAGTATTTTTGCAGCTATGTTCATCAGGGATATTGGTGTGTAATTTTCTTTTTTTGTAGTGTCTTTGCCTAGTTTTGGTATTAGAGTGATGCTGGCCTCATAGAATGAGTTTGGAAGTATTCCCTTTTCTTCTACTCCTTGGAAAACTTTAAGGAGGATGAGTATTAGGGCTTCACTAAATGTTTGATAAAATTCAGCAGTGAAACCATCTGGTTCAGGGGTTTTGTTCTTAGGTAGTTTTTTGATTATACTAGTTCAATTTCTTTGCTGGTAATTGGTCTATTCAGATTTTCTGTTTCTTCCTGGGTCAGCCTTGGTAAGTTGTATTTTTATAGAATGTTGTCCATTTCTTCTAGATTATCCAGTTTGTTAGCATATAATTTTTCATAGTATTCTCTAATAATTCTTTGTATTTCTGTGGTGTCCATAGTGATTTTTCCTTTCTCATTTCTGATTCTGTTTAAGTGTGTAGACTCTTTTTTTTCTTGATAAGTCTGGCTAGGGGTTTATCTATTTTTTCATTTTCTTGAAGAACCAGATCCTGCTTTCATTGATTCTTTCTATTGTTT
>JAVSCE010004656.1:0-24628 GCA_032199065.1 Smutsia gigantea | reverse complement strand
GTGACCCAAGCTCTCCCCGCACATCAGCTCACCTTCAGGGGAAGAGTAGAAGGCCAGGACTGCTACATATCCACCCTGGGGATCTCCTCTGGGAGCAAAAACCCACATAACATTGTGCTCTGGAGATTAGAGGGGTTGGAAAGCAAAGACAGGTGGAATAATCAGACACTGGGATTCCAGCAGGTTGTGGAGAACAGATATGCACAACCGGCTGCTCTGGGACAAAACAAACGTGGGAACTTTGAAAGACTTCCCAACAGCGAGAGGGATGCTAAAGGGGAAAGGATTACACAGAGCTTGCTACTCCAGAGAAAGGACAGGTGGACAAATTGTCCTGGCACACTCAGCCCAGCAAGCTGGGAATTTTCAGGAGCTTCATGAGGTCCATCACCCTGGGTGGTAATACAGCTCAGAGGCCCCCCACTGTGATATGCAGCCTTCAACTCCTTCCTCCCAGATAGTACCAGTTCACCCCTGTTATCACACCAGGCCAGCTGGAGGGAGGCCCCACCTACAGCAACTACAGGGATATAGGATAGACACTCCTCCATGCATGCTTAGCCCACAGGCCTAGGGGAGTCAGGCACTAATGCCAGGAGCAGGAAAGATATCTTTCCTCCTAGCAGGCACTGGTGTTGCATGCCTGCAACCCCTGCCATCCCTCCAGGGACTGGGCAGCTCCACAGAGCAGAACTTCTGAGCAATAGGGTGTGATGCTGACACAAAGTTATTATTCCATAGAAATCACTAGCAATATGAAACAGCAAAAGAATCTGGTGCAAACAAAAATCACTCAAACACCAAAAAGAGGGTTAAGTGAAACTGAAATCACCAATCTTCTTGATAAAGCTTTCAAAATAAAAATCATAAACATGCTCATGGAGCTACAGAAAAATATTCAAGATCTCAGGGGTGACTTCAAGCAAGAGAAAAAAAATTTGAAAAATACAGTATCTGAAATGAAACATAAAATGGAGGGATTTAAAAGCAGATTAGATGAGGTAGAAGAGATGGTAAATGAAATAGAAGTTAAAGAACAGGAATACAAAGAAGCTGAGGAACAGAGAGAAAAAAGGATCTCTAAGAATGAAAGAATATTAAGAGAACTGTGCAACCAAGCAAAATGGAATAATATTCTCACTATAGGGGTACCAGAAGAAGGAGAGAGAAAGGGATAGAAAGTGTCTGTGGAAATAATTGTTGAAAACATCACCAGTCTTGGAAAGGATATAGTCTCTCAGGCCATGGAAGCATACTGATATCCCAACAGAAGAGACCCAAAGAAGAACATACCAAGACATATAATAATTAAAATGGCAAAGATCAAGGAAAAGAAAGAGTATTTAAAGCAGCCAGAGAGAGAAAAAAGATAACATACAAGGAAAACCCACCAGGCTATCATAAAACTTATAAGCAGAAACCTTACAGGCCAGAAGGGAGTGACATGATAATTTTAATGCAATGAAGCAGAAGGGTCTCAAACCAAGAATACACTATCTGGCAAAATTATCATTCAAATTTGAAGCAGAGTTTAAACAATTTCCAGATAAGCAAAAGTTGAGTGTATTTACCTCCACAATCCTTCTCTATAGTGTATTTTGGAAGACCTGCTATACATAGAAGTGCTCCTAAGGCTAAACAGATGTCACCAGAGAAAATAAAACAACACTAAAGGAAGGAGACCAATTAATTATTAAGCAAATGCAAAATTTATTCAAATACACACAAAGTTAGTCAAGGGATACACAGAGAGTAGGAAATATGACACCTAACATATAAGAGTGGAGGAGGAAGAAAAAGAAGGGAAGAAAAAAAAGAACCTTTAGATTATGTTTGAAATAACATGATAAGTGAGTTAAGATAGACTGTTAAATAGTAAAGAAGCTACCCTGAACCTCTGGTAACCACAAATCTAAAGCCCACAATGACAGTAAGTACGTCTCAATTGATAATCACCCTAAATGTAAAGGGACTGAATGTATCAATCAAACGACATAGTTACAGAATGGATTAAAAAACAAGACCTATCTATATGCTACCTACAAGAGACTCACTTCAAACCCAAAGACACACACACACTGAAAGTAAAGAGATGGAAAAAGATATTTCATGCAAATATCAGGGAGACAAAAGCAGGAGTTGCAGTACTTCCATCAGACAAAATAGACTTCAAAACGAAGAAAGAAGGACATTATATAATTAATGATAAAGTGGTCAGTCCAACAAGTGGATATAATCATTATAAATATCTATGCACACAACAAAGGAGCACCTACCTATGTGAAACAAATACAAACAGAATTAAAGGGGGAAATAGAATGCAATGCATCCATTGTAGGAGACTTCAACATACCACTCACTCCAAAGGGCAGATTAACTAGACAGAAAATAAGTAAGGAGACAGAGGCACTGAACAACACATTAGAACAGATGGACCTCACAGACATCCACAAAACACTCCACCCAAAAGCAAAAGGATACACATTCTTCTCAAATGCACATGGAAGGTTTTCCAGAATAGATCACATACAAGGACACAAAAAGAGCCTCAGTAAATTCAGAATGATTGAAATTGTGCCAACCAGCTTTTCAGAACACAAAGGTATGAAACTAGAAATTATGCAAAGAAAATTAAAAAGTCCACAAACACATGGAGACTTAACAACATGCTCCTAAATAATCAATGGGTCAATGACAAATAAAAACAAAGATCAAGCAATATATGGAGACAAATAAAAAAAACAATTCAACACCCCAAAATCTGTGGGATGCAGTGAAGGCAATTCTAAAAGGAAACTATATAGCAATACAGGCCTACCTCAAGAAAGAAGAACAATCCAAAATGAACAGTGTAAACTCACAATTAATGAAACTAGAAAAAGAAGAACAAATGAGGCCCAAAGTTAGTAGAAGGGACAAAATAAAGATCAGAGAAGAAATGAGTAAAATTGAGAAGAATAAAACAATAGAAAGAATCAATAAAACAGGAGATGGTTCTTAGAGAAAATAAACCAAACAGATAAACCCATAGCCAGACTTATCAAGAATAAAATAAAAGAGGGTGTACACACATGAACAGAATCAGAAATGAGAAAGGAGAAACCACTATGGACACATAAGGAATAGAAAAAATTATGCGAGAATACTATGAAAAATTATATGCTAATAAATTGGACAACCTAGAAGAAATGGACAACTTTCTAGAAAAATACAAACTTCCAAGACTGACACAGGAAGAAACAGAAAATACGAACAGACCAACTACCAGCAATGAAATGTAATCGGTAATCAAAAACTACAAGAACAAAATGCATTGACCAGATGGCTTCACTGCAGAATTTTATCAAACATTTAAAGAAGTCCTAATACCCAAACTCCTCAAAGTTTTCCAAAAAGTAGAAGAGGAGGCAATACTTCCAAACTCATTCTATGAGGCCAGCATCACTCTAATAACAAAACCAGGCAAAGACACCACAAAAAAGAAAATTACAGACCAATATCCCTGATGAACACAGATGCAAAAATACTCAATAAAATATTAGTAAACTGAATTGAAAAATATATAAAAAAGATCATCATGATCAAGTAGGATTTATTCAGGAATGCTAGGATGGTACAATGTTTGAAAATCCAACTTCATACACCACATCAATAAAAAGAAGGACAAAATTCACATAGTCATCTAAACAGATGCTGAAAAAGCATTTCTCAAAATTCAACATCCATTCATGATAAAATCTCTCAACAAAATGGGTACAGAGGGGAAGTACCTCAACATAATAAAGGCCATGTATGACAAACCCACAGCCAACTTCATACTTAACAGCAAAGAGCCAAAAGTTTTTCCTTTAAGATCAGGAACAAAACAAGGGTGCCCACTCTCCCCACTTTTATTCAACATAGTACTGGAGGTCTTAGCCACAGCAATCAAACAACACAAAGAAATAAAAGGCATCCAGATTGGTAAGGAAGAAATTAAACTGTCACTTTGCAGATGACATGATGTTGTACATAAAAAGTCTAAAGAATCCACCCACAAACTACTAGAATAACTGAATTCAATAAAGTTGCAGGATACAAAATTAATACACAGAATTCCATAGCATTCCTATATACTAATGATAAACTAGAAGAAAGAGAAATCAGGAAAACAACTACACTTAAAATTGCATCAAAAAGAAAAAAACACCTAGGAATAAACCTAACAAAGGATGTAAAAGACCTATACCATGAAAACTACAAAACCCTCACGAGAGAAATTAAAGAAAACACCAATAAATGGAAATACATCCCGTGCTCATGGATAGAAAGAATTAATATTGTCAAAATGGCCGTCCTGCCTAAAGCAATCTACAGATTCAACGTAATTCCTATCAAAATTCCAACAGCATTCTTCAACATACTAGAACAATTGTTCTAAAATTCATATGGAACCACAAAAGATCCTGAATAGCCAAAGCAATCCTGAGAAGGAAGAATAAAGTGGGCGGAATTACACTCCCTGACTTCAAGCTCTACTACAAAGCCACAGTAATCAAAACAATTTGGTACTGACACAAGAACAGACCAATAAATCAATGGAACAGAATAGAGAGCCCTGATATAAAGCCACACTATATGGCCAATTAATATACGATAAAGGAGCCATAGATATACAATGGAAATGACAACCCCATCAACTACTGGTATTGGAAAACTGGACAGCTACATGTAAAAGAATGAAACTGGATTATTGTCTATCTCAATATACAAAAGCAAACTCAAAATGGATCAAACACCTAAATGTAAGTCATGAAACCATAAAACTTAGAAGAAAACACAGGCAAAAATATCTTGAAAAAAAACATGAACAATTTTTTCCTGAACACATCTCATCAGGAAAGCGAAACAAAAGCAAAAATGAACAAATGGGACTACATCAAGCAAAAAGCTTCTGCACAGCAAAGGACACCATCAGTACTACAAACACACATCCTAGAGTATGGGAGAACATATTCTTAAATGACATATCTGACAAGCGGTTAACATCTAAAATATATAAAGTACTTACAGATATCAACACCCAAAAAGCAAATAACCCAATTAAAAAATGGGCAGAAGATCTGAACAGATACTTCAAAAAAGAAGAAATTCAGATGGCCAACAGGCACATGAGAAGATGCTCCACACTGCTTATTATCATGGAAATGCAAATTAAACCCACAATGAGATAGTACCTCTCACAAATTAGGATGGCCAACATCCAAAACACAAGGAACAACAAATGCTGGCAAGGATGCGGAGAAAGAGGAAACCTCCTACACTTGTTGGTGGGAATGTAAATTAGTTCAACCATTGTGGAAAATAATATGCAGGTTCCTCAAAAAATTAAAAATACAAATACCATTTGACCCAGGAATTCCACTCCTAGGAATTTATCTGAAGAAAACAAATCCCTGGATCAAAAAGACATATGCAATGCCGATTGGAGTAAAGATGGCGGTGTGAGAGATGAGACAGAGGCTTCCTCGTAAAACCCCATATAATATGAAAATATAACTAATAAAATTACTCTTGAAAGAGCAACAGGGAAGAGGACTGCACCAAACAGCATACACCTGGAGACAAGAGCAGACCTCACGGAAAAGGGTAACGTACGAAAGCTGTGGTCCTGTGAGATCCAAGCCATTCCCCCACCCCAGCTCACCAGCAGGAGGAAGAGAAACGAAGCAGGCAGGGAGTGGAGATCTGGGACTGCTGAATACCGAACTCCAGAGATCTGCTCTGGGAGCACAAACCTACATTTCATCGTGCTTGCATGATACTCTCATAATTAGGGGGTCGGAAAGCTAAGACAGGCAGAATTCCTGGAGAGACAAAGATTCCAGCTGCTTGTGGAAAGCCTGGATCCATCCATATCTAGCTGCTCTGGGGCAAAATAAAGGCGGGCAGTCTGAGAGACTTCCTAACAAAGAAGCCCTTAGCAAGAGGGCTGCTAAAGGGGCAAAAATTGCACAGAGCTTACTGCTCAGGAGAAAGGACAGGTAGACAAAATTGTCTGGGTGCACTCTGCCCAGCAGATTAGGAGCTTTCACTATCTTCAGGTGCTCCAGTTCCCTGGCTGCCTACACAACTCCAAGAACCCCTTCCATGACAGGCAGACTACTGCGCCTTTCTCCTGGGCAGCCCCACTGGGCTTGCAAACTGGGAAACCCTACCCTGGCATAAGGCCAGCCAAAGGGAAGATCTGTCTACAGCAACTAAAAATGCAAAGCACAGAGGCTTATACCTGTGTGCTCAGCCCCCTGGTTCAGGCAGTGGAGACAGGCATAGCAGCCAGGAAGCAGGAAACAGCTCTTTCCTCCCCCCAGGCACCAATACCAATCCCCTGCAACCCCCGACATTACATCAGGGGTTGAGCAGCTACAGAGTATAGAGCTTCTGGGCACTAGAGGGAGCCATACACAAATATGAAATGCCAAAGGAACCTGGTCCAGAGTAAAACTATTAATACAACTCCTGAGAAAGATTTAAATAATATTGACCTCATGACATTCCCTGAAAGGGAGTTCAAAATAAAAGTCATTAACAGGCTCATGGAGGTACGGAAAGATATTCAAGAACTCAGGAATTAATTCCGGTCAGATATCCAATCACTGAAGAGCACAATGGAGGGTATTAAAAGCAGATTGGAAACGGTGGAGGAGATGATAAATGAAATAGAAACTAGAGAAGAGGAATAAAAAGAAGCTGAGGCACAGAGAGAAAAAAGGATCTCTAAGAATGAAAGAATATTGAGAGAAATGTGTGACCAATCCAGATGGAACAATATTCGCATTATAGGGGCATGGGAAGAAGAGAGAGAAAAAGGGATAGAAAGTGTCTTTGAGGAGGTGATTGCTGAAAACTTCCCAATCTGGGGAAAGAGATAGTCTCTCAGGCCATGGAGGTGCATAGATCTCCCAACAAAACGGACCCAATGAAGACAACATCAAGACATATAGTAATTAAAATGGCAAAGATCAAGGATAAGGACAGACTATTAAAAGCAACCAGAGAGAGAAATAAGATCACATACAAAGGAAACTCTATCAGGCTACCACCAGACTTCTCAGCAGAAACCTTACAGGCCAGAAGGGAGTGGCATGATGTATTTAATGCAATGAAGCAGAAGAGCCTTGAACCAAGATTACTTTATCCGGCAAGATTATCATTTAAATTTGAAGGAGGGATTAAACAATTTCCAGAGAAGCCAAAGCTGAGAGAATTTACCTCCCACAAACCATCTCTACAGTGTATTTTGGAGGGAGTGCTATAGATGGAAATGTTCCTATGGTTTAACAGCTGTCACTAGAGGTAACAAAACCACAGAAAAGAGAGTAGGACAGCTAATTACTAAGAAAATGAAAAAAAATTAATTATCTCCAAAGTCAATCAAGGGATAGACAAACAGTACAGAATATGATACCTAATATACAAAGAATGAAGAAGGAACAAAAAGGAGGAGGAAAACAAAAACAAAAAAAGAACCTTTAGATTGTGTTTTTAACAGCATATTAAGTGAGTTAAGTTGGACTCTTAGAAAGTAAGGAAGTTAATTTTGAACCTTTGGTAACCACGAATCTGAAGCCTGCAATGCCAATAAGTACATACCTATCCATAATCACCCTAAATGTAAATGGACTGAATGCACCAATAAAAAGACATAGAGTCACTAAATGGATAAAAAAACAAGACCCATCTATATGCTGCCTTCAACAGACTAACTTTAAACCCAAAGACATACACAGACTATACATGAAAGGAAGGAAAAAGACATTTCATTCAACTAATAGGGAGAAAATAGGAGGAGTTGCAGTACTTATATCAGACAAAATAGACTTCAAAACAAACAAAGTCACAAGGGACAAAGAAGGACATTACATAATGATAAAAGGGTCAATCCAACAAGAAGATATAACCATTATAAACATCTATGCACCCAACACAGGAGCTCCTAATATGTGAAACAAATACTAACAGAATTAAAGGGGGAAATAGAACGCAATGCATTCATTCGAGGAGACTTCAACATACCACTCACTCCAAAGGGCAGATTAACTAGACAGAAAATAAGTAAGGAGCAGAGGCACTGAACAACACATTAGAACAGATGGACCTAACAGACATCTACAGAACTCTAAACCCCAAAGCAGCAGAAATACACATTCTTCTCAAGTGCACATGGAACATTTTCAAAAATAGATCATACACTAGGCTACAAAAAGAGCCTCAGTAAATTCAAAAAGATTGAAATTGTACCAACCCGCTTCTCAGACCACAAAGGAATGAAACTAGAAACAAATTATGCAAAGAAAATGAAAAATCTCACAAACACATGGAGACTTAATAACATGCTCCTAAATAACCAGTGGATCAATGACCAAATAAAAACAGATATCAGGCAATATATGGAGACAAACGACAACAATAATTCAACACCACAAAATCTGTGGGACACAGTGAAGGCCGTGCTAAGAGGAAAGTATATTGCAATACAGGCCTACCACAGGAAAGAAGAACATTCCCATATGAGCAGTCTAAACTCACAATTAACGAAATTAGAAAAAGAAGAACAAATGAGACCCAAAGGCAGTAGAAAGAGGAACATAATAAAGATTAGAGCAGAAATAAATGAAATTGAGAAGAATAAAACAATAGAAAGGATCAATGAAAGCAAGAGCTGGTTCTTCGAGAAAAAAACAAAATAGATAAACCCCTAGCCACACTTATCAAAAAAAAGAGAGAGTCTACTCACATAAACAGAATCAGAAACGAGAAAGGAAAAATCACTAAGGACAGCATAGAAATATAAAGAACTATTAAAGGATACTATGAAAAATTACATGCTAACAAACTGGATAACCTAGAAGAAATGGACAACTTTCTAGAAAAATATAACCTTCCAAAGCTGACCCAGAAAGAAACAGAAAATCTCCACAGACAAATTACTAGCAATGAAATTGAACTGGTAAACAAAAACATACCTAAGAACAAAATGCCTTTACCAGATGGCTTCACCACTGAATTTTATCAAACATTTAGTGAAGACCTAATACCCATCCTCCTTGATGTTATCCAAGGAGTAGAAGAAGAGGGAATACTTCCAAATTCATTCTATGAGGCCAGCATCACTTTAATACCAAAATAAGGTTAAGAAACCACAAAAAAATAAAACTACAGACCAAAACCCTGATGAACACAGACGCAAAAATACTCAACAAAATATTAGCAAACCGAATTCAAAAAAACAGCAAAAGTATCAACCATGATGATCAAGTAGGATTTATTCCAGGGATGCAAGGATGGTTCAACATTCAAAAATCCATCAACATCATCTACCACATCAACAAAAAGAAAGACAAAAACCACATGATCATCTCCATAGATGATGAAAAAGCATTTGACAAAATTTAACATTCATCCATGATAAAAACTCTCAACAAAATGTATATAGAGGGCAAGTACCTCAACATAATAAAGGCCATATATGACAAACCCACAGCCAACGTCATACTTAACAATGAGAAGCTGTAAAGCTTTTCCTTTAAGATCGGGATCAAGACAAGGATACCCACTCTCCCCACTGGTATTTAACATAGTACTGGAGGTCCTAGCCATGGCAATCAGACAAAACAAAGAAATACAAGGCATCCTGATTGGTAAAGAAGAAGTCAAATTGTCACTATTTGCAGATGACATGATATTGTACATAAAAAACCCTAAACACTCCACTCCAAAACTACTAGAACTAATATCTGAATTCAGCAAAGTTGCAGGATACAAAATTAACACACAGAAATCTGTTGCTTTCCTATACACTAATGATGAGCTAACAGAAAGAGAAATCAGAAAAACAATTCCATTCACAATTCCATCAAAAAGAATAAAATACCTAGGAATAAACCTAATGAAAGAAGTGAAAGACCTACACCCTGAAAACTACAAGATACTCTTAAGAGAAATTAATGAGGACACTAAAAAATGGAAATTCATTCCATGCTCTTGGCTAGGAAGAATAAATATTGTCAAAATGGCTATACTACCTAAAGCAATCTACAGATTGAATGCAATCCCTATCAAAATACCAACAACATTCTTCAATGAACTGGAACAAATAATTCTAAAATTCATATGGAACCACAAAAGACCCCGAATAGCCAAAGCAATCCTGAGAAGGAAGAATAAAACAGGGGGAATTATGCTCCCACACTTCAAGCTCTACAAAGCTACAGTAATCAAGACAATTTGGCATTGACACAAGAACAGACCCGCAGAACAGTGGAACAGAATAGAAAATCCAGACATTACCCCAAACATATACAGTCAATTAATATATGATAAAGGAGCCATGGATATACAATGGGGAGATGACAGCCTCTTCAGCAGCTGGTGTTGGAAAAACTGGACAGCTACATGTAAGAGAATGAAACTGGACTACTGTCTAACCCCATACACAAAAGTAAACTCAAAATGGATCAAAGACCTGAATGTAAGTCAGGAAACCATAAAACTCTTAGAAAAAAACATAGGCAAAAATCTCTCGGACATAAACATGAGTGACTTCTTCATGAACGTATCTCCCTGGGCAAGGGAAACAAAAGCAAAAATTAACAAGTGGGACTATATCAAGCTGAAAAGCTTCTGTACAGCAAAGGACACCATCAGTAGAACAAAAAGACATCCTACAGTATGGGAGAATATATTCATAAATGACATATCTGATAAGGGGTTGACATCCAAAATATATAAAGAACTCATGCACCTCAACAATCAAGGAACAAATAATCCAATTAAGAAATGGGCAGAGGACATGAATAGACACTTCTCCAAAGAAGAAATTCAGATGGCCAACAGGCACATGAAAAGATGCTCCACATCACTAATCATCAGAGAAATGCAAATTTAAACCACAATGAGCTATCACCTCACACCAGTAAGGATGGCCAACATCCAAAACACAAACAACAACAAATGTTGGTGAGGATGTGGAGAAAAGGGAACCCTCCTACACTGCTGGTGGGAACGCAAATTAGTTCAACCACTGTGGAAAGCAGTATGGAGGTTCTTCAAAAACTCAAAATAGAAATACCATTTGACCCAGCAATTCCACTCCTAGGAATTTACCCTAAGGATGCAGCAGCCCAATTTGAAAAAGACAGATGCACCCCTATGTTTATCACAGCACTATATACAATAGCCAAGAAATGGAAGCAACCTAATTGTCCATCAGTAGATGAATGGATAAAGAAGATGTGTACATACACACAATGGAATATTATTCAGCCATAAGAAGAAAACTAATCCTACCATTTGCAACAACGGGGACGGAGCTAGAGGGTATTATGCTCAGTGAAATAAGCCAAGCAGAAAAAGACAAGTATCAAATGATTTCACTCATATGTTGAGCATAAGAGCAAAGAAAAAAACTGAAAGAAGAAACAGCCACAGACTCACAGAACCCAAGAATGGACTAACACTTACCAAAGGGAGGATGGGTGGGAAGGGAGGGATAAGGGGGAAAATGGGGCATTACGATTAGCAGACATAATGTTGAGGGGGCACGGGGAGGGCTGTACAACTCAGAGAAGACAAGTAGTGACTCTGTAGCATCTCACTACACTGATGGACAGTGACTGTAATGGGGTAGGGGGGGGACCTGATGAAGTGGGGAGTTTAGTAACCATAATGTTGCACATGTAATTGTAGATTAATAATACCAAAATTTAAAAAAATAATAAAACATAAAAATAAAAAAATTCTTAACTCCAAATCCTATAAATCTGTTGAATTTTGCCATAGATGTAAGGAATTAGTGATTCATAAATAGAATTCCATTGTAATCAAAAGATTATCAGCAGAAAAACTAAATGAATCAGGCAAAAGTTACTGTTTTTAATCTCTAGATTCACTTTAAGTGCTACAGACATCTACCTATGTAATTTAGTAACCTAACAAAACATTATTTCCATCTAGACAGAAATGCAAGCACAAAAGTGAACAGCAGTGCTATCCAGCAGAAGTATCTCTGAAATGGTCTATATTTACAATGCCCAATGAAGCAACTATTAGCCACATATAGTTATTAAACACTTAACATGTATAACTAATGCAACTAAGCAATTAAATTTTTAATTTAATTTAAATAGCCACATTTGGCTATTGGCTAACATATTAAACAATGCAGGTCTGTAGACTAAAATCAGTCTGAACGTAAGGATATCCCAATGCGTGATCAGGAAACACTCCATACTCTCCTAGTCTTGGGACCCTGTAATTAGCATAGTAAATGCCCTGAGAAGGCCAATGTAAGAGAAATTGACTTGACTGTTTAAACAATCACTTCCAAATTATATTCAACCAAGTGCCCCACTGCTTACATGAGTTACTACCTCATGGAACTTTTGTTCTGGGGAACAGATTTTGGGAAATACAACTATGAAAGTTAAATCAAATATATTAATAACATTCTTTGGCAAGGTTTTTCATTTATCATTTATTATGGCATCAATGCACCCAAAATAAACATAATTATGTTGGTATCATTTTTATTATATCAAAATCAAAGATAGCATTGTACTAGTTCCCTCCACCTTTGTTGGAAACATTTGAATTAGGTGAGGAAACAGAACCTTTCGATGTGGAAAGACAAAGAGTTACTTAAAAGGTTGCTGACACAGAAATGTTAAAGAGAACGTAATTTCTTATAAAAGTCCTTAAAATGAGATCAAAGATTGACTGAGAAATCCAAGTAGGCCTTCTTACCCTGAGTCTTACATGTATGAGGGCACATATAGCAGGTCTTTAATTTGGGCAGAGAAAGCCAAAGTAAAGAAATAGCCATCAGGATTAGTGACGATATTTCCTTCTTTACTTGTACTACAACCCTCTCAAATGCATTCTAGAAAATGAGAGTTTTACTTATAGGGACACCCAAAGTTGCTCTTCATATTCTACAATCATTGAATTTCACACTAATATTAGGTACACAGTGACAGTAGATACTTAGCTACTCATTTTGATCAGCAATTGATGGTGACTTTTAGCAGAGAGCAGCATGACACACACCCAGATTATATTGATAGCACTCACCTTGAATGACAAAATAATGATAGGTGTTTTTAGAATTTTATTTTATTTTATTGCCCATTCTACTCTTGTAATAACTGTCATCTCACAACCATTGCCTCTTAAACTATAGGGCAATTAAGGTAAATAAGACTGTCTTTTTCAAATATTTGTATTTACTTCATTGTATTCATTAGATGCTACATTTGCTTGGTCAAGAACTATTTTCATTAAATTCTCATAATGCAGTGAAATTAGGTGTTAAATCAACACATATTAATAGCCTTTTCTATCTTTCTAGGTCTTAGAAATCTGGTATTTAAAGTTATTGCTGCTAAAGACATGACCAAAAATAACAACAAAAAAAGCTGTACAAAGGAGGCTCCTTTATAAAAGTTCCTTTCCCAAGGCAAACATCTCAATGCAAAGTCCATTTATAAATATTTCCTACTTCTAAAGGCTTAAAACAAATTTATGAACTTAATGACAAAGACCATGCATTTTGCTTCCTTAAACATGTTTAGCTGTTGTTTAGATATAAGGAGCCCTAGAAAATTAGAGGGAAAACTAGGCCTACACGAGCTTAGAAGTGCACAACCCTACAAAGCCAACATCCACTCATGAGCCCTTTGACAGCTAATGGAACATTAGTTCTGGGCAAATTGGAGAAGTATAAAAGTTTATCACTGACAGTTGTCTAATTTGGGAGTTAATCCAAAAAACTAGATGCTTCTCCTCTGACTCAGTATCATACGGATACTTCTCAGCTCCCTAAAGGTTTCTACCTCCCACTTGCAGGAATTCAGCCTGCCTGGCAGGGGGAGTTCTGCTAAGAGTTCCCGACACCACCTGAATTGACTGATCGATCTGCTTGTTCTGGGTAAGCAAAGCCTATATAAGGCCATCTGTGAATCTAGGCCATGGCTGTGGGAAGGATAGCAAAAGGGCATGTTCACCCCCCAGTTCACAAGTGTAAGGTAGGATAATAAAAAAGAAGACAAATCACAGAGAGAATCCAGCAAAAAAAGGGAGCTCTCAAGTTGTAAGGAACACGGTGCTAGATAAGCTAAGCATGTTATGATTTGGTTATTTCATGCATGCATTCATTTATCCATTAAGTCAGAACTGATGATCAAGTATCCCCTTTGCATTAGGTATTGGTGATACAGCAGTGAATGATGTGCATCAAGAGACAAAATATCCACATCTTTCCATAGTGATGATTCATTCAGGTAGTAAATTCAATCATAGTAATGACAGCAGTCCAAATAATAATGCACTAGTCTTCCCTCTCAAATATCAGAAAATACAGAGTTAGATCTTCCAAGTGAAAACAGCCCTCAGGGTGTGGTTCATCACCCACATAGATGAGAAAACTGCAAAAGGCTCAAACACCTTGCTCAAGTGCATGTAGCTGAGTCATTCATTGTTGAATCCTAATTAGATTCCAGGTTTCTTAAGGCTCAGTCTAGGACTTTTTCCACTCTAAAGTATTTTTCTGTAGTCTTCTATAAATAACGATCTTCCCCCCATCATCCTTGGGTCATCAGACTCAAGCAATGACTCAGATCAGACAAGGATAGAAGACTTGTACCTTGACAGAACACTGAATGAGATATTGGTAGGCAGACGAAACTTTGCTGTATCCCTAAATCATTTTATTTACACAACTCCATCTGGGCAGAGAGCCAACCCTGACTTTGTAGTTACTGTTATCAGGGTATTCTCTAAGTAGCAATATGGGGAGAAGATAAGAAAACATATGTCTGTATGCCTAGCACTGCGATCTAGACCAGGGATTGACAAATGTTTTCTGTAAAGAACCAGAGAATGTGTATTTTAGGCCTTGTAGGCTTAACAGTCTCTCTCACAACTACTGAACGTTGCGGAAGCACAAAAGCAGCCACAGACCTAATATGTATATGAGAGTGTGGATGTATTCCAATAAAACTTTATTTATGGACACTGAAATCTGAATTTTAAATAGAATTCACATGACATGAAAGATTATTCTTTTTATTTTTTTCAACCACCTAAAAATGTAAAAACAATTCTTGCTCATGGGCCATACAGAAACAGGTGGTGGGCCATAGTTTGTCAGCTCCTGCTCTCAAGGATCACACAGATAAGAATGGTATAGGGTCTCAATGAAATACAAAATGTGCATAAAGAAAAAACAAACTATTTTATTTGGCTCCAGTATTGTAATGTCCACTAAGACACTGTCTATTATAGTCCCCATAGCTGCCCTTCAGATATACTTCTTAAAATTCCTTTTGAAAAAACATTTCCAGTCTTTATATTACTACAAACTTCTTAGGTATTTATATTACTACAAACTTCTTAATAAAAGAGGCTCTTATTTTTCCTTCCTTTGCACCATGAGCTGGAAGTTCCACAACCATTGTCTTTGTGACTGAGCATGGCAAGTGAAGTTTCCATAGTCAAAAACTGCTTTTCTTCTCCTGCCCACCCTTAGCCTAAATGGCAGTGTATTATACCAATCAGAAGTGTAACCAAAAGTTTCAGTTCTTCCCAAATCTAAAAGAATGTTCAGGGGCAAATATAAAATGCCCTTACAAAGCCAAGTAAGGTAATTTTTTTTTAATGTAATGAGTTTCAGGTCCATGAAATGTGATATTGACAACAGTAGAAATAAATTGCTCCTATTTAACTGCAGTCCAGCTCTGAAGAGATGTGCTTAAGTCATGCTTCAACAATGCAACTGATGCTGGACCCTGAGAGACACACTCTATTAAGACCAAAGTGCTATTAAGGAGACAGACTTATACTGTAAAGTTAGAAGGGGTGGAGGAGAGGAAGAAAGCTTCAATCTATACATCTCAGGGGCTTGACAGCACTTGGCTTCTTATAAATCTGTCTAAGTAAAGTTATTAAGTGGCTGAGAAATGTACCATTGGCAGCCAACCTGGGACAACAATGGAAAATGGATAGCCAATAGACAAGACAGAAAATAAAAGGACCAGGAAAGATGCTTGCTCACAGATTCTGAGAGGTAGTAATAAACACTGCAAATGGGATTTGGGCAGCATCTTTCAACACCAAGAAATAGCAGATTCTGAACAAAAACTGGATAGCTGCATTATCACCTACTGTTTCCTAAATACGGTTGAGTTAGAAGATCTGAATTCTGCCAGAAAATGCTGTGGAACTTACCAGTTATAATAAATATGCTGAATAAAGTCAAAATAAATACACAAGGAAAAAGACTCAAGGGAAGTTCAATCTTCATGAATTCCAGAGAAAAAAACTAACAATAAAAGTAGCACAGAGTATGCCTTCCTTCCCAATTCCTGATGCTGTACTATCCAAAGCTAAAAATATGGCCAATATAATCAATTAAGTAGAAAGCTAGTTGTTTAATAATATATTAAAAAAAGCACCAATTTGCAAACTTTACTTGTGGTATCACTTAATCTAAGTTATGTTTAAGTATTGTAACAAAGCATATATTTAGAGGAGTTCATTTTTAATTTTGCTCAAGGCTAAGGTGCCAAGTACACGTGTGTCTCACCTGATGGAATAGATCAGTAGAAAGTTTACATAAATTGTCTACTGAATGTTACTTCGAGGCCTTATAAAAACCAAACTAATAAACTGAAGGCATTATGGTAGAAGAGTAGGGCAGTATTGGAGTGATACTAAGGAATTCTAGGTTCAAATTCTGACTCTACCACTAACTAGGTGCATGAATTTTATTAACTCCATTTGCCTTTCAGTTTCCTCACTTGCAAAATGAATAGATGAAAATTTCTCTAAGAACACTTCCAATTGACATTCTGTGACTTTATATTAGAGTGAATATTTGATCACTGTTTGAAAAGTATAATTGAAAAGCTGGATAGAGTTCAGAATTTTAAATATTACCTACTAAACATGGAAAAATATTGCACATCAATATTAATCAATACCAAGTATCTTTGTTTATTTTTATGTCTGAAATAATTAAAGGTCTACATGGAGGTTACTGGAAGGTATAAGACAGGCCATATCTTATCCAACAAGTGTTCTGCTTGGCCTGAATCATTTACACCATTTTTAAATTTTAAACTTAATTTCAGTCTCTTAAAAATAGAGACATCTTGAAAGAAAATTTTATCAGATTCAGAAACATTGTGTCTTTATTGCTCTATTGCAACAGTAAGCTAAGAAATGGCTGCTCTCCTGAGATAGTAAATGAATTCTTCCGCTCATCATCATCCTCACTCCTGTTGTCTCCAGATGCTGACCCAGTGTCAGATGACATTTATCATCACACCGGCACAGTTTTCTCGAAATAGAGTTAAGAGAAAAATGAAATATTTGTTGGATTTATCTATCAAAATTTAAAAATAAATATCTACCAAGAAGACTATGGCTTCCAAGAAAACTGGAAGAATACATACACATTCTTAGAAGACTGTGATTACACATATAATCTGCAAATAAAATGCACAGAAAATTCAGCTTAGTCAATTAAGGACACCATTTTGCATAAGTCCCCACCTGCTTCACTCATACATGTTACCAACTTGGCCCTTGTAGGAATTTTTTTTTTTGTACACCTGGTCTGAAGAGAGCTACAATGGTTTGGACGAAGAAAACCCAATAGACAGAGAAATCAATGGACTTTTTCATATGCCTTTCCCACCAACCACAGCTACATTTTATTTCTCAGGATCTTGTGTAAACTGTTGGCTTTTAAATAATAGATAATTCCAAATGTAAACACAGATGATATCAGGGAATTACCTTCCAAATTTCTGTGAATGTTACAAAAAGGTGTTTTTTTGCTCTAAGAGGAGAGATCTCTGTTAACTAAATGAGATGAATCCATGGAGGGATATATATATACACACACACTCCCTTTGCCAAATGAGTCAAGAGTGCCAGGACCCCTGCATGTGGAAGGAACTAGACTAGTATAATTCTAAAGCCCACATTGTTAGAAAAGTAAAGGGGAAGAGAACTCATTTACTCCTCACAGAATTTCTGAAAATTAACCCTCAAATCTAGCAGAAAATGACACAAGGCTGGGGGGGACTGGGGTGGTGGATATATTTATTCCATTTTACTAAAGGCATAACATTTCTAAAAATTATTATTCAAATACAGTAGCAGTTGCCATATTGGTCTGACAATCAGAAGTGCTCACTATCATACGGAAAACCCAACTAGCAATTCTAACTCAGAAGGTCTGGGATGAGACCTCAGTTTCCGTATTCCTTAAAATCCCCTCATGTGATTTTGATCATCATTCAGTCTTATCAACCACTGAACTATTTTATATTATAGCTATTCTGAAGAATGAATTACATAAATGCTCACATTTGTGTATTAAGTTTCTGGACAATGACACAGACTTGTAAGAATCTTAGTGAGAAAGAATTCTTGGTAAGAATCTGCTTTCAACAGACCTAAGGGAAAGCCCATTGTACTAACAATAGTAAAAAGAATTATTTGGAATTTATCTTTTAAGTGCGACTTGTTCGAAAGTTGAATCCTATGAAATGCTACCTTTATTTCTGCTAACTGTATTTAATCAGCCAAAGTAAGCATTACAATAATGATAATAATTGTAGTGGTAGGAAAAGTAGCAAAAGCAGCAAATTAAAATAACATAGCTACCCTTTGAGACTTAAAATATGCCACATACAAACTGGACAATGCACACATTTTGTCTTTGTTAATTTTCAGTTACCCAATGAGGTCACTATTATTATTATTATTTTTTTACACTGAACAAGCTCCCACAAGGTGAACAATGCAAGGAACATAGTGAACAAGTTCTCACAAGGTGAACAATGCAAAGGCAGTCATATCAGAGAAACTAATTCAGTTACTATAATCAATCAAGTCAACTATGATTATTCATATGATTTTTATACTTAAATTATAAGTGAATCCCACATTTCCCCCTTTTTTGTTTTAACTGACGCAAATGCATATGCATTTATTTGTGGAAGGTACCAGAATAATGATTAGCTGCGCTCGGCCTGTGACATAGCTTGTCACAGGCAATGTCTCTCTCGTCTGGAGGGGTGAGGTTCTATGCCTCACCTCAGTTGGCCCCCACGTTGCTCACCTGAGGTCCCTTGCGACTGTGCCTGTCTTAGGTTGTTCCTCCCATGAGGAATCTTACCCGTCTCTGGCTAACCAGCCATCTCCTGGGACCAAACAGGGAGATAATATACGAAAGAGAGGACACCCAGCAGCTATTTCTGGATAAAACCACAATATACATGATTATTTTCTTGCAGCAAATGCAGGTGGGGAATCGGCATATGATTTCACAAAGTTATTTAAAAGGAATCACTTATTTCTTGAAGTTAATTCTTGAAAAGTAGCATATGCTTGTATTAGCTTTAAAAGACCAACAACTGCCTTCCGCACACACCCTAGGAGACAGGAATACAAATGCATAATAGTATGAGACCTACAATTACAGGCCATATCCAATGAAACAAAGAAAACCAATTTAACAATCCAGGCATTTGTGAAAACTTATCAATAACATGGTGAATGTTGTCTATTTGATCTTGAATAGTATGAGAAAAATCAGACAAATTAAAACCACACATCCCTGCAAATTGTTCACATCCCATATGTTCTTTTTTTTTAATTACTTATTCTTTTATTAGCTTCTCCTAAGTATTCCTTTTTTTTATAATTTATTTTGGATCATTAATCTACAATTACATGTGCAATATTATGATTATTAAACTACCCCCTTCATTAAGTCCCCCCCACCAACCCCATTACATTCACTGTCCATCAGCGTAGTGAGATGCTATAGAATCACTACTTGTCTTCTCTGAGTTGTACAGCCCTCCCCGTGCCCCCCCAACATTACATCAGCTAATCATAATGCCCCTTTTTCCCTCTTATCCCTCCCTTCCCACCCATCTTCCCCAGTCCCTTTCCCTTTGGTAACTGTTAGTCCGTTCTTGGGTTCTGTGTGTCTGCGGCTGTTTTGTTCTTTCAGTTTTTTTCTTTGTTCTTATACTCCACATATGAGTGAAATCATTTGATACTTGTCTTTTTCGGCTTGGCTTATTTCACTGAGCATAATACCCTCTAGCTCCATCCATGTTGTTGCAAATGGTAGGATTTGTTTTCTTCTTATGGCTGAATAATATTCCATTGTGTATATATGTACCACATCTTCTTTATCCATTCATCAACTGATGGACAATTAGGTTGCTTCCATTTCTTGGCTATTGTAAATAGTGCTGCGATAAACATAGGGGTGCATCTGTCTTTTTCAAACTAGGCTGCTGTATTCTTAGCGTAAATTCCTAGGAGTGGAATTCCTGGGTCAAATGGTATTTCTATTTTGAGTTTTTTGAGAAACCTCCATACCGCTTTCCACAATGGTTGAACTAATTTGCATTCCCACCAGCAGTGTAGGAGGGTTCCTTTTCTCCACATCCTCGCCAACATTTGTTGTTGTTTGTGTTTTGGATGTTGGCCATCCTCACTGGTGTGAGGTGATATCTCATCATGGTTTGAATCTGAATTTCTCTGATGATTAGCAATGTGGAGCATCTTTTCATGTGCTTGTTGGCCATCTCAATTTCTTCTTTAGAGAAGTGTCTATTCATGTTCTCTGCCCATTTCTTAATTGGATTATTTTCTTTCTGTTTGTTAAGGTGCATGAGTTCTTTATATATTTTGGATGTCAACCCCTTATCAGATACGTCATTTATGAATATATTCTCCCATAGTGTAGGATGTCTTTTTGTTCTACTGATGGTGTCCTTTGCTGTACAGAAGCTTTTCAGCTTGATACAGTCCCACTTGTTCATTTTTGCTTTTGTTTCCCTTGCCCAGGGAGATATGTTCATGAAGAAGTCGCTCATGTTTATGTCCAAGAGATTTTTCCTATGTTTTATACTAAGAGTTGTATGGTGTCATGACTTACATTCAGGTCTTTGATCCACCTTGAGTTTACCTTTGTGTATGAGGTTAGACAGTAGTCCAGTTTCATTCTCTTACATGTAGCTGTCCAGTTTTTCCAACACCAGCTGCTGAAGAGGCTGTCATCTCCCCATTGTATATACAAGGCACTTTTATCAAATATTAATTGACTGTATATGTTTGGATTAATGTTTGGATGTTTTATTCTGTTCCACTGGTCTGTGGGTCTGTTTTTGTGCCAATACCAAATTGTCTTGATTACTGTGGCTTTGTAGTAGAGCTTGAAGTCAGGGAGTGTAATTCCCCATTTTATTCCTCCTTCTCAGGATTGCTTTGGCTATTCGGGGTCTTTTGTGGTTCCATATGAATTTTAGAATTATTTGTTCCAGTTCATTGAAGAAAGCTGTTGGTAGTTTGATAGAGATTGCGTTGAATCTGTAGATTGCTTTAGGTAGTATAGCCATTTTGACAATATTTATTCTTCCTAGCCAAGAGCATGGGATGCATTTCCATTTGTTAGTGTCTTCTTTAATTTCTCTTAGGAGTGTCTTGTAGTTTCCAGAGTACAGGTCTTTCACTTCCTTCGTTAGGTTTATTCCTAGGTATTTTATTCTTTTTGATGCAATTGTGAATGGAATTGTTTTTCTGATTTCTCTTTCTGTTAGTTCATCATTAGTGTATAGGAAAGCAACAGATTTCTGTGTGTTAATTTTGTATCCTGCAACTTTGCTGAATTCAGATATTACTTCAAGTAGTTTTGGAGTGGAGTCTTTAGGATTTTTTATGTACAGTATCATGTCATCTGCAAATAGTGACAATTTGACTTCTTCTTTACCAATCTGGATGCCTTGTATATCTTTGTTTTGTCTGATTGCCATGGCTAGGACCTCCAGGACTATGTTGAATAACAGTGGAGAGAGTGGGCATCCCTGTCTTGTTCCCGATCTTAGATGAAAAGCTTTCAGCTTCTCACTGTTAAGTATAATGTTGGCTGTGGGTTTGTCATATATGGCCTTTATTATGTTGAGGTACTTGCCCTCTCTACCAATTTTGTTGACAGTTTTAATCATGAATGGATGCTGAGTTTTGTCAAATGCTTTTTCAGCATCTATGGAGATGATCATGTGGTTTTTGTTCTTCTTTTTGTTGATGTGGTGGATGATGTTGATGGATTTTCGAATGTTGTACCATCCTTGCATCCCTGGGATGAATCCCACTTGATCATGGTGTATGATCCTCTTGATGTATTTTTGGATTCAGTTTGCTAATATTTTGTTGAGTATTTTTGCATCTACATTCATCAGGGATATTGGTCTGTAATTTTCTTTTTTGGTGAGGTCTTTGCCCGGTTTTGGTATTAGAGTGATGCTGGCTTCATAGAATGAGTTTGGAGGTATTCCCCCCTCTTCTATTTTTTGAAAAACTTTAAGGAGAATGGGTGTTACTTCTTCTCTATATGTCTGGTAGAATTCAGAGGTGAATCCATCTGGTCCGGGGGTTTTGTTCTTGGGTAGTTTTTTCATTACTGATTCAATTTCATTGCTGGTGATTGGCCTGTTTAGTTTTTCTGTTTCTTGCTTGGTCAGTCTTGGAAGGTTGTATTTTTCTAAGAAGTCGTCCATTTCTTCTATGTTTTCCAGCTTGCTAGCATATAGATTCTCACAGTATTCTCTTATAATTCTTTTTATTTCTGTGGGCTCCATCGTGATTTTTCCTTTCTCATTTCTGATTCTGTTTATGTGTGTAGATTCTCTTTTTCTGTAATGAGTCTGGCTAGGGGTTTATCTATTTTGTTTACTTTTTCAAAGAACCAGCTCTTGGTTTCATTAATTTTTTCTATTATTTTATTCTTCTCAATTTTATTTATTTATTCTCTGATCTTTATTATGTCCCTCCTCTGGTGACTTTGGGCCTCATTTGTTCTTCTTTTTCCAATTTCAGTAATTGTGTCTTTAGACTGTTCATTTGGAAATGTTCTTCCTTCTTTAAATAGGCCTGGACTGCAATATATTTTCCTCTTAGAACTGCCTTTGCTGCATTCCACAGAAGTTGTGGCTTTGTGTTGTTGTTGTCATTAGTCTCCATATATTCTTTGATTTCTGTTTTGATTTGGTCATTAACCCATTGATTACTTAGGAGAATGTTGTTAAGTCTCCTTGTATTTGTGAGCCTTTTTGATTTCTTTCTAAAATTTATTTCTAGTTTTATACCTTTGTGATCTGAGAAGTTGGTTGGTAGAATTTCAATATTTTTGACTTTACCAAGGTACTTTTTGTGGCCTAGTATGTGGTCTATTCTGGAAAATGTTCCATGTGCACTTGAGAAGAATGTGTATCCTGTTGCTTTTGGGTGTAGAGTTCTGTAGATGTCTGTTAGGTCCATCTGTTCTAGTGTGTTGTTCAGTGCCTCTGTGTCTTTACTTATTCTCTGTCTAGTTATCTGTCCTTCGGAGTGAGTGGTGTGTTGAAGTCTCCTAAAATGAATGCATTGCTGTCTATTTCCTCCTTTAATTCTGTTAGTATTTGTTTCACATATGCTGGCGCTCCTGTGTTGGGTGCATATATATTTAAAATGGTTATATCTTCTTGTTGGACTGACCCCTTTATCATTATGTAATGTCCTTCTTTATCTCTTGCTATTTTCTTCGTTTTGAAGTCTATTTTGTCTAATACAAGTACTGCAACACCTGCTTTTTTCTCCTTGTTGTTTGCATGAAATATCTTTTTTCATCCCTTCACTTTTAGTCTGTGTATGTCTTTGGGTTTAAAGTGAGTCTCTTAAAGGCAGCATATAGATGGGTCTTGTTTTTTTATCCATTCAGTGACTCTATGTCTTTTGACTGTTGCATTCATTCCATTTACATTTAGGGTGATTATGGATAGGTATGTACTTATTGGCATTGCAGGCTTCAGATTCGTGGTTCCCAAAGGTTCAACGTTAACTTCCCTACTAAAGTCTAACAACTAACTTAATATGCTATTAAAAACACAATCTAAAGGTTTTTTTGTTTTTTTTTGTTTGTTTGTTTCCTCCTTTTTCTTTCTATTCCATTCTTTATACATTAGGCATCATACTCTGTACTGTTAGTCTATCCCTTGATTGACTTTGGGAATAGTTAATTTAATTTTGCATTTGCTTAGTAATTAGCTGTTCTATTTTCTTTACTGTGGTTTTATTACCTCTGGTGACAGCTATTAATCTGTAGGAACACTTCCATCTATAGCAGTCCCTCCAAAATACACTGTAGAGACGGTTTGTGGGAGGCAAATTCTCTCAGCTTTGGCTTCTCCGGAAATTGTTTAATCCCTCCTTCAAATTTAAATGATAATCTTGCTGGATAAAGTAATCTTGGTTCAAGGCCCTTCTGCTTCATTGCATTAAATACATCATGCCACTCGCTTCTGGCCTGTAAGGTTTCTGCTGAGAAGTCTGATGATAGCCTGATGGGTTTTCCTTTGTATGTGATCCTATTTCTCTCTCTGGCTGCTTTTAATAGTCTGTCCTTATCCTTGATCTTTGCCATTTTAATTACTATATGTCTTGCTGTTGTCTTTTTTTGTCCTTTGTGTTGGGAGATCTGCGCACCTCCATGGCCTGAGAGACGATCTCCTTCCCGATATTG
>JAVSCE010004655.1:0-61603 GCA_032199065.1 Smutsia gigantea | reverse complement strand
TTGGTTAATTGGAATCCCAGAAAGATAAAAGACTGAAAGGGGCAGAAGTAATATTTAGACAAAAATGGCTGAGAATTTCCCCAAACTGATGAAAAATTTCAGTTGATAGATTTAAGAGGTCTAAAAATGTAAAGATGGACATTATCTTCTCTATATATTTCTCATCTCCATGCACAAGAGCCCTATGACCTCCCATATATGACATTATATCCAGATTCCTCATCTCCAAGCACTGATACAACTGCATTCCTCCCCGAAGTGGTATCTACATTAAAATCCACTGCGTTAGATTCAGTTTGACCACCACCAAGCACAAGATGATCATCTCCCTCAACAGAAACTATAAACATCTATTAAGATGATCTAAGGCTGCAAGTATTTTGTTTTCATTGCCTCGTCTCTTTCTTCTACACTTCCCTTCAACATTGTGTCTCACATGCAAGAACAATGCTAAATGTTCTGTCAGTGCTTTTCTGACTCCTCTAACTGTGCAGAAGAGGTGCTGTGGGGCTCTCTGCTCAGAGATAGCCATTCTCTCTTTCAGCTGTTAAAATCTCTTGCGTGGGACTTCCGGGAAGATGGCGGTGTGAGCAGGGCGGCAGAAATCTCCTCCCAACACTATATTTATCTACGAAAACACCGAAAATACATCTATTCCTAAAAGAGAGACAAGAATACACAGGAAAGCGCACAGCGTGCAGCTACACCCGAGAGGACTCGGCACCCCAAGAGGCGGGTAAGATACGGAGCCGCGACCCGGCGGGACCCGAGCCCTCCCCACCCCAGCGCACCGGCGGGAGGAGAGGATTCAGAGCCGGGAGGGAGTGGAAGTGCACCCCGCGAAGTAGCCAGCCCCGGGGATCTGCGCAGGGAGCGCTGACCCACATTGCGCAGTGCAGCGGAGATTGGAGAGACAGAGGGGCAGGATCTGAGCGGGGAACGCGCCAGGGTGCTTGCAGCCGGCTCCCGGGAAGGAAAAAAAAAAAGCGCGCTTTCTTCAGCGGTCTTAAAGAGACAGGAGCCCAGCGGAGGAGCCGGATCGCCCCAGCACACTCAGCCCAGCAGGCTGGGAGTCCTGGGGAGTTTCAGACGCCTTAGCTGGCGACTGAGGAAGCGTAGCCATACTTAACACTTCTCACTGAGATCAACAGACTCCTATTCGTTCCCACCCCTGCCAGAGCGATAAAGGGCCCTGCGGAGCGGCACAGTCACAGCTGTGGAATAGTGGGGCAATAGCGCCACCTAGAGCATTCCCACAGAATCTACGTCCGGTGGGCTTTTTTTTGTTGTTTTTTTTGTTTTGTTTTGTTTTTTGTTTTGTTTTTGTTTTTTCTTTTCTTTCTTTCTTTTTTCTTTTTTCTTTCTTTCTTTTTTTTCCTTTTTTTCTCTTTTTTTTCTTCTCTTTTTAAAGTCTTAAAGAGCCCAGCTGACATACGTGGCAACTATCAGTGACCAATTATATAGCCATGAAAAGACAGAGGAATATGGTTCAGACCAAAATCAACCAGACAACCCCAGAGAGGGAGTCTGAAGGGATGGAAATGCACAGCCTCCCTGAAAAAGAATTCAGAATAAAAGTCATAACCATGCTGATGGACCTACAGAGAAATGTGCAAGAGCTGAGGGAGGAAGTGAGGGAACTGAGGAAAGACAATACAGAAATCAGACAAGCGATCGACGGGCTTAACAGCAGAATGGATGAGATGCGAGAGACTGTTAATGGAATAGAAAACAGAGAACAGGAGTACAGAGCAGCTGAGGCAGAGAGAGATAAAAGGATTTCTAGGAATGAAAGAATATTAAGAGAACTGTGTGACCAATCCAAACGGAACAATATTCGCATTATAGGAGTACCAGAGGAAGAAGAGAGAGAAAAAGGGATAGAAAGTGTCTTTGAAGAAATAATTGCTGAAAACTTTCCCTCGCTGGGGAAGGAAGTAGTCTCGCAGTCCACAGAAGCTCATAGATCTCCCAACACAAGGGACCCAAGGAAGACAACACCAAGACACATAATTATTAAGATGGCAAAGATCAAAGATAAAGACAGGGTATTAAAGGCAGCTAGAGAGAGAAAAAAGATCACCTACAAAGGAAAACCCATCAGACTATCATCAGACTTCTCAACAGAAACCTTACAGGCCAGAAGAGAATGGCATGATATATTTAACGTAATGAAACAGAAGGGCCTCGAACCAAGAATATTGTATCCAGCACGATTATCATTTAAATATGATGGAGGGATTAAACAATTTACAGATAAACGAAAGTTAAGAGAATTTGCGTCCCATAAACCACCACTACAGGATATCTTAAATGGACTGCTCTAGAGGGAAGCACACCTAAGGCTAAAAAGATGTCACCAGAGGAAAAAAAAGAAGAGGTGCTGTGTTACCCTGGGTGAGAAGGAAATGAGATTAGTTTGTGGGACATGCCCCTAAAGAACCCATGCCGATGACTGCAAGTCACCAAAATGCCAACAAACCCCCTATTCAGCCATATATTCTGGCATTAATGAAGGATCAATACAACCCTACTAGAATGAAGTTTCTTGAAACAGTTCTTGCCCCATTAACAAAAAATAAGTATGTATGCTGACCATTTCAAATATTCTTGAAACTTGTCAGGCGTTACTGACAGAGAGGAGTCACATCTGCAAGTTGTTTTCACATGCTGTGATATCTTCATCTGGGCTTGAGTATCCAAAATCACCTTCAAGCACTAGAAGCTCTCTTACTAACTCATCACAGACCTTGTGCTCATGTCATGTTTCCTTGCCTTGCTTGATCTGTACTTCACAAGCAGCCACAAAGAGACACTCCAATAAGTAATTCATCCTTTCATCTCCTTTTGGACATAGTGAAAACTGCTTCCTTTGCCTGACATGTGCCCCTCTCCCTATTCCTGAGCCCTCCATGTCCTGGATAATTCACAGTCATCCCTGTGCGATAGAGTGAGCATGCCCCATCATCTGCCTGAGCAGCTTCTGTAGCTCCTCAGTCAGGGCTAGAAGCTTCTCTCTGGAATCATACAGCACCCGGGTCTTTCCTTCATCATTGCTCTTACAAATAGTACGGAATCATCCTTCTTTTGTTTGTATTCTCAGCTGAACTCCATGCAATTTGAGGGCAGGGACCAGTTCCTATGTACTATGTCATATGCACTAGTATATTGCAGAATGCCTAAAATATATGACAATTAGAAAATTGGTTTTTGACTTAGTGTTGAAAATGTTAGAAGCTGGGTGACAGCTGAAACTGAGTAAGGTGGAAAAAACAGTGTTGGGTGCAATGAGACACTTTGAACTTCCAGAAAAAGAACAGAAATATCTGAGAGGTTCATTTTCAGTGACTACAGGCTCTGGAAAACCTGCATCAATGCAGAATCAACCAGATTTAAAAGGCCCAGAAATACTATGTCAACTATACTTCAATAAAATTAATTAACTAATTATTTTTTGAAAAGGCCCATCCAGGAAATAATCATGGATTTAAATAAGGACTAGGTCATAAGGATGTTAGCCTCATTATTATTTTGAATATTAATCAGTACTTATTTAATATACTATTTTACTAATTGTATAATTATGTTTACACATAGTAAAAGAATAAAATAACTGATCTGACTTATTAATACTAAAAAACAACTTTAATAATTATTTTCAGTAATAATCATTGAAAGTGATTTAAATATCCAACACTAAGAGATTGGTTAAATTAATCAATGTGCATTAATGCAATAGAATAGCATGTGTATGCAGTCATTTAAAAAGATTATGTAACTGGGTATGTATTGATATGTAAATATTTTCATAATTATTAGAAATTTTAAAATATGTTACAAGTGGCAAAACAGTATGCATAAATGGAATATACCATAGTATATAAAATGGAATGGAACAGATGAACTAGCAGAAAGAGAAATCAGGAAAACAATTCCATTCACAATTGCATCAAAAAGAATAAAATACCTAGGAATAAACCTAACCAAGGAAGTGAAAGACCTATATCCTGAAAACTACGAGACACTCATGAGAGAAATTAAAGAAGACACCAATAAATGAAAATACATCCCATGCTCATGGATAGGAAGAATAAATATTGTCAAAATGGCAATCCTGCCTAAAGCGATCTACAGATTCAGTGCAATCCCTATCAAAATACCAACAGCATTCTTCAATGAACTAGAGCAAATAGTTCTAAAATTCATATGGAACCACAAAAGACCCCAAATAGCCAAAGGAAGAATAAAGCTGGGGGATTATGCTCCCCATCTCAAGCTCTACTACAAAGCCACGGTAATCAAGACAATTTGGTACTGGCACAAGAACAGACTCATAGACCAATGGAACAGACTGGAGAGCCCAGATATAAACCCAAGCATATATGGTCAATTAATAAATGATAAAGGAGCCACGGACATCCAATGGGGAAATGACAGCCTCTTCAGCAGTTGGTGTTGGAAAAACTGGACAGCTACATGTAAGAGAATGAAATTGGACTACTAAGTAAACTCAAAATGAATCAAAGACCTGAATGTAAGTCATGAAACCATAAAACTCTTAGAAAAAAACATAGGCAAAAATCTCTTGGACATAAACATGAGCGACTTCTTCATGAACATATCTCCCGGGCAAGGGAAACAAAAGCAAAAATGAACAAGTGGGACTATATCAAGCTGAAAAGCTTCTGTACAGCAAAGGACACCATCAGTAGAACAAAAAGACATCCTACAGTATGGGAAAATATATTCATAAACAATGTATCCAACAAGGGGTTAACATCCAAAATATATAAAGAACTCACTTTCCTCAACACCCAAAAAGCAAATAATCCAATTAAAAAATGGGCAGAGGATCTGAGCAGACACTTCTCTAAAGAAGAAATTCAAATGGCCAACAGGCACATGAAAAGATGCTCTACATTGCTCATTATCAGGGAAATGCTAAATAAAACCACAATGAGATATCACCTCACACTAGATAGGATGCCCATCATCCAAAAGACAAGGAACACCAATGCTGGTGAGGATGCAGAGAAAGGGGACCCCTCCACCACTGTTGATGGGAATGTAAATTATTTCAACCATTGTGAAAAACAATATAGGGGTTCCTCAAAAAACTAAAAAATAGAATTACCATTTGAGCCAAGAATTCCACTCCTAGGAATTTACCTGAAGAAAACAAGATCACGGATTCAAAAAGACATATACACCCCTATGTTTGTCACAGCACTATTTACAATAGCCAAGATATGGAAGCAACCTAAGTGTCCATCAGTAGACGAATGGATAAAGAACAGGTGTACATATACACAATGGAATATTATTCAGCCATAAGAAGAAAACAAATCCTACCATTTGCAACAACATGGATCGAGCTAGAGGGTATTATGCTCAGTGAATTAAGCCAGGCAGAGAAAGACAAGTACGAAATGATTTCCCTCATTTGTGGAGTATTAACAAGGAACAAAACAACAGCAGACCCACAGACTCCAGGAAGGGACTAGCGATTACCAAAGGGAAGGGGTTGGGAAGGGTGGGTGAGAAGAGAGGGAGAAGGGGATTAAGGGGCATTGTGATTAGCACACATAATGTAGGTGGCTCACTGGCAAGGCAGTACAGCGCAGAGAAGACAAGTAGTGACTGTATAGCATCTTACTAAGCTGATGGACAGTGACTGCAATGGGGTGTATGGGGGGACTTGATAATATGGGTGAATGTTGTAACTACAATGTTTCTCATGTGAAACCTTCATAAGACTGTCTATCAATGATACCTTAATAAAAAAAATCAACCTGTAACTGACATAAGGGCTGGTGCATCCCAGGTGACAAGGGGATCCTGGATTCCCCACTCAGAGCTAAGGGCACTGCAGCCCCAGGGAGTTCTAGCCTCTGCTGCTGAATGTCACCCTTGTCCTCATAGCTGCACTCACACTCCCAGCAGACAAAATCCCTTGTGATTCTGTCAACTCCCCTCTTTTTGTCAACGCTGACTTCATCTTCAAGGATTTTTTCAGAGACATCTAGCTTTTAAAACCTGAGGCAGCTTTAGAGAACAGCAACCTCCCTTCCCTGGATAGGCTGATCCACTGCTCATTTACGCCAGGGGAAATTTATGCATCTCTTCTCACCAGCTTGCCTCGTACCTTGCTAATTCCCTAATCATATTGAGTTACTTGGAGTTTACTGTGTCATCCCTGGTCACCTACAGATTCCTTCACTTCATTATTCCTTGGCCAAACTGTCTTTGGAGGGATCCTGTGACAGATTTATATTCTGAGCAACAGACAGGAATGCGTTTCTCTGCTTTTCCTTCGCTTGTACCACATAAACATGTCCCAGGGCACTCCCAGGCAGGATCCCTGGGTCAGACTTTGTTCACAGAGAGGCTCCCAGAGAGGAATCTCCCCAAAAGGGGAGGTCGCTGGCAAGGGTATGGGATTGCGCCCCAAGGGCCTGATTCCTGAGAGGTGTGCTTGAACGTCATCATGCCTCCTGATTATCAAACTATGGAACTGTTTTGAAAAAACATCTATTTGTTAGGTGCATCTATTGCAGTTACTGAAGTCTAAAAGTAGCTATTTCCAGCTTTTGGATTTCAAACAATAACCTTCATATATTTGCTCCCATGCTTTAACTAAATATATCACATAGAGATTAACCATTTTGATTAGCTGTTAAGTAGAAATACAACCATATTGAAAGTTTTCTAACATATCCTTTTACAATTATTGAGTCTTCCAAGATAATATGCAGCTACTATTTCATTGTTGCGCCACTGAAAATGCCTTCTCTTTAATTATACGGAGTATTATTGTTGTTATTGTTCTTTCCTTGTAGCACAGAAGCTTGGAGTGAGTAGAGCAAATATGGATAGACAAATAAATATGTTATTCTCTGACAGGTACATCATGGAGTTATAAATTCTTTATAGAATTATAAATAATAAAGTGTTTTAGAACTGCAGAAAAAGCAGTAATTAAACTTGGTGACCCTGGGAAGATTTTTGCTTGTGTAGGAAACCCTCGTAATGGATTGTAAAGTATGTATAAGTGGAGTTATTCCAGAAAAGAAGAGGGAAAAAGTGGCTCAGAAAGAGGAAATATCCTAAGGAAAGGCATGGAGGCTTAAAGGTGTAGGGGTTTTTTAATAGAAAAGTTGAGAAGTTCAGCTCACTCAGGACAACAGACAGTGAATGGTAGTTTTTGCAAATTAGTATAATGGGACCAGATTCTTTTCCAGATCAATAATTCTGGAATTTGTATGAAGAAGTATAGTAAATAAAATACAGATTGGTGGATGGAAGGACAATTAGAAAGCAGCTGCAGGAGAATAACAATAAGGACTTAAACTAAGGCCGATCAGTGGGAATGGAGAGCAGGGTCAGATTCAAGCTAAATTTAGAGACAGACTATACAGGAGTTGGGCCTAATTAGAAATGGGATAAGGAGGTGGAGGAATCTATGATGGTTTAGACAAAAGGCACATTTATTGACTACTCACAGTGTCCCACTCACTGTAAATGAACTCAAGAATGCAGGAGAAAGGGATGGTTTGAGATTAAGATAATATGTAAAATTATAGTCATGTTAACTTGGAGGTGCCTCATACAAGCTGTCCTTCCTTTGTGTACAGACGATAAGAGTTGGCAAGCTGAACTCACAAAAAACAATCTTAGTAATCAATTATAATAGTTCTGTAACCTTTAAAAACATAAAAATGTTTCATCAAAACATTAAACACTCTTGTCATAGGCTATAAATGCATAGGAAAATGAAAAGGAATAATAATATTTATTTAATGAACTGTAACTAAAAATATTTGAAGATGTGTTTTATTTCATTGTAAAAAAAAGTTTATCAAGAACGAATGCTTCCTTCTAGTTATATAACTTGATACAGAGGTAGTGTCTTTTCAAGAAGTCTTGAATTTTCATACTGTTTTCCAAGTTTGAATCAGCTTCCAATACACTATCCTTTGTGCTTTCAATATTGTGAAATATCTCTGAGAGTTCCTTTAGTGTGAAGCTTTTTGCTGGTGTCACTTCCTTTGTGACATCTTCATTCTTTTAGTGACAACCATTTCCTCATTTCTATCAATAATTTCATCTTAGCACTAAGCTCCTTAGGCAGCACATCTAATGTTTCCTCTAAAGCAGCAGGGCACCCTTCCTGTGGTCAGCTATTTCTTCCATATTTCCACTTGCATTTTATTCAAATTTCATTTCCAGTATTATCACATTTTGTTATCATATTTTGTTTTGTTGTTTTGTTTTTTTGCTGCACTTTCATCTTTTTTAGCCAATTTCCTCTTTTGATTATATTATTGTAAAATATTATGTTGGTTTGTCACTGGGAGACAAGGAGGGAGCGCAACTATACACTTTGCTGTCTGTGCATGAACTGAACAGATGCACAGTTACCAATCACCACAGACTTTAAAAGACATGATGGTCATTTCTAATCATGATGCATATCTATTACTTATGTAATTGGATTTAAGAGCTAACATTGAAGCTTATGCAATCATTCATAATTACTACATGGGGACTGTTATTTAAATTGCAGAAATAAAAATTTGTATATATTGGAGCCATGCAAAGAGAGGACTACCTATAATCTTCCAGGAGACACAGGAGCAGTCAGGTCTTAGGGAGCAAAGAAAAAAGTTTTAGTAATTATGGGGTCATTTCCAGTGTTGAATACTGACCTCCAAGGAGGTAAAAGGAATGAGTCTGGAAATAGTTCCCTCGCTTTATCCACTGGGGACCTTAGTGACCAAGTTGTGAGTCAAAAGATCCAATTGTAATAGGTTTCAGAGAAAATTATTGAGAAATTGGTAATATGAATGTCAACTATTTTTAAGAAATTTGGCAATAAAAAGAGGGATTCAAGACACCAGAGTTGGATAAATGCGCTTAACAAATTGTGGTAAGAACTTCCATTTATTAGGAAAATACCTGAAAGTGCAGGTATGATTCTAAGAGATTTGGTCAACAAATCAGCTTAAAACTCAGATACATCTTCTCTACAATAGTCCACATTAATATAAATTTATATGAGTTTAATAATTTTAATCCACAGAAAGGAAATGAGATCTGCCTGGCATTTTTCCAAACTCACAGTCTTTCATTTTGCCTAGTCTAAGGTCAACATTGGCCAACAAAGCCATTGTTATAATTGACTTGACACTTGAGCAGAACAACAACACTCTGTCTGTCTTAAGATCTTTCCAGGGGTAACTTCAAGACAACTTTCTGGCACCTGACAACCTGGAAAGCCACAGATCAATGGAAATAAATAAAATGGTTTCAATGATGGCAAACTAAATGCCACCAAACCAGAAATGATAACAGATGAAAAATGTATTTCCCTCAGACCACTGCTCAATTCTCAGTCTCATTGCCTCAAATTAGTGAGAATGTTATTAAGATGAATTTGAATAAGGGCTTTCAGATTCAAGTATCAACTATATCACTTAGTAATAATTCTGGACAAATTATTGAATCTCACTCATCCAGAAAGTTGTACCCTAACATCTACACCATGGAGTTGCTGTAAGGATTAGGTGAAATTACATAAGAAAAGCCTTGATTCTTGTTTTGTATTAGCTTGGAAGATAACCAAAAATGTCACTTCCCTTCCAATCAAAGAATGACAAGCTAGAGATTTGAGCCCACTTCTCAATGCAATAATTGTGCTGGTAGACCTGCGTGAGAGTATGGCTGAAGTATGAGTGGTTGTAATGCCATTGAAGTTGAAACCCCTTGCATAATCCCAGATTGTTTCAATAAAATGTCATCTCAATAGATTCCACAACAAAACTGGTATAATTACCTTATTCATGCCTGTTCTTCCTTGCCTTTAAAGGGTTCAATCTAGTTCATTTCTGCCCTCCAGGAGTCAAGGAATATCCTCATCCAGCTGCTGCTCTCCAATGACAATGGAGCAAAACCATCCACTGGCATAGTCATACCCCAATTCTGCTCAGAAACTCTCCAGAGATACAATCTTATTCTGTCCTCACCATGACCAAGTGATACATTTGTTCACTCAACATGTCTCCCCACTGCCTACCCCCCAAAGATAAGCTTATGCAAGCAGGGACATCATGGCATTCCTTGCTGTACCAGAGTACGTGGATGGAATGAAGGAAGGAATGAGTAACTTTCCAAGTGCGTGGAACTCTGCAAAGGAACTGAATAGGCATTTCTCCAAAGAAGGCATGCAAATCAAAACCAGAATATCACCTCACACCTGCTCAGTTGATTATTAAAAAAAAGATAAGTGTTCACAAGGATGTAGATAAAAGAGAACCCTGATACATTGTTGATAGGAAATTGATTTATCCACAGTGAATAAACAGTGTGGAGGTTCCTCAGAAAGGTAAAAATAGAGCTACCATGTGATCCAGCAATCCCACTTCTGGATATATATTCAGAGGAATTGAAATCAGGCTCTCAAAGAGACGTCTGCACTGCTATGTTCATGACAGTATCATTCACAATAGCCGAGACATGGAAGCAATCTAAATGTCCATTAATTAATGAATTAAGAAAATCTGATATGAATGTACAGTGCAATAATATTCAGCCTTTAAAATAAAGGGACTCTTGCCATTTGCAACAACATGGATGAACCTAGAAGACATTATATTAACTGAAATAAGCCAGACACAGGACAAATATTATGTGATACCACTTATATAACGAATCTAAAATAGTAAACTCATTGAAGAAAAGATTAGAATGGTTGTTACTAAGAACTTGGGGAAAGAGAAAACAGAGAGGTATTAGTCAAAGGGTACAAAATTTCAGTTATGCAAGACAAGTCCTAGAGAACTACTGTGTAGTGCCCATAGTTAATAACAGTTATACTGAATTGGATGCTTAAAAATTTACTAAGAGGGTAGATTTTATGTTAAGTGTTCTTATCACAAAATAATAAGAATAATAGTAAAAGAAGGTAGGAGGAAACTTTTAGAAATGATGGATATGTTATGTCATAGATTGTGATGATAGTTTCAGGAATACATACTTACCTTCAAATTCATCATGTTGTATACATTACACATGTACAGTTTTTTGCATGTCATACCAAAAATAAAAGAGTGTAGAATTCATGTAATGTCTTCCCCATTGGAGAAGTCAGGAAAGCAAAGCAGAGAGGATCAATGAATTGCCTAAAAACTCACCTCAAATCTCTTGGCTTCCATAAGTCCCTTCCAGAGTCCTAGACTCTCTTCTACAGGCTGGGCCTTTAAAGTCATGCACACGTGCCAGCCTCTCCCTGCAAGGCCACCAGATGGACTGGTTATAGGCTGCTGTGTAGATATTACCTTTAGTCTCAAGACAGTCCCAGGGCTACTTTGAAGAACTTGTCCTACCCCTGATGACTGCTCCCACCAAGAATGTGCTGGAAGTGGTGGGGACTGGGGGGTTGGGGAGTAAGGGGGTGGGGGAAGGGGGTTTCCCAGCCACAGGAAGAAAGGTCAAAGGCTCGGGATGAAGTGTGGAGAGACTGAATTTCCAAAGGCATAATGGAGGGACTTCTACCCCCTACTCCCATCCCACCATGAAATACTGCAATTGGCCCTGTCAGCTTGGTATTTGGAAGAAATGGGTTGGTAGATGGGGCTGGATAAATCACAGCCATTTGAAATGTCACTTTGTTCTATCGCATTTGAATTTCTTCCATGTACAATAGATCTTCTCTCCTTGCCCAAGCTAAATTGAATCCCTCTTTTTCTACTGTTGAAGGAGCTCAGGGTAAGGTTTCTGGTGCACTAATATTTGGACCCTTCCCAAAAGCCTCCTCCCCCAAGCAGTCTCCCCCTTCTCTTGCCAATCACAAGGAAAGACTTCTGCTGTGTTACCAGTTTGCAAAACATCTGCTTTTGCTATTTGGCATAGTGTGGGGTTGGGGTGGCAGGGGATTTGATTGGCCTCTCAGGACTTATTATATTTGATACATTGTGTGTCAGGCTTGAGACTCCTCCCCTCTCTCATTCCCATGCTCTGTGTTCAACCCTGTGACTGGTTTGTTATCAGCTTTGTTTTTCCAAGGTCCAGAATTCTAGGGTTAATTGCCCTTTTTCTGCCAGTACTTCCTGGTCCCTCCTTTTCATACTCTCTGCCTCTCAATAAATATGAGAAGCTCCTGCCTTCCCTGTTCTTGGTTATCTTCTGGGGCTTCATAGGAAGAAGTTGCCCATAAAAGAGACCCCTGATTTACAGACCATCTCCTCATGCTCAGTGGGGGCCAACATTCCTCAGTGCTGTGTCCACATGTGTGCTTGGCTGGCCAAACATCTATCTAGACAGCAGGGAGGGTGGCTCTGGGATCCAGCAAAATCAGCAGCCCTGTGGCCTGGAATGCCCTCTGCCTTCCCCTCTGCCCATCTGCATCTTTTCCAAATTCCCTGCCCAACTCAATGCTCATCTCTTCCAGGAGGCCTTTCCTGACCCTCACCCCTGCCAATCATTCCTTCCCATCACATTTAATCACTGTGCACATGACTCATTTGGTTCTTGCCTGGCTGCCTCCCACATTGCTGGTGGATCTTTTCGACGACATGGAGAAAGGGCCTGCCAGGGCTTCAGAGTTAGTCATACCTGGTAAGGAATCTCCTCTGCAACTTGTGTTAGTTTGCTGAGGCTGCCTTAACAAAGGGCCTCAGACTGGGTGGCTTGAATCACAGAAATTTATTTCCTTACAGTTCTGGAGGTTGGATGTCCAAGATCAAGTTGTCAGTGGGGCTGGTTTCTTCTGAGGCCTCTCTCGTTGGCTTGCAAAGGGCTGTCTTCTCCCTGCACCTTCACATGGACTTCCTTCCTTCTGTGTAGGTGTTCAAATTTCCTCTTTTTAAAAAGACACAGTCATGTTGGATTAGAGCTCACTATAATGACCTTGTTTTTAACCTCAATCACCTCTTTAAGATGCAATCTCCAAATACAGTCATATTATGAGATTAGATATTCAGCCTATAAACTGGGGGGACACCGTTCAACCTATAACATAGCTTAAGCTAGAGCAAAGATTTGTAACCTGAAGTTAATACTACTTCATCTGTAAAACAGAGTTAATAATCCTTCCTAGGATTACAAGGATTAAACAAAATCCTGTATGTCAAGAACCTGGCACCAAATAAGTTCTCAAAAGACCGGTTCCTTTCCCACTGCCCCCACTGCTCCTTGACCTCCCTCCCTTTGAGGGCAGGAGCTGTGCTTCCTCATGTCAATCAATCAATACATATTGTTTCCTGTATTTTAATGCAGATAGATTAAGTACCTTATTGACATCTGGGTGCTCTCTGTGCCCTAGTTAATTGTACTCTGTCCAACTGAAACACAATAGACAAGGTGGCACAATGTAAGGAAGGCAAGAGGCAGAGTGTCTATGGGCTCCAGCTCTGGAGTTACCATTTGAGCAAGTTACTAAAACTCCCTCTGCCTCATCTCGCTCCTATGAAAGGAGGCTGAGTGGTGCATACTAGCAGAATTTGCATGGATTAAGTGAGGGGAAACACATGCAGTGGTCAGCACACAGTGAGTCCTCTATGACAATAGGTACTACCATTTTTACTGTCAGGATATACTTAGCATTGTCCATGATTACATGAGCTGGCCAATTTGCCCTATTCAATGTGTAAATGTGGGTTAAAAGTTACCAAATGAAACAAGGAACTTGGATAATGTGCTCTCCTATAAACAGGGTGCTTGGACCCAGCCTGTACCAAATAGCCCTACCCTCATCCTGTCCTTTGGGTTGAAGTCACCGCAGCCTTTGTGAAATTTCATTAGCTGCACCAGTACAGGAAGTAATCTATCAGCCAGCAGCTTAGCCCTGGCTGAGAGCAGGGCCTGAGCAACAGCATTCAGAATGGGCAGATTTCAGTGTGGAACATTTGGGGTGAACTTGTAAGTTAGGGAGTTCCCAAGACCACCCTCACTCTTGACACCAACTGCAAGTTCTGGGGTCTCCAAGACTACCCTTGGTTTCAGTAATTCACTAGAAGGACTCAGGGAACTTACTTGAAAGTTGTTATCCTCAGGACTATGGTTTATTACAACAAAAGGACACACATTAAAATCAGCCAAGGGGAGAAATCCTGGGGCCGGGTCCAGGAGAGGGCCACCTGCAGAGTTCCCAGTGACCCTCTCCCACTGGACCCATGGGCAGCCATAACTTCTCCTGATGATGACGTTTTGCCATCTAGGAAAGTTCCCCTGGGCTCTGGTGTCCAGAGTTTTTTGGGGGGGCTTGATCATGTAGATATGATTGAATAAGTGACCAGCCACGTGCTGACTTTGGTCTCCAGCTAAACCAGAGGGTGAGCTAATACATGTAACCAGAAGCCCCATCATAAATCATATTGTTAGACTCTCCAGTGTGACCAAAAGCCCCTGTAAACAAAGACAGGACAAGAGAGGACAAGCTTCAGAGATCCCTTCCCAGAAACTAGGGGCAAGGGACAGATCTCCTTTAGGGTAAGGTTAATTTTTTACCACACCAGGCCTACCTGGCCTTTGGCCAAGTCTCTATTACAGAAACATGATCATATTTGTCTAAGCATCTATATTAGTATAGCATTTATATCACAGATATAGCAATAGTATCCATAGGAATATATCTAACATTGGGAGGAGCCAGTATAAGGCAGAGAAAGATCTAAAGAAATAACTAATCTACTCTATAAAGCCATTACATACATTTTCATATTTCTGTGCTAATTTCATTACTTGTTCTACCACTATTTGTGCTTTACAATAAACTAGTATGGAACTATTTAGCATAGAAATTAGCTTATGGTTAGCTAAATCCAGTCACTTGTTATCAGTATTACATCCTGAAGATTTAATTCAGTCTGCCTGTACATCTGACCATTGGTATCAGTATTAGTTCACATAACGTAGTTGAATCTTACCAGCAGTGCCAGTGTTAACACCACATTGCAGTCTGAAAATAATAGTCAAAAGATATTGGTACATTACAAGAGTCCTACTCAGTCATTAACAATTGGTCCAGTTCGTCATCATCTCATATGACCAAAATGTCTTCTAAGAGCAACACCACTCAGGCTTGCAGTCTTCCATTCAGCCTCATCCGGTCCCAAAGCAGGAACGGTCAGCCACACACGGCTTAGCCTTTTCAGGCCTCCGAAGCAAGCTCTGGGCTTCTGCTGATGCACCAGTGTAACACCGGATTTTTCTGGTATAACTCATTTCTTCATATTTTTTACCCTCAGCTACCATTCCTCCTTCTCCTCATTTATCACTAATTTTTACCCAAACTTTTCCACCCTTGGAAGAGATGTTTGATTCAGCTGCTCTGCTGGTTCAGATGCTGGTGGCAATACTGGTCTAGCAAGTGCCTCCCCATCAGGCCACTCCTACTAAATATGGTTACACAGACACAACAATTTGTATAGACACAACAGCTAGGGGCCTATCACGACCAGTAGGCAGTAGAGCTGCATTCACTGTAAATGCCAGTTTTGCCAGATGGAGTGAAGTCACAACCCACCCTGTCAGGCTATTAGGGGTTCTGACCTACAGGTGTAGAGGTGTAGTAACAGCTTCTTAATTAGGCATTATCCCTGCTCTGGCATGCCCTGTTGTAGTCCTGGTCCTGGCACCACTGAATCAAGTAAGTAAAGTTAAGATGATATAGAGGAAAAAGAAAGTTACAGTGACGTGTGGAAGAATTCTATAGTTGTACCAGCATTCTCTCCCAACCCCTCTTCCTGGATGGAGCCCCAAGAAATGGTTCTCATCAGTGAGAGACTTGATAAAGAGTGAGTACAGAATAACCAATCCCTTCTCTTTCCCCACATTGCTGAGTACGTTGTTTATAAGAAGAAATACACACTGTCTGCCACGTGTGTGCAGATGTTGGCCTTACCTACTGAGTATACAGTAATCCCATGGAGATTTGCAAGGCCCATCCTCCATGGGAAGCAGTAGTGTCCAAAGGAGAGGTCACTCACCGGGGCAAGAAGCAATTCCCGAGAGAGAAAATAGGGCCTGAGTAGGGAAGAAGACCCCTCAGCCTCCTTTGCTTTAGATATTGAGTGGTCTGGAGAGAGTCCCTGGGAGTTGGATTAAAGACAGTGTGGTAGAGAGAATAATGGCCTCCCACAGAAGTCTACAGCCTAATCCCTGTGAATCTGTTACCTTGTATGATAAAAGGGATGTTGTAGCTGTGACTAAATTAAGGATCCTGAAATGGAGAGATTATCCTGTATTATCCCAGTGAGCCCAATGTAATCAAAATGGTCCTTTTAAGAGAAAGAGAGAGGCAAGAGAGTCAGAGACTGAGAGGCAGAGGTCAGAGGTAGAGACTGGAAGATGCTCCACTGCTCTTTGAAGATGGGGGAAGGAGCCATGAACCAAGGAGTGCAGATGGCCTCTAGAAGCTGAAAAGGGAAAGAAAACACATCCTCCAAAAGGAACATGGCCCTGCTAACACCTTGATTTTAAAGACTTCTAAAACCAGAATGGAGAGATAATAAATTTGTGCTGTTTTAGGCCACCAAGTCGGTGGTAGTTCACTTAGAGCAGCCATAGGACACAGTCCGTACCAGCTGTGGGAAGGCAGGAAGTGAGAAGCCGGTGCGTTATTGCTCTCTTCCTCATGCGGTCCAATGGAGTCTGTAAACACACAGAGAACGCCTCCCTTTCAGAGGTGCTTAATCTGGGGTCCACAGTCCACAGACAAGATCTGAGAAATCCTCATGTCCCAAGAAATTGTAAAATTTCATATGTGGGCATTTTTACAAAAGAGATGGTCCAGAGATCTATGACTTCTAAATGGTTAAAAACTACTACCTTAAGAGAAGAGAAAATCCAACACAAGAAAGAGCCCCAAAGTTGATTGAGAAGTAATGTCAGAAATCAGATGGAAGGGATATTACACTCCAGGAACAAGATGGAAGAAAGATAATAGTAGGCCTCAAGCTGGAAACAAGCCGGGTCTGGTGGGTGAGTGGCCTGTACCTCATGGGGAATTGAGGATATGATTCTGGTTTAACAAAGATGCGTAAAGAAGAGAACAGAAATTCAGCTTCAGCCAACCTGGATAAGAGGCATTTACTACCCTACTATGTGTGAAACAACAGACAGCCAAGCATTTCCAGGAAACATAAGGAGCAGTGAAGGTCTTGGGTTGCCTTTCACTCCTGTCCTAGGGCATGACTGATATGGATCCAGGGAGGGAGGGCATTTGTGCCAAGACATCATTCCAAGAAACCCTTGCCAGCTGTGGTTCCCCCATCCCATCAGGGCCACAGCTTGGGGGAAAGGGGCCAGCTCAGAGTTAGCATAGGGCAAGTTACTACTGTGGAAAACAGGCTTCCAAAATATCCGGGGAGGCAAAAGTGAAAGGTCCTCTTGTGTGTCCACTTACTGCTAAATTATCATTTATGGACTAAGTATAAATAAATTAAAATCACACATTCCACTTCAATCCAAATGAACAATGTTCCAAATTAAAAGAAACCATGCCTGAGGATAGGTTAATCCAAAATCCAGTGTGGCATGTGAAATATCTCCAGTGATACCTGGTGGTTTCCAGAATGCAGTGGGAGGGATGCCATGATGTGAAAGCCACTTTGCCAGGTGTCTGTCTAACTGGCATGTGACAATCTTAGAAAGGGAGATCCATAGGAAAGATCACAAGGGAGGTGACCACATTAGTAACTCCTAGTTTAGGACTCCCAAGAGTGTTAAGGGGAGAATGGAGAGTGCCACTGGCATTATTCAACCTAGACCACATGAGCAATTATCAGTGTATAAGCCTGACCATGCATGTATGCTGAACACATTCAGAAAATTCTACTTAGCATGATTCTAAATTAAAGACAACTGTAGTGTGTGTGAATGTGTTTGTGTGTGTTTGTAGTGTTCATGTTGGAGAGGGTGAGAGGGTGAAGAAATGAAACATATGAGAGGAAAGGGCATGTCTCAGCTAGAGTAGAGAAAATGTGTTTTCTCTGTCACATAATAGTTTTTCCAAAAAGTCACAAAAACATTAGTTTGCAAATCCAGCCCAATTGACTCACCTAATGGGCTGGCCAGGACTCCAAAGTGCAAAGAGATGAGGAGCTGTCTCAGGTCCTTGGGGAGTTCACTGAAACCACTCTAAATGTAGAAATCCAAGGAAGGTGTTAATGGCTCCACATTAGCTTGTCATCCCAGGACCTTTGCACTGGCTGTTCCTTCTGCTTAGACTGCTCTTCTCATTCCCTCATTTCATTGAGGTTTCTGCTCACATGTTGACTTATCAGAAAGGCCCTCCCTGACCGCCCCCTCTAACACACACACACACACCACATGCATACATGCTCAAGGGCATAAACAGTGCCTTGCAGACAATCAGTGCTTAATGTACAGTTGTTGAAAGCTATTAAATGACCCGGTGACCAGTTACTCACTATGGCACCCTTCTTAGGTAACAGTTGCATGAAAGCTGAGGAATACAGCATCATAATTTGATATTGTTATGCTATAAAATCTGCAAGACATAAGAGATGAGAAGACACTGGCCTAGACTCAAGGAGCTCATTATCTGGCTGATGATGCAAGGATTGCATACATGAAACTAATTAATTTAGCACAGCCTCTCCCACTAAATAATCAAGATCTTGTAGGGAAGATAGAAGACAATGCAGTTATGGGAGAGTCGGTACAGATGGAAAGTTCTGTGGCAAGTTCAGGAGAGGGAGAAACCAATGTGAGCCAGGGAAATTTTCCCCAGGTAAGCTAAGCCCTAACAGAAAAAATACACGCTAGTTACACAAGCACCTAAGCCAGGGTAAGAGGTGGTTGGGGCAGGCGCCCGCTCAGGGTACCTATTTATACAGAAATAGAAACCATCAGCAGGGTAAGTTAGAGCTATGATGCCAGCTAACATGCAGTTACATAAATGGCAAAACTTTGATTGGTCTCCACTCCTTTTCTGTGACAAAGCCCTGTTTTTTTCATTTGAACAAATAACAGGAAAAAAAAGATTATTTATGGCCTTGCTCTACTTTCTAAGATACTTGTAGACATTTTTGTTTTCTCAGTCAGTTACTCAGTCAGTTAGTAAGTATTTATTAGGTGACTTTCCTGCCCTGGTCTTTTTTCTAGGTTCTGAAAGTCCAGCTGTGAACAAATGACCTGGAGTCTCGCCATTTGGGCTCTGCTCCCTGTGACTGTGGGCCCCAGGGTCCAAAGAGTCGACCACGGGCTTTCATGGGTGTTCTGGGAGTACACTTCCTAAGCATCTACTCTTTGTCTAGGGCAACAAGATTTTTGCAGTTTGCTATATGCATATTATACTCTAGTTAAAACGTTTACTTAAAAATATAAAAAAAGGCTAACAGTCCCCAAACAGGGCTTGGGTGCGGGTATCTCTGGGGGTGCTCAAGGTGATAACAAATCTATGAAAAAAGACATTTTCTAGATGTTAGCATTAGGGGAAACTGGGTGAAGGGCATATGGGAACCCTTTGTATCTTGTTTGCAATTTTGCTATAAATCTGAAATTGTTCCCCCCCCCCAAAAAATTAATTAAAAAAAAACACAGTTGCTAAACAACTCATATGGGTAAATGCAATTGCAAGTGAATTACTTTATACTAAGAAGACATTCTTTCTAAGAATGTCTAACTTTATAAATGTTCATTCATTTACTAACATTTAAACAACTATTGTTCTACTTAAAAATATTCTGTCCAAATAAAGCCACACCATTTGAATGTGGGAAGGAAATGTTAGAATTATTCATATTTTTTTATCTTACTTTTATTTCTTTTTTGTGTATGTTTCATGATATATACAAAAAATATGATAGTTCATATATATAATTTTATATGTGAACAAATATACACATATTCACGGAGGAGGGTGTCTTGCCTGAGGGTTTCAGCTCCAGGCAAGTTCACTATGGATTCGGTGAGACCAAAAAATGACAACAGAACATTCTTAGTGTAAAAAGGTTATGCCTGGCTTTATTCTCACAGTATTAGGTCTAGCACTAGAATCACGTCTGCAACTCCATAATCCACCTCCAGCTCTGGCTCCACCCAGAGCACTGGGCGGAGCTCTTTATATAGTGACTCAGTCAATAATAGCTCATTGCCTACAAGTGTGGAAGCAGTGGCCTAGCAGTAGGCCATTACATCATCAAGTAGTTTAGGGTCAGATGAGGACCCTGGCCATAGGAGCTTCCATTTTCCCCACAGGGGCACATGCTCCAAGTATTTTTCTGATAGAAGTACACAATCGAAATAATTTGGAGACCACTAAGAAACATGCACTAAGTAAGCACACTGTATCCTAAGAATCTGTCCGTAGGTTTACCTTCCTACTTGTCCTTAAGGGAAGGAATTCAGCTTCTCATTGAACTAGGCACATAGCAAGTCCTTAACTGCACTGGTGGAACAACAGGACGCTGCTTTTCTCCCAGCTACTTCTGTGCTTTGAGAGCAAAGAAGTGCAGCTACCCTGGGGAGCAAATGCTGAAACAAACTGTACTGCTGCCTTGCCAATGGTTTCAGCCTTGGGCACGTTTTCTATGGATTCAATGTGACCGAAGAAATTGACAGCAAAATGTTCTTTGGGGTGAAAGGGTTTATTACCCAGCTTGTTCTCCTGGCAGTAGGTCGAGCACTAGCATCTCTGCCCCTGCCCAGAGCACTGGGCTGAGCTCTCTATATAGCACAATAATAGCTTATTGCCTAAAGGTGTGGAAGTGGTAGCCTAGCAACAGGCCAGTTACATCATCAGGTGGTTTAAGTTCAGTGAGGATCCTGGCCAAAAGAACCCCAATTTCCCCACACTCCACCCCTCAAGGATTCTTGCCATTCAATGTACACTCTTTCAATCTTCTGCAATGGTCCCTGTGCAAGAAAGCTGGAGCACTGTAACCAGATTCCACAATAGCAACAGAGGATAACAACAACTTAGAGATAATAACAAAAATTAAGATACATCAAGATTTTGATACAGGTAACAAAAATTATAATAACCCTCAAGCCAGAGGAAGTTCCCAATCCACAAAGACTTTAAGGGCGATAGGACATATGTTTTAATGACACCATCACAGGCAAATCTTGTCCATCAGGTAGGATTCATGCAAGAGAGTGGTCCTGTGATAGGACTGTAGCAGGTAGGGGGTCCCTTCCAGGTCTAGTATACCATACTTTTACCCCTTTCCCCATGGGGGTTACTGAAGGGTCTATATATAGTGCTACTGAAGGTGCATGCACTGGCCATAATGATAAAACAAAACTCCCCGGTAAGATGCTCCTACCTTCTGGCCATTCAGGATATACTACTGTGACCTTGGGGTCCACTGTGCTTTTATTCCAGGAATACACAGGAGGCCAGCTTCCAGGCCTTGTTTCCAAAGTGCCAGGAGAGCCAGCCATTGTTGGTCCATGTATTGAAAGGTCCAAAGCCACGTCCACTCAATGGAGTCTCCGGGGTTCAGTGAAGTTAGTGCTGGCAGCGAGATATTATTCTGGTGGCCAAATCTCGGTTTCAGTGATTCTTCCTTGGTTTCCACTTGCAGTTATATAGGGGAGGCAGCCATATGTGTTAACATGTCTACGGGGCTCAGGGCTCCCTTTCGGGGTCTCTCGTTCAAACGCCATAGCACAGTCCATAAGTGGGCTGACCATCCCCGCAGACTATTGGTATCTGACTTTAGTCCGGATTTTAACAAGCCATTGTGCCTCTCTATCATGCCTGCTGTGGTAGGATTGTATGGCACATGAAACTTCCATTTGATTCCCAGCTGTCACACCCATTCTTGCAGTGTATGTCCAGTAAAATGGGTGCCCTGATCACTCTCAATTACCTGTGGTGAGCCATAGGCATCAAAAAGATGCTCCTGGCCTCTTTTGGTCATCTGCTGGTCTGCACAACAGGTAGGAAAAGCAACCAGAAGTCCAGTATCTGTGTCCACACAAGTCATGGCATACTGATATCCTTCTGACACAGGTAGAGGCCCAATATAGTCTATCTGTCACCTGATGAGGGATATCGGCCCCTTAGCTATTGTCCCATGTTGCTGTGGAACTCGGTATAAGTCCCTTTTGGAGCACATGACACACTCCTGCTGGGCTCTACTAACTTCTTCAAAGGTCAAAGGCAAGGCCCACCGACGGGCTACAGCCCACATTGTCTTTTGCCCCACATGCAATAAACGCTGATGTAGTCATTGGGCTACATCAGAGGCAGGCTTTCCTTCTAACCAATGTATCTGGGCTAATTTATCTGCTTCATTATTTCCTGGGAATGCCAGTGGCAAATGACCTGTCACATGGTATACTGTAATTATTTCAGTCTGACCACAAACCCAAAAGTCTTGTCACAATTCTTGCCCCCAAAGGGGTCAGTGACCAACCAGCCAGTTGGCATGGTACCAGGTTGGTAGCCACAGGGTCAAGCCCCAATAGACAGCCCAGCTCTCAGTGCAGACAACTATAGGGGAGGGCTCCTGGCTGATCACAAGCCACACAGCCTGCAACTCTGCCCATTGGCTGTTCTTCCCCTCACCATCTTCCAACCATATTGTCTCACTCTTAGGATGGAAAGCTATGGCCCTCCATTTTGGGGGCTGCCCATGGCTGGAGCCATCTGTGTACCATGCATATTTGGGTATAAGGGTCTTCCCTCCCGATAGGGACTCTCTGCTACTAATGGTCCAAAAGCAAGTTCTTCCTGCTTTTCACTAGTATATGTCACCGGCCCCAATAAGCACTGGAGTTCTTCACTCAAGGGGCTACTAGAGAGGGCACTACGCTGCCGTAGGTAGGCACCCCACTTGGCTAGTGTGGGTGTTTGTGCCACACCACTCCTTGGCTTTTGGGTCCAGACTCGTACCCACCCCAAGATGGCATAGGTGGTTATTACCTTTATCGGGGCCATTCCAGTGTTGAGTTCTGTAGCCAGCAAGGTGTGATACCCGGCAGCCAGTTGTTTTTCTATCAAAGTGTATCATACCTCTGCCCCTTTCCAGAGTTATGACCAGAATCCAATAGGTTGGCGAGTTCATTCAAGCCCCCGCCAGAGACCCCAGCCATAACTGTCTTCAGTCACATGAACATCCAGCTCACAGGGCCTTGATGGGTCTATAACATTCAGGCCTGCATGGCCTTGACTGCCCGTTTTGCTGTAGTAAAGGCAGATGCACATGTCTCATCCCAGTCCCACCTGACGCCCTTTCATACCAACCAGTATAAGGGCTTCAGAATTTGTGCCAAGTGTGGGATAAACACTTTCCAGTAGCCTAGAAGACCCAAAAACTCCTGTAGCAATGAATTTGTAGGGGTAGGAAAGGCCTGGCCTTTATCTATAACTGCTTCTGGTAACTTTGGTCTTACCCAACCAGACAACCCCCAAGAATTTGACAGACAAACCAGGACCTTGAACGTTGGTACTGTTCACAGCCCATCCTTTCTCCTGCAAATGTTGTAGCAGTCTAGGTGCTGCATCATCTAGATCTGAAAGAGAATTGATGTGAGCATGACATCATCAATATAATGGTACAGCTCCACCGTTGGCAGTTTCTCCCATGTAGTCAAGTCCTGGACTGCAAGTCCATGACAGATGGGGCTGCAGAGGTATCCCTGTGGAAGGACAGTGAACGTCCACTGCCAGCCTTCCCATGCAAAGGCAAACTGTTCCTGACTTTCTTGCTCAATGTCAATGGAAAAGAAGGCATTAGCAAGATCTACCACATAATGGTCTCTTCCTAGTTCATGACTGAGGATATCCATCAGGCCTGCAATAGAGGGGACAGCAGAATGCCTAGGGGGTGTGACTTTACTCAATTCTCTGTAATCCACAGTCATACACCAGGAGCCATCTGGCTTTTTTACTGGCCACACTGGGGAATGGAAAGACTATGGGTGTACTTTATAATACCAACCTTTTCCAGCTCCTAGAGAGTTTCTCCAATCTGTTTATGTCCTCCAGGCAGTTTGTATTGTTTGGTATTAGTCACCCACTGAGGCACAGACAAAGCTACAGATGGGTGCCTAACATGTCTCCTCAGAACTGTCTTCACCACAAGTACTCTCAGTCTGAACTCACCTGCAGTGGTCTGCAACCATAGACCCTGCAGGATATCAATCCCCCAAATATACTCAGGGATAGGAGATATATACACAGTATACTCTTTTAGGGGTAGGTGCCCTATTCCCAAAGGGATTTGGGCTTTTTTCACTCTGATAGCCTTACCCCCATATCCATCTATGATAGTGGGGGTCCCAGGGAAACCTCTCAGGGTTACCATGAATCAGTGAACATTCAGCCCCTGTGTCCACCAGAGCCAGGACATGTTGTATGTTTTCTGGGGACCAATGGATAGCTATTTAAAAATGTGGCCTCCAGTGCCCCTCTGGTCCCTCAGGGCAGATACCTTCACCTTCCCCTCAGTCAAACTGTGTTCCCCAATCATCTTCCTGTGTGAACTCAAGTGAGGTTGGCTCACTCTCCATCAGGAAATCTTGCAAACACACAGGCCGGACTTGTGGCTCTGTCTCTGACCTATGCCTCTTTGGTCTTAATGGCTGGAACTGCTGCTCTGGTTTCAGTTGTTGCCATAGCTCTAGTAAGATCCTATTTGACTTCCCATCTAATTTTCTTCCATCTACTCCCATGCATATTAAATCAACCCACATCTGGGTCCTCGTAACCTTCATGGGGCCATTTAAAATTTTCTTGTGAGTAGCAGACCTTATTTCTTTCTGTGTTCTCATTGCTTCAGTCTCTCCTAAGTCTGCTAATGTATGTGTCACCTCGCTTATGGTATGCCCTAAGTTAGGGGAAAGAATGGCCACTAGACCCCCAAAGAGGGTTGTGGGAGCCATTTGAAGCACAATATTTCTCATCCCAGTAGTGAAAATCTCTTCATCTGGGCCATTATTCTCTGGGCTAAAGATGGCATTTCTTATGCCTAGCTCTCGTAACACCTGTTGGAGCTCAGCATTTGTCTGTCATCTAGCAGGGGCGGATGGTAGATCACCCTGATTGGGCCACACAGCATGAAGTGCCGCCATAAGCCAATCGAGGAGGGAGTGACTCCCTGGGGTCTGATGTGCATTTTATAATTGCTGCCTCAAGGTGGGCTGCACCATCAGGGAAGCCAGCTTTCCGATCTCTGATCCCGACGGAACAATTCCATCCACCCCTAAGTCCCACAGATGCAGGAGCCAAGCAGCTATTGACTCCGAGCGCTTCTGCCTAAACCGGGAGCCCAAATCTACCAGCACAGCCTGAATATAGTGGCAGAGCATAGAGTGCTCCACGACCTGGGGATGGGCTGCTCCTCTCCTTGGGGAATTTTCAGCTGCTGGGTCTTTATTTTCTTTACAACCACGGGGCATGCTTTCAATACAGGAGGGGTCAGTACCTCTGGCGTCACCCCTTCATCTTTCTCCAGCTCCTCCATTTCCTGGGCTGATGGTACGTTTCTCTCCCCTCCCCCAAGTGCCTCCTCTGCTACAACCTTTACCTTTTCTACTGTGCCTGGCAGCATTCTAGCTCAGTCTTCAGCAGCTCTCTTACCTTCACCTCAATGCTTCGCAGCTAGCATTCTGTGCCACCTCCGCCTGTGCTTCCCTCAGGAGTTTGTCTTTTTCCTTGATGGCCTCTTCCTCCTTCAGAGCACCTGGCAGCATTCTGTGAGGAATCTTTTACCTCTTCAATGGCACCTCGCTGCCAGCGTTCTCGTGCTGCCTCCTCTTGCATCAATGCCATTTCCTTCTTCAGGGAATCCACAGAAGTTTGCAGCTCATGTTCTCATGCCACCATTTCTTGGGTCTTTTTCACATGCATGTCCTTCTCTTCTGTAGACTTTTTTAATACTGTGAGAAGCAGCCAACCCACAGTCCCCGCTGCCTCATGGGCACTCTGCCTTTCAAAAGACCTACTTACTATACCAAGGGCTATCCCTACTGCCTCAGGTATCACCTCCACTTGCCTCCAGTCCTGGGGTGGGGCCCAGTCCTCTAGGAGGCAAGCCACCTCAGACCACATACCCATTGCGGGACAGTCCACTGTCTCCCCATTCACAGGGGCAGCCCACTGAAGTACCCCTCCTGTAAGGGCACCCTGTCTTTTTCCTTGGTCAACAATAAATCCTGCCTACTACTCCAATTGTCTTTCCAATGGGTTTCAGCTTTAGGCAAGTTTGTTATGGATTCAATGTGACTAAAGAAATTGACAGCCAAACGTTCTTTGGGTGAAAGGGTTTATTACCCAGCTTGTTTTCCCGGCAGTAGGTCAAGCACTCGCGTCTCTGCCTCCACCCAGAGCACTGGGCTGAGCTCTCTATATAGTGCAATAATAGCTTATTGCCTAAAGGTGTGGAAGCGGTAGCCTAGCAACAGGCCAGTTACATCATCAGGTGGTTTAAGTTCAGTGAAGATCTGGGCCATAGGAACCCCAACTTTCCCACACTTGCCAATGGGTTTCAACCATGGGCAAGTTCACTATGGATTCAATGAGACCGAGGAATAACAGTGGAACGTTCTTGGGGTGAAAGGGCTTATACCCAACTTTATTTCCACAGTGGCAGGTCAATCACTAGAATCCCGTCCACTCAAAGTGAGTCTGCATGCAGCAAGCCAGTCTCTGCCTCTGGGCTTCTCTGTCCCCACAGCCATCTCCATCTCTGTCCTCAACGCTGCCATCATGCCAGTCTCTGCTCTCCTGCAGCCATGCAGCCATGCAACTATGTTGCCCAGACCACTGGGAAAAGCTCTTTATATAGAGTCAATAGCAACATATTGCCCATACGTGTGTAGTGAGCTAGCCAACCAGGGCCATAGGAACCTTCACTTTATCCACACAAACTCATCCTAGTATTTGAAAAACCTATCTCCCTGTTTTGTATTTGCTTTCTGTTGTCTTTTTTTGTTTCCTTTAAAAATTTTTAATTGTCATCGTTCATATGCGTTTTCTAATTTAAGTTTCCTCACTTATTTTTTGGAAGAGGCAGAGCATAAACCATTAATAGTTATAATAGTCTATGAAAAAAAGCAACAGCTAAACAACTTCAAAGGAGAGCTGCAATTGCAAAAGGATTGCTCAAGCTATTTAGAAGTATCCCTTTTAAGCACTTAAAAAAATCATTTATGTTTAAATAATCAATGTTCTTATTACAAACATTATATTCAAATGAAGACAATTCCTTTTGGCAATGATTTGTTAGCCTAATGCATAACTGTTTCTGCTTAAACTGAACCCAGTGGCAGGTCTCTACCAAAGAACTGATGGTGAAGATTGGCTCTGGTACACATATTCTTGTGTTTCATGGGCAGCGCCCAGAACATGGCTCTGCCCACAGTTGGCACTTAATACTCCAAGTGATAGAATGTAAGATGTAGAGGGATCTTTATAGACAATTTATTCCAAGTTTAGTAAGGAAATTTTAGATAAAAAGAAAGGAAGAATTCTGTAGGAAGTCACCCAGTGAGTTAGTAGCAAAGCTTAGATTAAAACCTGGGTTTTCAGCCCCCTGTCTAGTGCTCTCTTACCATCAAACTCTCCTCTAACTGTTGAACTGGATTTAATGCAATTTACCCCTTTCAATAATTCTCACTCTCCTTTACAATAATTAGCCCAAATTACTAAGGCTTTAGAGAGCTTAGGATGATTTCATCTTTGCCCATTATTCTGGGGCAAGGACTTCCTGCTCATGGGGAGAAAGTGCCCATTCTCCATTTTCTCCCTGCTTCTGACAGCTCCCTGACACCTATGATGGGGACAAGTGATGAAAATCCAACTACCACTGTGGAGGATCTGCAGCCAGACGATGTGAGACACCACAGTGAGCATGGTCGACTTCTTCATTCAACTGTCTGTGAAGAAATCAATAACTATTGTTTTTCTGAGACCCATCATGATATTGTCGTCCCACAAGACACACTCTGCGAGGAGAAACCAGGCAACAACTGGTAATAACGCAACAATGGGCCTTTGCCTCATCAAGGAAGACTCCAGGAAAAATAATTACAAACAGGAATGCTCTCCAAAACCCACAGATGGCTCCACCAGCTCTTTCCCCAGAGTGAAAGACAGACCTGACAAACACCATCAGCCTCAAGGATATCAAAAGTGGAGAGAACAGGGAAAAAGGCGGAAGATGAAGATATCGATAGGTGGGCCAAAAGAGATTCTGAGGTGGTGAGCAGCAGGAGGGAGGATTCTTGAGTGAAACAGCATCACAGCTGACATCATCCAGGCAGGGCAGGCCAAGAAACAGCTGAGCTAGCAAAACAATCTCCCAGCAGGCTCTAGAGGCAGCCCCGCAGCCAAACATAATCCTGCAATAATCGCTCTTCTGCAGCACAGAAAATTCCGGCAAAGCAGAGGTGGGATCCCAGTCAAATAAAAGATCTCTTAGGACAGCAAAAAAGCAGTATTAAGACCTTAAATGGATCCTGTCCTCATCCAGAGTGATCTAGGAATGGTAGATGGTAGTCAGCCAAGATGGCAAGACCTAAGTTCTGAGCCACCCATTGGCTGTTGTGGGATAATATCAGTTAATCTTATTTATAAAAAGAAGGAATTGGATTAGATCCGTGGTTTTCAATTTTTGTTTTAAGCATGAAATCTTTTTTATTACCACAGACTATTTTATATGGAAGATGAAGATTAAAACAGATCACAAGGGAGCCCTCAGCTTGAAATGAGACTGGCAAGTACAAAGCTTGGCTTATAGGATGCACACATCACCCTCAAGCAGTGACACCTCTCCCCGGACCCCCATACTCGAAGGATCTGAAACTGTGGCACTAGAAGCCCAAAACAGCTTTCTAGCTCTCCAGCCCTGTGACACCAGATCCTGAGAGCCTATGGACTTGGGAGGCTGGTGAGACTACTATGGTTAAAGGTGGGCTTTGAAGAATGGGGCAAGGGAGTGATAGAAGAGGAAGTAGTCTAGGCAAGGAGTGGCTACATCAAGAAGCCGCAGAAGCGGCTTTCCAGCTGAAGTGAAATGTTTGGCTAGATCCTGCAGACTCTGCAATATAGAGCAAAAGTGGGATGAGTGCTTCCAGGAATGCTTGCTGTGGGATCCTATTTTCATTATACCCCACACCATCCAATGGGCAATAGCTTCTGATGAAATAAGGAATAGACCAGTGAGGAATGATAACACAAATAGACTTGGCTGACAGAGGGGCAGCTCATCCACCTTGGGGGTCCATGGAAGCCAAAGCCTGTCCATCTTATTATCTGTGGGGGGAGGAATATAAGTGAAGCTCTGGTGTTTTCACATAACTGCTGCTCATGGAACAAGGTCACAAGGTTGTTCCTATTTAGAACTATACTAGCTTCCTGAAACAGGACTTGTGGCTTCTTTCCTTGGGGAGCTTCCAGTTTGCCTAGGGAAAACACATATATATTTCTGGGAGGAGAAAAATGAAAAATGTGCTGCATAATAAAGTTCAATATACGCAGAAGTTTTCAGGTGGTGTGGGTGTGACACAGGGAAATTGACGGAGCAATGAGGCTGGAAAGAGAAAATATAAGCTTTGAGGAACAGGGGCACCTGCTTTCTGATGGCTCTCATGGTAACACAAGAGAATAAATACATTAGAAAATAGATTTTTGTAAAGCAGAAAGCAAATGCTCAGTTCCTGCTCCCAGGAGCTCATTGCTCTGGCTGGTATGATGGGGTTACCCTTAACCCTGATGAGACCTAGTGTGATAAGTTGTCTCCAAAGATGGCCATCAGCAACCCTGCCATCCCCATGTGGGCAAAGTGCTCCTCCAGTCAAGAGGCAGCATCTGTTTCCCCTGCCTTTGAATCTGGGCTGGCTCTGTGACTTGCTTTGATCAATAGAACGAGGTGGAGGTGACATTGCCAGTTCTGGGCCTCACCTTTAAGAGGACTGGAAGCTTCCAGTGTCTCTCTCTTGGAAGCCAGCCACTCGGGCTTGACTGCTGACTGCTGAGAGACCACGTGGGAGAGAGACAGTCCTTACAGAAGAGAACTGTGCTATCCCAGCTGACAGTCAACACCAAGGCCCCAGGCATCCGACTGAGGTCGTCTTGGACAGTCCCCCATGGCAGAGCACAAGATGAGCTCCCAGCTGAAGTCAGCCTTGTGACTGACTTTTGCCAACAACACATGGAAAAGAATCACCTGAACCACCCAGTCTGACCCACAGGTTTAAAAGAAATGATGAGCTGTTATTGTTTTAAGTCAGTAAGTGTTGGGATGGCTTCCTGTGCAGCAATAGAGAAAACTGATATATGTGGCCTGGATGATATGAAGTTGTGTTTAAGGAAGAAAGACAGGGCCCCTACACTCCAAGGCAGGTACTGGACTGGAGATCCATGCACTGTTAGGGGCTCTGAGGATGGACTTCAGGGATTCTCAGCTGTCCCTGAAACTACGTGCAAAATTAAAAGTCCCGGGGTATCTGTGCCTTTCTCAAGGGAAACAGATCATAAAAATTAATCAGGTTCTCATACCTCAGGAGTCCCCAAGCTAGCTGGGCTGGGCAAGAGGAGGAGAAGACTTAATCTCCTTGCTGTGACTCTTGATGTTATTTCATCTGGTTTAGCATATTAAACTTTTTTCAAGTACAGAACAGGGTTTCCAAGGAACCAAACCCCAATGTATAGAATAGATAAAAGTGAAGCTTCTCAGAATGAAGCATAAGCTTTGATCTTTCCTTAGATGCTCATGCCCCACTACACCCGAGACACCCCAGAGATTGCAAACTGCTTGCCATGTGGATGAATTTCCCAATAGCTTTGCCTTTTCCAGCATGTCCTATAAATGGAATCATACAGAAGGGCATCTTTTGAGTCTGACTTCTTTCAGGTAACACAGCGCTTTGAGATTCATCCACGCTGGTCCGTCTATCAGCAGTTTCTTGCTTTTTATTACTGAGCAGCATTCTGTCACATCGATGTCACTGTTTATCTCTGCACCTGTTAGTGGACCTTTGAGTTGTTTCCTCATAAATTTTAAGTACTGAAAGAAATTTCCAGGGAAATTTGAGAACTTTCTTTCCTGATCTTTGAAATTTGCTTGGGTTTTCTGTGAGGGTGATGGAGGCAGAAGAAAATCCCCAATGATCTGGATTTCAGAGAAGGTAGGCTAATTGCTGCACTGAAGTCAACAAGCTCTCTTTGTGCTGATAATTCCTCCCAGAGTGTCATTTGGTAGATGTGGGAGTTCTGCACAGCCAAAGTAGGCATAAAAGCCAGTCTGACCCCTCCCTCTGGTGCCCGCCCACTTTGGGATAGGTTGGCACTGTGTGTGCACGAGGATGCCGATGAATTCCCAGACAGTTGTGTAACAGCATCAGTGTAACAGATGGGCAGGTGTCACAAAGCATGGGTGCTCTGAACGAACCAGCTTTATCACATTTCACAGTGTTTCAGGCCCCCCTTCCCAGCCCTGACTCCATGCAGGGCCCTGAAATTGATATGTGCACTGGAGAGCCCAGGAGGGCCCCCATCCAAAACTGCTGCCAGGACCAGGCCCCTGTGCTCTCTAGGACTCTGGAGGCAATGGAAGTTGCAGGACACTCCTCTTTCTCTGGGCATCACTGGTTTCACAGGCGTATTTCCCTGCTTGGCAGTCCCCAGGTAACAGACATAACTCTGCCCAAGAGATTGTGAAATATGTTCAGCCCCTTGTAATAGGGCAAGGGAACGTGTTAGCTCCCAAACAAAGCTCTGGGGGTTGGCCCTGGAAAGGAGAAGCTGTCATGGAGAAGGTGAACTTAGAGTTGGGAATCCAGCTTTCCCTGGAATTCCTCCTCACCTGATCCTATTTCAGTGACCTCCCTCCTTGTCAGTCTGGCCAAAGGTGAACAAACACTCTTGCCAATGTCCTGAAAAGCTGGGGCTGGGATCGCGCAGAGAAGCCTGGAGCTAGGAAGGCCTGTGCTGCAATGGATGGCTCCCTGCTCAGCACCTGGTCTCTCCCAGGCCTTTCTTACCACATTACCCAGGAGGACATGCCAGATCCCTTGATTCTTGGGGTCCCTACCAAGGTCAGAAGCTGAGCTTGCTCTCCCAACCTGCTGGGGCCTGCAGTCTTCACTGTCCAAGTTCTTGTGTGAGAATTTGTCTCTTCCTTAAATGAGTTCAACAAGCAAACCTGCATTAACTATGGGAGACCTAGCCTCTGACTGATGGGGTCATGGCTTGGTTGTAAGATTCCCTCAAGAAAACCAAAGCACAAATGATGCAGAGTGCTCAGTAACAGCATGGGATGGGGTGGGGTGAGAAGGCCAACACAGTGGAGGTTCAGGCCAGACTGCCCAGCCTGACCACCTTCCACTGTGAGGCTAGGGGTAAGTCACGCAACTTCCTTGAGCCTTCATTTCTACACTGGTAAGGTCAGGTAATAATAATGCCTATCTTCTTGGACTATAAGTAGTAAAAGTTTAAAGCAGCTATGTTGGTACCTGGTACATAATAAGAACTCAACAAACAAAAACCTTTGTTCTTACTGACATATTCCCAAATTCTCTGTTAGGGAAAAGTTTCTGGTTGAATACAAAGCTGCCACTGATCAGGTGGCCTTAGCTGTCTAACATTCCCTCATTTTCAGGCTAGGTCCTAAGGCTCAGAGTCCAGACTCTAGGTTGGGGCCTATCAGAGTAGCAGGGGATCATTTACCAGTAGGGCCTGGGCCAGTGGGCGGCACCTTGCAGCATCTGGGAAGAGGCAGACAGCCAAGATGTGCAGACGATCTTTCTCGAGCATCAATTCCATTGGGGCTGGGCAGAGAAGCATCTAGGAGCGAAGCCAAAAAGCAGAACTCTGCATCTCTCCCTTGACCTTCCGGACTCATTTAAGACGTACAGCCACTACACCCCACCCTGGCACCTCACACATGCTCTTCCCTCTGCTGCAGTGCTTTTCCCTGCGCTGCACCTGTCCGCTCCAACTCATCAACCCAGTGCAGCCAAAACAGCACAGACTCCCAGGCTCCTTTCTTGGTGTCCTCCATTCTTCTTCTGTCACCCCAATTTCTTACTTTGATAGCATTTATAACAATTTTTAATTGTACACATATTTGAAAGTTTGTCTGATGGCTCTCACTCTTTGTCCTATCTCCACTTCTCCTTGGTTTATCACTGTACATTCATCATCTGGAAAAGTAGTCTATTGATTTGTTGAATGACTGATGGAATGGATAGATGGATGGACAGATGAATTAATGAATTCCAGAGGGTTATATTAGGTTGAAACATATGAAATTGTCGCTATTCAACTATCTTTTACCTACAAAAACAGCAATTTCATGTTTGGATCTAATATTTACCATACAGGGAATTTCCCTCCACTTAGCTATGATGATAGCTGTATAAATTATAAAAAGCCACTAGTTAATGTGGGCTCACCTCTCTGGCTGGGACACCACACTCTATGTGCAGAAATGTAACATGTGAAGTGCATAGAGCTGTCCTTAATTCATATGTGATGACACTGAGCAGAGTAGTTAAATGGCCTGCCCTAGGTCAGTTTTGCTTGTGGTTTAGATTATATACATGTGTGTTTACATATGCCAGCAGTTTTTAAAGCCCACATTCAGGAGCGGAAAAAAAGGCAAATTTAGGGAACATATATTGTTGAATTTAAAACAACATAGTTAAAAAATGCTTTCCCTGTTTTGGAACTTAATGGCAAGTGGGATTTTTATTGATTTAATTCTTTATACTCACCATTAACTCAATAAAATTGCTTTTTCATTTAATTCAAGTGCTTTTAGCTCACAATTTTTGAATTCAATAAAAGTCATTTTAAAATCTGCTTTACTGCTTTGCTCATTCTGAATTAAGTATCTCTCTGAACTTGAACAAGACCCTACTGCAAATGGATGTGTTTCTGGAAATATACTTTCATATATGCCCAATGCCATCTTCTCTAATTTAAGCCTGAGCACAAGCCAATGGACACAATCACCAGTCAACTTCCTCATTAGTAAGAAAGTTGTGGCTGATATCAGAGCCTGGGATGAGTAGATAAAGCTATGTGATCACAAAATTCTGACAGGTGTCCTAATTTTTGTTGTGACAGTAACCACTATAAGTCACGCAATTTTATTCACTGGTGTTGGAAATTGTAATTGACATATCAAATGTCAGCAGGTGAAAAGATTAGCTAGTTATTTTTAATATTAGCGTCACTAGCACCGTTTTGGACTTCTACCTGAGCCGTAGCCGTCCTCACGCCCACCCCGGTTCTTTCCCTGTAAAGCAGTAACAGTAAGGGCCTGCAGTCAGTTCTGACAAATGCTGCGTATGAGTGCCTTAGGAATCCTCTTTAGGCATCCCACTACAACTATTTCCCCTGAAAGGCTTAGATTTGAGGTTACAGTATAAGTTCTACATTGTATGTGGCCTTGTTACCACATAAAAAACTTTATTAGCCACTTTACAATCTTAAGCCTTTTTTTAACACTAAAAATTCCTCAATATTGACATTCCTATAAACATTGGGGGAAAGAAATAGATCATCTCTCCTGTAGCCTGCTAAGTGCAAACATATTTTTCATGTGCCCCTCATCTTTCCATTCCTGTTCATGTCTACGGGACTCAATAACTTTACCTCCATCATAGAAAAAAATGTGAACTTTAAAAAACGAGAACATTTCCTATTTTCTTGGGCTCTGGTGGGGCACACAATTTTCTGAAATCATTGATTTTTGCTGCCTTCACCTTCTCTCTTCTTGGTGAGTATGTTGGAGTGACATTTTATGAGACACTGTAGGCAACAAAATGGTTTGGTAATCATGTTTGTGAGGAAGACGATTAAACTAATGATATTGTTTAGACTCCAGCCGCAGGAACTCAGCATCCTGGAAACCCAGCTTTGGTCTGTTCCAGGCCGGCAGCTCCACTGCCGCTGGGTAAGGAGTGGCCCTGAGGGCAGAGGGACAACAGGAGGACCGTGAGGCGGGGGCTCCTCCCCCACCCTCCCTCAAAAGGAAGAAGGAAATAAAAGCACAACTGAGTTTATTAATGAAAGCAACAGACCAAATGATACAAAGCAGAAGATGAGGAGCGAAAATAGACTTGGGACCCATCTGTTCTCATGGCAAGGCAGGGGGAAGGGGAGATAATCATAAAAGCATGCGTGAAAGCCAACATGTCAAGGCCATCACTAAGCCTGCTAGGATGGGGCAGAGGAAGTGTTTGTAGCAAAGAAGGGCAGAGCCACTAAATAGCACACAGACACCCCCAAAAAGGGTCTGCAAGCAGTAATGTGGGTAAGACTGACAGCTCAGACCACAGACATCAACTGCAACATCAAAACTTCTCTTAAAAAACACTCCATTGCTCAATCCGTGAAAATGGAAAGCAGCTAACGCTTTTTCCCAGACCGCATTCTTATTCCCGATGGCCCTGCTCAGACGGCAGCCCTGTGCACAGCCAGAGTCCTGGGCTTACATGGAACAGGCAGGCAGATGAGCGGCTGATTCTTCCTGCCCTTAAAGATTAGAGGTGAATGAGTTGAACTGGGGCTGCAGACTCCTCCAGGCGCTCTTAACTTCAATCCTTAAAGCAGAGTCTTTCTAACCCAAGAGTAAGAGCAAGTACAATCTCTCCTTTATCCTCCACCATGGACACTGGTCAGCTGGCAGCTCACTGTCCATCATGTTCTCCAAAGCTCTATGGCAAGACCCTGAGCTGCAGACAAAATCCTGGCCCTATCACTTTCTATCAGTACTATATTGGGCAAGTTACTTAAACCTCCCCTGGCCTCCATTTATTCATTTGGTAAGTGTGAATAATAATAGAAGTCCATTTCATGATTTGTGACAAGGATTCAATGAGATATGCATTTAAGGTACTTGCACTAAATATTAGTTTACGTAATCGCTATTATAGCTGTCATTGGCAAGACTGCTGAGAACCCAGCCCACTTTACACCATAGCTTTGATAGAAGGTAGAATAAAACTGTTTTCCAATTTCTTCTTTTTCTGACTCTAGCTTTTCCTTTTCACCTCCAGTCTCTTAACTTCATTTCTGGCTGGGCCATGCTCTCCCTGACGCCTCATTTCCTTGGGCTGTGGCTGCCTCACTTACTGCCCCACACCTCTATCACCACCACCAACACCTGTACCAGCCACCATCACCAAGATCACCTCCACCACCAACACCTCCACCAGGACTGCCTTCACACTCTCCACCACCACCTCTACCTCCACATCCACCTCTGTCAGCAGCACCACCACCGTCAGCCTCCCAACAACCATTTATTAAACAAAACACTTCACATCCTTCAGTTCCATGTTTAGCTACTTATTTTATTTTTATTTTGGAAGGTGTTATTGTATTGTATTATTGAAGCCACTTCAAAACCTTTTTGAAACAAGGTATAGTATAAATATATAGATATATAACTAGCCATTATTTAATGAAAAAACCTTTATAGGCAATATGTGCCACTGAAATTGGTCTATAAATCTAAATGATTTTTTGATAATAAATTCATAATGTTACATATTACTAGAAATTAACATGCATGAAGCTTATCTTATTTCTATTTTGTTTATTATGTATGCATAATCCCATGCAGGTTCCTTAAGTTCTAAGACCTTTTGTTTCTTCTTCTGTAAAATGGGGATAACAATCCCAGCAACAGCATGCTTTTATAGGATCATTTATAAGACAATGCACATGAAGGTATACTGGCAAAATTCCAGCCTGCAGTGCAGATGTCGAGCTGTACTCATTTCAACAAAGGTCCTAAAGGGACTTTACTTTGACCACACACTGGAAATAAAATGTTCTCCCATCCCATTTTTTCCAAGAGTGTGTTCCCAAGTGAGGAGAGGGCCAAGTGGTTTCCACAGAAATTGTGGAGCTGTAGAGGCCCTCAGGGGGTCACAGGTGCCCAGTCCACACCTGCTCCTGCTGACTGAGCCCTTTAACACCTCTCTTCTGCAAAGAGTTGGAGAGAAGCCACAGACAAGTAATCAGGGATTTCTGGGCATTCAACAAACACAAATTTGCTTCTCTGTCCCATTGGGCATTAAGTTTGTAACTTCCACCATCCAGCCTCTTCTCTTGCAAAAACATCATAGCTAACATGAGATTTGAGTGAGATGTTTAAATCTGCCTCTATCCGTTGAACAAATTATCCATCAGGAAATAAATTGCTCCATAAGTATTAGCTGTCCCGCCTCCCATTGTTCTAGACGGTAGGCACAAGTAACAAAGACCATTTTGATAACCAAACAATGAGATACATTTCCTTACCATAGACCCCTAATACTCACCTTAGGAATCACTGCAATAGCTTCCTGAGCCCCTCAGCACCCTCCACCCCACTCCACAGCATTCTGGAGGTGTCCTTGACCCAAGCTTTACACCAGATGCCACATGAAACAACAGTGGCAGCATATTCACAACCACATTTTAACTGCTAGTGCCTTTCCCATTCTCACACTAAAGCCCATTCTTGTTATTGATCATTAAGGCTACGGGCTCACTACTATTTCACTATGTCTAGCCTTTGTGCCTCACATTTGACACTCAGCACTTTCTCCTTGGAAATTATACTGCCTTAGCACCCCCATCGCCAGCCCTTGCCTTCCCCAAAACTAGCCAAGCTCTGTCTGCCCTCCCTAAGCTGTCTCAGTCAGCCTGTGGCAGCCCTCCAACCCAGCTCCAGGTTCCATACATCGCCACCACTCCTCCCAGGTGTCACCTCCACAGGGTTCTCTCGAGTCTCTTCATAGTTCTCTACCTACTCACTAGTTCATGAAACTTTTGTGACAGGAAACAAATATATGAGAAGCTTGGTCCCAGTTAGTCATCAAGAAAGCTGGAAAATGGAGCCTGTGCCCAGGAAGGTCATGCTGCATGGGCACATGGCGCTGTCCTTTTTGTTACTCACTTTAAGTGATTTCATAACATCCCCACTGAAGGTTCTTTCACAATGGAAATCAACTTGCTTTTTCTGTGGTTGGTAATGTGGTAATGGCAAATGTGGAGTTTCCAGCAGATTAGGGTCTACAGGATGTAGAGCGCCCTAATACGTTAGCCTTGGAAACATAGTGTAGAAAGAAATATGTCTGATGAGTCAAACTCCTTCTTTAATGGAGTGCCAGACTTGGGCACAGCCTACTTGGCTTGGGGTGGAGAATGGTTGTGCTATTCCAGCCAAGACAACAGGAGGAGCTGGGGGTGGAGGACAGCTGCGCTCTATCTCAGCACCAAGGACCTTAGAGATGAACAGCATCAAAGGGAAGGAGCAAAGCAGAATCAGAGACACAACTCTGGGACCTAGAATTAGGAAACTGAGATCTAGTGAAATCTAATTTGTCTTTAATTTAGACTGGGTGAAGAAGGTTAGGATGGGATGCAGCTGACAGGGAAGTCCAGAGCAATTGCCTAAAGCAACAGGAGTGTTAGTCCTTTCTCCCTGGCTAACAAAGTCTGTTGGGTAGGTCCACCCAGCTTGTCACAGGCTTTTGAATTTATTCATGTATTTAGACACCACCTTCCTCCAGAGAGTATTCAAGGAGGTTCAGTCTTGTATGGCAAACACCACCACAGGACATCAAAGAAATGATTTCATCTTCCCACTTTCAAGTCACAAGCATTGTCCCATCTCACTAATTCTGATAAATTCAGAAGGAATATCAGTTTGCATTAGAGGCCAGTCTAAATTAAAGGAAGAAAATGAAGAAACACCATTTGGTAGTGAGTTCTTCATCCTTGCTTGAAGTCACAGGCTAGGAATATTGGAGATGTGAAAACGGCAATTTAGGCATTAGGTTGGAAAGGAGGAGTTGTAATAATTGATTCTTAAGGGTTTTTTTCCTTTAGATTTTGAGATCCTAGATTCTAAGTGCAGATAAAAGCACAGAAATATTTATGTCTACAAATACCTGGAAAAAATAATTAGCTTGTTTGTATGGCCCATGGCCCAAAATAAGGAAACAATTTTGCCTCTACCCAGGATGTACTTTCTATGGACTCTCTCCAAACAGTGGGTCGCCTTGCAAGGAAGTGAGCGTCCCACCCTGGGGTAATCAAGATAGCTGTGGTCTGGCATTTGGAGGGTTGTTGTAGAGGGGTTGAATGAGAGTAGTCACACTGAGTGACCTTAGACTCCGTGTTTCTGGAAAACAACATACAAATAACTATTGAAAGCAGCAGGTTCATAACCCTTATAAACTTGACTACATTATCAATTTGTTTGGCAAATTCTTTTTAAGTAGATGGAGCTTATCCAGAGTCAAAATTACCATTACTTCAAATTAGTGGCATTTCAATTCATGAGGATTTTATTGCATCACCAAATGATCTAACCGTAATTCTATTTGCAGGCAGCACCTACCCCATCAAAAAAAAAAAAATGTGGAGGAAGCAAATTACTGCTTTCTGATACACATGACCTGGATCTAAATCATAGACTGATTCATAACTGTTCAAAAAATTGTGTTATTCAGGGAAGATTTGTATGTTTATAAGGGGCCAAAAGGAACCTAGTAATAACAGAAGTGTTGATTGAATTGTCTGTGGCATGGACATGCCCTCCATCCTACCAGGGCCCCCAACGCACTCACTTCCTTCCGGGACAGCAGACCTGATTACCTGGCCGATGATTTTTTGGCATCTTCCACCACTAATGCTGACTGCAGTGGGATCAATATTTACCCAATAGCAAATGTGTGTTATATTAGGAAACAGAGAAAATAAACCCAGAACAAACACCCAACTTAATTCAAAGATCTGTGAAATCCCCTCCTTGAGGTTATTATCTTTCTCTGCAGCAAAGGCAAAACCCCCTCCCTGGGTTTCAGGCACTCCCAGCCCTGAGAACACAGCTGCATGGTAGCAGTACTGGGTTGGCTGGCAGGTGTAAAGCCCAGTCAGTCGTCCAGGTTTAGTGTCTCCCCAGCACCAGGACCATAGCACAAAGAGCCCTGTGCTGCAGGCGGCCATTCATGGGTTTGAATATTCTGTTCACAGGGCCAGCTCACTCCAGTGCAGCCCCGGCTCTCAATTATTTGGCCTATTAACAATATGTGTCAAGCTGGAGGCAGCAAGAGACAGGGTGCTTATGTCATGACCAGCCAGATTGGGATGCATAGACCCTGAGAGAGGCTGGCCGTTACTGGGAGCCCACGAAAGTCAGGATGAGAACATAGCTCCTGGAGGTGGCCAGCCAGTGGGCCTCTTGTCACCACTCTGGGCCGGGAGCTCCTCTCCTCTTCCCACAGCCCTCTTACCTGCACCTGATCCAGGCTACACACTCCCCACTGGCTCTCTCCCATCTCCTCTTGGGGACTCAGCAAGCCTTCCCTGCACCCCACCTCTGCTGTGCCCCCATTGTACCCTGGCTTCCTTCTGCATGTGGGGCATGTGGGCCAGGATCAGACCCTGCCCGGTCTCTCTCCCCATGAGGCAGGTTCTCCTCCTTGAGGACCATAATAACATTTTGCTGTCTCTGTACCTCCAGGGCCTAGCATGTGCAGAGCCCATTGCAGGTGCTCGTATATGCAAAGAAAATGAACTAGATGTTTTGAACTGACTATCAGTTGTCTGTTATCAATTTAAATGTTCCTCTGAGAGGAGGGAGCCTTATCTGTGCCTTCCTGGGATCTTCTTAGATGATTTAATTTTTAAAGAAAGGGTCCAGTGAACCCTCAGGTCTCCTTGGGAAGACAGTGTTGTTTCTAAGACACATCCCCACCACCACACTCTGCAAAGCAGGTCTCCATGTTAACAACTCCAACACATGTGAGGGACACAGTCTTCGGGGCCCCTCAGGCAGATACCACTCCCTTGCCATGGACATAGAACTTCTCCCCTGGCCAGACTCCAGCACATGCTCCAGCACCCTCCTTCCTCTCTACCCAAAGACCTGGATGACTGAGACTCTTCAAGCTTAGCCACATGTGGGCAAGTGTCCACCAAGCTGCTGATCTTCTGAAATGCCTTTTTCCTTAGTAACCAAATGAAGGGCCTAGTCTCCAGTTAACATCACCGTTCTCACACCTCTTCGTCTTTAAAAGTCCTGCTCAGTTGTTGAGGCTAACACTCATTCCCTGAGCCTTGAGTGTTAAGGAAAGACATTGCAGACTTGTTTGGTAAGGTTCTTTCCCATTCCTTTCCACAAGGAATCCCTTCGTGTTGTCTCTCTCACCTTGGCCCCCTCCTGCCTCCAGGTTGTGGGATGTATTTCTAATTGCACATCTTTTCTCCTCTTTTCTCTTGCCAGTTCAAGAATCACAAAGGTCAGGTTCCTAGCCTGTGAGGGAAACACTAAAATCCCTCCAAATTCAGAAAGCAATCAGTCTGCTGAAGCAGGCTACTCTTGAGTTTTGCACACAGAACACGTTATATCCTTATCACCTACACTCTTGTTATTCTGGAAGAAGCTTAGGAGCTAATGCTGCCACCAGCTCACAGAATAAAACAGCATTTCCCAAACAAAATAGGAGTCTTTCCTTTGCCAAGAACATCTCTCCACAGCACACTCCCCCACCCAGAATATAGAAATGGCTCCCAATTATGTTAATAGCAAATGTTACTTTTCTGTTTGTAGATACAGCTTAAATCTGAGGCTTTGTATCATGGGCCTGAGGAAGGAGAGATACACAGCCTCCACCAGGAAAAACCTTCGTAGTGCCATCTGCCAAAATACGGAGGAGCTTGGAAAGGAGACCATGGAGGTCCTGTCCTCTAGCCTCCTGTCCCGGGGCTTACACAGCCAGGCCTAGCCATTGAACAGACTTCCCTCCCATTCTCAGCTCTTCCCCATGCCTTCCTTGCTTTAATTTCCTCAGGTCACCCTGGCTAAAGTCTCCTCTTGCTGAATTGAAACTCACTTCCCATCTGTCCCACAGGAAGGACAACCAGTTAGCAGCCTCCATCTAATTACTGTTTCTCCATTATAAGGTCAGAGAATGGCGAGTTTGATAGTATAAACACAAATTCCACCTTCAGGGATCTTGGACGGAAACAAGAAGAAAAGCAGTCCGGTCCTGGGGAACTCCAATTCCAGTGGAAGACACACAGGGCAACCCAGAATGTGCACCTCAAGGGAGTAGAAATCTAGGTTGTATTTTCCTGGATGTCTATTCATTAACGTTTTCAAGCTATTTCAAATCAGGCTTGAGTAGCTGTATCGATGGGAACTAACATTTTCATAGCCTTAAGACATGCCAGACACCATTCTTTGCTCCCAACAAATTGTCCATGAGGTAATTAACTTTAACTCCATTTGACATGTGGAGAAACTGAAGCATGGCAAAAGTGATGATTTGTATATGGTTAGGTAACTTTAGGTACCTGTCCAGTCTCACCCCCTGGATATGAAACTCTAAAGAAGAGAGCCTATGAGTAAGCAGTGCTTTCTACCCCTAGAGACTGGTACCAAGAGAATCAACATATCCTCAGACCCATCACTTTCAATAAGTCTCTAACCAGGTTCTCTCTCAAAGAGCAAATAGCCTCTCTTAACCAGATTCACCCAAGTATTGAAAATTTGGTGCCATATATATTTCTGTAAGCTGCATCAAATACCCTTTGTATTGGAGACAAGTCCAAATGCAGAAATACATTTAAAAAATAGAACAGTTATCACTCCCTCAAATTTTAAGTAAACAGAAGAAAGGAGACAAATCTCAGCTGACCTTTTAACAGCTCTGGATTTGCCCCAGAGTACCTGGAAATGGACAATACACACATTAATGTCAACAATATACATGACATCAATTGCACAATTTCTCAGAATACACTCTCATCATTTACATGCCCATCTCTCCACCCCAGAGAGCTATGGGCTTGGCTGCTCAGTGCCTGGAGTAGTCCCTTGCTAGATATTTTTTGAATGAATGAAAGAACAAATTAATAAGTGAAAGAAGAAACATGTGAATGAATGAATGTAGTTATATGCCCAAACACATACATGTATGCCATGCCTGTAACTTACATACTAAATAAATCTCAAAAATGGAATAACATAAACACTAATGGACAGTTTGACTTTAGTTTGGTCATTTTCTAATTTTTTTTTTTCCTACTGCAGATGACTTCGGAGATAGGTACCCAGGATTGGTGACTGATTGCCTGCAGGACCAATCAGAGCTCCTACTTGCTCCAAAATTGATGACCTTAGCTCCACCATGGTAGTGCAGTTTTTCATTATATGAAATGGAAAAGTGACTTAATAATTCTTTCTGTCTTATATTGCTTTAAAGAATTTCAGACAGTTAAAAATTGCATGGATTTTTCCACCATCTGTGTGAGAGTGGGGGAAAAAAATACACTGGTTTTGTTTTTCCTATTTTTAATATGAGCCAGATGAAACAAAAAGATTGTTTCCCTGCAAACTGTAGGTCAAGTACCTATAGAGGCAGGGATGCTCTGTAAGTTATCATATTATCTTTCTTCCTTGACAGAATACTATTAGATGGTGTATCATTTCAACATTTATTATCTTTCATGTCCTTTTATCTTCACACTAGGATTTCTTTTAAAATTCCAATCTGTGCATTTGGTTTCGTTATAGAGCACTGTCTTTTACCAAACCAATTTTTGAATGGCTTTCAATATTCTTCAGTTTCACATTTGTCATATCAGCCTGAAACAGTGCCCTAGTTATGTCTGTTTTAGCTTGTTAAAAAAGAAACCTACCCAGGGAATGAAGTGTTGGAGGAATCACACTTTTAAAGGTAAGCATTACACAGCCTGGAGAAATGGAAATCCCTCAATGAAGAAAGGCAACCATTGCAGAAAATAAAACAAAAATGTTGAAAAATGTAACAACCGGTGTTTGTTTTTAGAATATTGTCAATTATTTTGACATCTGGAAACATTCTGTGGGCTGCAGCAGTTTCTCCTATGGCCCATGTGGGGATATGTCCTGATTCTCAAATGGGGCTGCCCTGCCCAAGTGCAAAATGGTCCAGAGGTCTCCTTGCTTTCAGAGGCAGCCACATGAAAAGCTTCTGCTGAGTATCAAAAAAAAGAGAGAGAGAGAGAGAGAGAGAGAGAGAGAGAGAGAGAGAGAGAGAGAGAGAGAGAGAGAGAGAAGAAGAAGCAGCAGCTTTTAGCTTACTCCACTTCATTGAAACCAGGTCAGTCTATGTTTACATGACTACCAGTGGCCTTCTGAACCCTCCCAACATTGTCTTAGGATATTCTGAGGACTTTTTCAGGATCTGTTTAGATGTCTTCATTTCTACCATGCCCTTACTAAGCTAAAGGGATTTACATCGCAAGAAATTTGAAGGGTTTTGGAGAAATACTTACAAGTCTCTGTTGTAATGTTGTCAGAGTTGCATGAAGCATAACAGATTGGCTGGACTGGGAAGTGTCATTTCAACAGAACCAGACACCAACCAGAGCAGTGTAAGGCCCTGATGTCATCTCAAACATGTATTCCACAAACAGTGCTTCTCCCCCATCATATTTACAAAGAGAAGAACCTTCAGACCTAACTCACTTACCCAAATGGTAGGACAGATTCAGCATGCTTTGGTGAAACAAGAAAGCTCAGGTCACACATGCATTTCCACAAAGTAGAGTTATGTAGTAAATTGTACGTATCAGAGTGAAATGGAAATTAAAAAAAAACAATTTAGAGCAATGCCTGATTCAAGGGATTGAGTATGAACAAACAAAAATAAATCCAAGGCAAGGCAAAAGTAGGTGCAGAGTGCCACAGAAACAAAGAAAGTGTGATTTGAAATACTGTGGACTGGTTTAGTTTCCTAGGGTTGCCGTTATAAATTGCCACAAGTTAGGTGACTTAAAACAACAGAAACTTATTTCCTTACAGCTGTCGGGGCTAGACATCCAACGGCAAGCTGCCTGAAGGGCTATGCTCCCTCTGAGGGCTCTAGGGAAGAGTTCTCCCTTGCTTTGTGTGGCTTCTGAGGGTCACCAGCCATCCTGGGTGTTCCTTGGCTGGTAGCTGCCTCCCTACAACTGCTGCTTCCTACATTGCTTGGCCTCTTCCTTGTGTGTATCTGTGTCTCTGGGTCTCTCCATATAAGGACACCAGTCATTCGATTTCCTGCCCACCCTAATCTACCATGACCTCAACCTAACTAATTAGAAAAATCTGTAAAGACCCTACTTCCAAATAAGGTCACATTCTGAGGTTCCGGGAGGACATGAATTTTTGGGAGACAGTACTCAATCCAGTACATCAGTCAATCATTATCTTGGGGAGTTTTGTAAATTTTCTCAGCCAGTTGAGCTTTCAACAAAGAACACACAACAACCTCTCTAAAATATTTCTTCCAAGTTTCTCTTAAGTTTCATAGTACTCTTCAGACAACAAAGATAGATTTCTAAATTCTGAACATGTGTGCATTAGATCCAGTGCTCTCTTTGAATCTAGAGTAGATTGAGGTTTCCTATTTTGGTGATCTAACCTATAAAAAGCCTTGGCTGTAACTACAGTCAAACTTCATCTCAGACCTTAACACCAAGTGGGATGAGTTGAGGAATAATTCAGTAATGGTGTGAGGGTTCCATATACTTCTTGGATCAAATATCAGTTGATGAGGTACTTATGGAAATATCATATCTAATACATAGAAGGTGCTTAACAAAAGTAGACTTGAAAGCTAAATCTTGGTTTGATTTTTGTTTGGACAACTTTGGATAGTTATGCCAGTTGAGTTTAAGTTAAGCCAGAAAAGAAACTCAAAATTATAGCAACTTAATACAGGTTATTTTTCACTTTCTATAACATAGAGGTCCAAAGGTAGGCAGGTATCTATGCCGCATGGAATCCTTATGGACCCGGGATCCTTCCAGCTTACCACCTGCTATCCCTAACAGGATGAAGTCTCATCTTCATGATCCAACATCCATTTTCCAACATAAAAAGGTCATGAAAAGAGCACATGCCAGATAACTTTTAACTTTGGATTCAGATGGCCTGGGCATGCTAGATCTGCCAGTCACTCCTCCAGCAGAGCCTAGCCATTTGTTGCCTACGCTCTGAGCTAAGATGCTAAATCCTTGAAAGATAGGTACTTTGATAGTCTGCTGACAAAGCAGCAGCCACCTATCTTCATTTGACATGTTAGGATACTATTCTTATTTTTAATAAACTTTTGAGGCATTATTTGTGTACAATAAAATGAATGTATCCATTTTTTAGTGTCCAGTTTGATGAGTTTTGACAAATATGGATATCTCTGTGACCACCACCCCAGTCAAGGTATAGAATATTTCTATCATGCCCCAAAGATCCCTCCTCCTCTTTCTAGTCAATCCCCCTTCCCAGACCCAGCAAACAGATCTGACTTCTTTTTCAATATAGATTATTTGTTCCTATTTTAGAACTTCATAAAAATAGAATCAGGTAGTATGTGCTCTTTTCTGCTTGGCTTATTTTACACAATAAAACGTTTTTGAGATTCACCCACGTTGTTGTATGTATCAGGAGTCTGTTCCCGTTTTATTGGAGAGCAGTATTCCATTCTATGGATGTGCCAGAATTCGCTCATCCATTATGTCATTGATGGACACTTTGTTTCCAGTTTGCAGCTTTTATGACAAAGCTACTGTGATCAGTCTTGCATAAGTCTTAGTGTGGACATATTTTTTTTTCTCTTAGGTACATACATAGAAGTAAAACTGCTGAGTTGTATAGTAAATGAATATTTAACTTTATAAGAAACAAAAACTGTTTCCCAAATTGGTTTACCAATTCACACTCCCACCAGCAACATGTGAGAGTTCTAGTATTTCCTCATCTCTTTCAAAGTTTGGTTAGGAATAGAGTGGTACCTCACTGTGAATTCAGTTTGCAATTCCCTGAAACTAACAGTATTGAGCATTTGTTCATATGCTTATTGATCATTTTATATCTTCAATGTTAAGTGCTGAAATATTATGTCCATCTTTATTGGCTTGTCATCTCAATATTGAGTTATAAAAGTTCCTTATGTATTTTGGACACAAGTCCTTTGACATATATCTACATTGTACCCATTTTCTTCTAAGGTTATGAAGAATTTCCCACACCTTCATCTGTAAGTTTCATAGCTTTAACTTTCATAGTTAGGTCTGTGATTAATTTCAAGCTTATGTCTTTGTATGGCATGAAATAGCAGCTGAAGTTGTTTTCCTTTTGGTTTGTTTATTGCTCCTTATGAATGTCCAGGTCTTACAGCACCATTTGCTAAAAGCAGTATTTTTCTCTGTTGAATTAACTTGGTATCTTTGTTGAAAATCAGCTATTCAAATATATGTGCATCTATTTATAAACTCTCTATTCTTTCTCATTGGACACATGTCTATCCTTATACAAGCACTACACTGTCTTGATGATTACATCTTTGTAATAAGCTTTTAAACCAGGCCGTGTTTGTTCTCTGTCTTCTTCCTTATCAAAGCTGTCTTGGTTCTTGGGTGCTCCTTGCATTTCTGAATAAATTTGACCACCAGCTTGCCAATTTTTTAAATAAAACGCCTATTGTTGATTTTTTTGTAGGAACTGACAATGTGATTCTAAAATTCTCGTGAAAATGCCAATGACTTAGGGTAGCAAAAACAGCTTTGAAAGAGAAGCACAAAGTTGGAAGATTAACACGACCTGATTTCAAGACTCCTTATAGTAACCAAGGCAACAGGAAATGGCACACAGCAAAACAACATACACAGATTAGTGGAGTAGAACAGAGCTTAGACATAGACTCACACATATGAGGACAATTGGTTTTTAATAATGTTGCAAAAACAATTCAGAGCAAATGGTTCTGGAGCAACTGAATGCCCATATGCAAAAAATAATTCATTTGCATTTCCAATTTGAACAAACACCTCACCAAAGAAGATATACAGATGGTAAAAAGATGCTTAATATCTGTAATGGACCAAAGGTTTGTGCCATTCCCTACCACCTTCCCACCCCTCCACCCCCACATTCATATGGTGAAACCGTAATCCCCAGTGTGATAGTATTTGGCGATGCGGCCTTTGGAAGATAATTAGGGTTAAATTAGGTGATGAGGGAAGGACCTTCCTGATGGGATTAAAGACTTTATAAGAAGAGGAAAACATCTCTTTCTCTTAATCTCTTTATTTCTTTCTCTTTATTTCTTTCTCTTTCCTCTCTCTCTCTCACCTCCCTTCCACCCCTCCAGTGTACACAATGGAGAAAGGCCATGTGAGAATTTAGCAAGAAGGCAGACAATAAATCCTGGAAGAAAATCCTCAGCAGAACCCAGAACTATTCTGGCATTCTGATGTTGGTCTTCCAGTCTCCAGAAGTGCAAGAAAATAAACTTCTGTTGTTTAATCCATCCAGTCTATGATATTTTTTATGGCAGCCCTACTGGATTAAGACAATATCATTAGTCTTTAAGGAACGGAATTTAAAACCACGAGATACCACTACATAGGTATTAGAATGATAAAATTAAAAAGACTGACCATACCAAGTGTTGGCAAAGATGTAAATGAACTGGAAGTCTTACATACTGCTGGTGAGACTATAAAATGGTATGACTATTTTAGACAAAAGTTTGACAGTTTCTTAAAATTTTACATACACATCTCCTATATAATTCAGACATTCTGCTTCTAGGTAACCAAAGAGAAATGAAAGCATATGGCCATACAAATGTTTGTATATTAATCTCATAGCAGCTTTAATGGTAATAACTCCAAACTGGAACAATCCAAATGTCTACCAAGAGGTAAGTGGTTAAACAAACTGATATATCCACGCAATGAAATACTAATCAGCAATAAAAAGGAATGAATTTTGATTTTTCCTACAACAGGGATGAATTGAAAAATGACTATTCTGAGTAGAAGTCAGACACAAAAAAGAGCATGTACAGTGTGTTTCTATTTGTGTACAACTGCAAGAAAGCAAACAATGCATAATGACATAGAGCCAATCAGTGGTTACTGAGTGGGAGAGTGGGAGGGGGAGTTAAAGGGGCACAACACAATTTGAGGGGTGATGGATCTGTCCCTTATCTAGATGAAGAGTTGACAAACTTTTTCTGCAAAGAGCCAGATAGTTAATATTTTTGGTTTTATAACTACGTATATAGTCTCTGTTGCAACCACTCAACTCCGCCATCGTAGAACTAAAGCAGCCATGAACAATATATAAACAAATGGGACAGTTGTTTTCCAATAAAACTGTATTTGCAAAGCATGTGATAGACTATATTTGTCCTTTTGTCCTGTGAGCCATAATCTTCCTACCCCTCATCTACATTGTACAGATGGTTTCACAGGGGAATACAGACACCAAGTTTACCAAGAAGTACACATTAAATATATGCAACTTATTATATGTCAAGTATATCTCAATAAAGCTATTATAAAAAAAAAGAAAAATAGGAATCCCTATATCTGTATTGTTGTACACAACTAGCCATCTTCCCCTCCAAAAGGACTCTATCTTCATTTTATTTAGATGTGACTAGTTCTATGACCACCTATAAGAATGTATACTTCCCCATCCATGTCTAAGCAGAAGCTTTAACTTTAATAATATATTTTGCTTTGCTAGTTACACTTCTCCCTTCTGCCTTAAGAGCAGGGTGCCACAGGACAAGACACATGGAGCCAATTCCCATATGCACACAGCTTAGGTCAAATCCTTGGTCTACCCATAGCCCACTTTAATATGAAGGAGAAATCAATGTTTTCAGCCACTGAGATACTGGGATTGTTTCTCACTGCACTGAAAGCAGACTAATATACTTCCCTGACACACTTCCCATAGCCTTGAAGTTGAACTTCTCAGTTCTTTCCTGAATGTCATTGCACACACATTCACTAATTCACATTTATTGGATGCCTCCTCTGCATCAGTCACTGTGCCAGCTATGATTGACACTGAATATATCCACAGTCTTCACTCACAAGTCTAATGAGCAAAGCAGACCACAAACATGAAAGTGCAGAGCACTTGTTTAAGTATTGTGGCAGTTGGGAGCACGGGGCCTTTGGAAGTATCAAGAAGAAAGCACTGGAACAAAGAGAGAGGGCCAAAGGCACTGAGGGGCAAATCAAAGAAGATCCCCCAGAGAATCTGACATCTGAGCTAATCCCGAAAAGCCCAATGTGAGCCCACTGGGCACAGAGAACGTGGGGCTGGAGCTGCCCAGTGGGAACATCATGAGCAAAAGTCTGAGGATGAGAGAGGGCACAGTTTAGCCTACTTCTTTATCTGCTAGTGACTTTTCACCACAAAGGCTCTTGAAAAGTTGTCAGTATAACAACTTGCTTATCCCACAATATGGCAAATAAGTATAAGAAGTCAAGTTTCGACATTATGGCTTCAAAGACTCATTCACCAATCTACTTGACACCACAGTTTCTAGTTAAAGACTCTCACCTGGGACAGTTTGAATTCCTACTTGAATAAAGCCAAAGCACCCTCCTTTATGCACACCAAGCAAGAGAGATGGAAAGGTAGCATCTTCTATGACTTTCAGTCTGTTATGAATATGTTATTTCCATGTGCTTCAATGCACTAGTATAATTAGCCTGTATTTCGTTTCAAGGTGTTTTTCTGTGCTTTCACTTTTTTTTTTTTTTGGTACAGCTTGAGTTTGGGATAACCACAAGTTCTCCAAAAGTTATAAAATATTAGAGAAATGATGCAGAAAAAAAAGCATTTTCTAAAGAATGACTCCTTGGCCTCCACTATCCACCACCTACTATCAATTTTTTATTTTTCCTTTGGTAGATACAATAATTCTTCACTGTGCTTACAAATGTAGTGTACTTATTTACTTTCAAGTTGTTCTTATTACTTATGTGAACTTAAGAATTCTGAAACCAATTATAGGGTATGTGGGATTTTTTTCCACACCCCCAAACAATTCTCTGCAACACCAGCTAGATGTCCTACAATTCAACTCAATTCTGACACTGTCTACCCAGAGACAGCACCAAATTCTACAGGTAAAGGGCTCAGTCCAACAGGACTGTCCCCCGCTGCACCACTCCTACTTCAGCCACCCAGTCCAAGTCCAGGCTGTCGCCTGTGCTTCTGATGGACCTAGCAGTAAATCAGAGGTTCCAGCGACCTCCTCTGGTTCGATTAGTCCGCTAGCGTGGCCCACAGAACTCAGAAAAACACTTTACTTACCAGATCACTGGTTTATTATAAAAGGATGTAACTCAGGAACAGACAAATGGAAGAGATGCATAGGGCAAGGCATGGGAAAGAGCATGCCACTCTCCTAAATCTCCACATGTTCACCAGTCCAGGAGCTCTCCAAAGCCCATCCGTTCGGGTTTTATGGAGGCTTCGTTACATAGTCATGGTTAGTTATATCACTGGCCGTTGGTGACTGATTCGGTCTCCAGATCTTCTTCCTGCCAGAGGTCAGGATGTGGGACGGAAGGGTGTAGCCTCTAATAACTTTTTGGGTCTCCTGGCAACCAGCCCCATCCTCAGGTATGGTCCAAAAGTCACCTCATTAACATATAACATATTTTTTTCTTATCACTTAGGAAATTCAAGGATTTTAGTAGCTCTGTGCCAGAAATGGGGACCAAGACCAAACATATATTTATAATAAATCTCAATATCACAAACTTATTGTCATTGTTCAACTGATGTATTTTCCTCTTGGTGAAAACTGTTGGGATAAATATACCATAACTTTTCCTACTAAAATACAGTTCCTTCAATCAACAGCGTTTCTCTTAGAGAAAGGATTTGGGAGGACAAATTAAAGATGCTAAGTAGGGATGGGTATTCAAATCAGGGCCACACGTAAAATGTACCTGAATCCCAGTTTTACTTGTCTCTCCCATTCTTTCAGGCGATTCTAGTATGTAATCCCCTACCCGTGGAAAGCTCTCATTGTTCCCCAGGAGGACCTTCACCCAGGGCCATCTAGCTCACACTATCCTGACTGCGAGGGGTCCCATCTCTTCCATCCCATCCACCTGGGGAGCTGTAGATCTTTGAGGCTAATTCTCTCCCCAGAGAAAATGAAGCCACAAAGCTGACAATGCCCAAAATCTTTGTTGCAAGAGTGGGAGAGAGAAAGCTATGAACCCCCCAGGTTACTCTTTTGTTTATATATGTACATATAGAAAATTGCTAACTGTACTATATTTCTATTCATCTCTCCATTTGCTTGCCACATCGGATCTCCCCCTTACCCAGTCTCACACTTTTGGTCCATTCATCTCCCCTTGGTTTCTCTTCCTACCAGTCTCCTTGGGATCTCCCTGCCCCTTCCTTCACCCTCTCAGCCTACTTGAAAATGCAGGGCTTGGAAACCCACAGCATGTCTCCTTTCTCTGCAGGACGTTTGTATGTACAGATAATGAGTATCAGTGGAGCCCTAGATTGTTCTACAGGGTTTCATTTGGCTCCCCAATTAGACCCAATAAAGTCAAGACTCCCCACATCCCAGTGGTGCCCAGCCTCGTGTTCAGCACATAGGCTGCTGGGCGGTGCTGAGAGGAGCCATTAAGGGCGCCGTGCAGAAGCCTTGTGTTGTCTGCCATGCTGCCAATTAGCCGTGCAACTTGCTTAACTCTCCAGACCCTATTCACCCCACTATATAAAGTGCAAGATGAGAAACACAGAGAAGGTGATCTTTGGCAGCCCTTCTATCCCTGACTTTCCTGAAGCCAGGAAACAACTTGAGACTAAACTGTATGGGCAGGAACATTGGACAAACTGACTTTTAATATAAACACTCTTCTCCTTCTTCCTTCCCAGAATTTTCTCCAGTCTAGAAACTGGCCATCAAAAGTCTATCAGAGTCTATGGACCACCTGTACTTGCCGGGGAGCCCCTACCATCATCAGCACCTCCCCCACCCCCACCCCCCGCACATACACACTTGGACAGTACCTCGAGTACAACTGTTGTTTGATAAATGCTACAGGATTGGCTTTTATGTGTGTGCACTTAGCAAGGTCATAGGAGGAAAGATACGGAGCAAAAGATTCAGACAAGAAACAATGGAAAATATTATGCCACTGTATAAGTGTTTCAGAGGTGTAGAAATCAGAATATTTAAGGAAGTCAAGAGAGGAATGTCGCTAGGGGCAATGACCTGAAATCAAGCAGAGGAAATGTGGAGTTGAGCAGGAAATTTCCCAGTTGGCCTGTTATGCCAGGCTTGGCAGCCCCAAGGAGCCAGTGGAAGCTCATGTCATTAAAAACCTCTTGCAGTTACACACTGCTAATGGGAATAATCCCATTTTGCTGGGATTAGAGAGTGTCTTTTAGATATGACAGCTAAACCCTACATTTTTCAGGTGAGAACACTGGGACCCAGAAAAAGAAAATCACCTTGATGGGATCACAGAGTTAAACTTGAACCTGACTCCATGCACTAATTCCGCCTCGTCACCTCCCATTCATCGGGCATTCTTAGGTACTGCCCCGGACTTTCTCTGCAACCACCTGCAGGCCAGTAGGGACAATTTGCAGCCCCCATCTTTCTTGCTATGTAGGAAACACCTAGCACACTTGGCAGCTCCCTCCCGTGAAATACCCCTTCTCTGCTGCCACGATCCCAGCTTCCAGTTTTCCTCCTGCTTCTCCAGTGGTCTCGGGCAGGGTCCCAGCCCTTCTTGTCTTCTCACCCCTTGCTTCCTCCCTCACTAATCGTATCCTCTACCACAGTGGCAGTGTTTCCAGTGGATCTCCCCATCCTGGCCTCTTGTCTTATTCCAGAACTCAGGACTCATATACCTAGCTCCCGGTGGGCCTCTCCTCGGACATCTTGCCGGAATATCTACGTTGCCCAGCCTGGACAACCACACACTGCTGTCCCTCTATCTGGGGAGTGATGTCACAATAGCCCTGGGCATCACCTTTGACACAGTCTCCCTCTCTGTGTCTGTCCAGGCTGCCTCCTAGAGCTCTCTCATCAGCCTACTTCTCGCCATCTCCTAGGCCAATCCCCTGGTCCAGCCCACTGCCCTCCCCACATAACCCACTGCAACAGCCTGACAACTGCTCTCCCTGCTTTCACCCCTGCCTGCACTCCCCTGGGCCGCAAGTCACCCTCTGTAATGGTCAGAAAGATCTTTTTCAAGTGAAACTCAGAGGCCTGCTATTCTCCATTTAAGATCCTTCAAAGAATGTATGCCATTGTTCGTAGGATAAAACCCAAAGGCCCTGCACTTTCTGGTCCCTGCTCCAGCAACTTACCTCGCTCCAGACACTTTTAATTCTTTGGATTTAACCGAGGTCTTTCTTGTCCTCTGGCCCCCTACCTCCCTCCACTCCAGCCTGCCATTCATCCCTCAGGTTCCAGCTTGGAAACCACGTCCTCCAGGCGGCCTTCCCCTTTGCCCCCAAGAGGCTGGGTCTCCAGGTGGCTTGCTCTCACTGTGCCCTCCTCCTTCCTATTCATGTCACAGCAGGGGTCTGAAATGTCCAGTGTGAGTCGTGCCCCACCCTCCTAGGCCAGGAGCTCCAGGAGGACAGGGGCCACGCCAGCCTGGTTTGCTCCTGAGTCCCAAGGCCGAGCATGGAGCCTGGCATGTAGCAGATGTCCAACAAAGTGTTTTGACCCCTGAGTGATGCATTTCCTGCCTTTCTCCTTGGTCTCCCTTTGATGGACCATGGAGAACGCTGATGACAGAGTCTGAGAAGATACCAATCCATACACATAGATACCGGCTTCAGGTTTGGGGACATGTCAAGTGAGCAGATGGCACTGGGAAATGGCTCTGGAAAGGCAGAAATTCAATGCTCAGAGATTCATGTGCTGCATGCAGACCCAAAAGACTTCAATGGTGGTTAGAATGGAACAGCAGACACATTTCCTGCCCTGGAAAAGCTTCAAGTTCCCAGACAAGAACTGAACTGAGGCTACAGAATAAAAGGCATAGCTGGGAAACAAGAAAACTCACTCTCAGCACAACGCATCTGCTAACCTTGGCATACTGCAGCTGCGTGTCTTTGGGGAGTCATTTATTCTAAGCCTCAGCCTCTCCACCTGTAAAAGGGAAATAAGAATACTGTTGGGCCTGCATCAGAGCGCCCAACACTGTGAAAATAAGATTAAGGGCTATGTGTGAGGCAGTTTTTTAAACTGCGATTCACTGTCAAAGGTGAGGGGACTGCAACAGAAGGACCTGCAGAAGCAGGGACACACAAGCAGAAGACATCACTTGAATCTCAGCCTAAGTGAAGCTGGCAGGGGTCCTTTGTCCGACCAGAACCTCAAGTGTTCCTGACACCCTGAGTCACCTGGGTTCTGGGCAAATGCAGCGCCAGGGCTTCAGGTCCCAGGAGGACTCCAGGGCCTCCCGAGGTTTCGTGGGGGCGATGCGGGCATCTCCGCAGACCGGCCAGGACAGCGTGCTCTCCTTGGGGGCTGTAGGGCTCACGTGGGAGGCCGGCTTGCTGTCATCCCAGCTGTGCTGCGGAGGCTGAACGCCACGTGGGACGTGTTCAGAGCTGTCACTCTAATGACAGCTTTCTCTCACAGTCCCCTTCCTTTACCAGTCCCCGAACCCCATGGCTGTCTACCAAACAGCACAAAATCCTCCTCCCTCACTTTAGATCCCTGATCTAAACTAACTGGGAGGGTGGTCAGGATTAGCCCTAATTTGAATAACCCACATGTTGGCTACCTCCAGGAATCCTAAATTCTTCAAATTCAAAGAACCACCTGTACTTTAGTATCAAAATAAAGATGATTCAATACCCCAATCCCAGGTAAAATGGAAAATACAGCATTCCTGGTCCAATATCTCCAGGGATTCACAAACCCGGGGAAGTCGTACTTATCTGTGTGACCTGCTGCTCCCTTTCCTGCTTCTGCACAGCTGTCCCTCCCTTCACACCTCGCCTCTTGCATCAAGCCTCTCCTCTCCGTTGCACTCTGACCCACGCCCAGTCTGGAGGACAGGCTCTTTGCCTTCGGCTCTCCAGAGCAACCAGCATACGAGCCCGCATACACAGCTGAGTCGTTCCGAAAAGGGAACGAGGGGAGTCTGCATTGCATCCCAGCCTAGCAAACAACCCAAACCTGTCTGGGCATCCGGGTTCCTGGGAGTCCCTGAGCCATTACCACCCAGAAGAATTTCACGCTGGATTTTCCTTGCCACGTTGCTCAGGCTCCCTTTATGAGGCATGCACGGCTGGAATTAAGAGCCCAAATGCTAGTTATACTAGACATAGTTATATATGTCTGAGAGCAAATCCTCCTATTGCTATTCCTTAGACCAGTGACTGGGAGCGAAATACTTGATCTGCTTGAGACTCCATTTTCCCATCTGTAAAATGGGCATGCTATTACTATGTACTTTGTGGGATTGCTGGGTAATTGAGTTAAGGTCGTAAAGCAATGCTGAGGATGTCAGCCACTTCTCTCCATCTTCACTCCACTCCTCAGCTGCCTCCATAAATTGCAGAAGCCCCTGACTTCTTAGGCAGAGTACTTCAGCTCTCTGCTTCCCTGAATGCACACCAGCCATGCTCTGGGAGTCTCACCTTCCACAGCCCTCAACACAGAACCACACTTCTTGGACTGAAATCACACCCTTGTTTCTCAAAGTGTGGTTTGAGCCAGCAGCTTCAGTTTCATCTAGGAGAGGCTAGACTTCACTAATCAGAACCTGCATCTTAAGAAGATACCCACATGATTCTTGCACAAATGAAAGCCTGAGAAACACTGAATCTGACCATTTCCCTGGAAGACAGAAGTGGCTGCAGAAAATTGTGGGCTTAAATAACATTATTTTTCTCTTCACTGCACACATTTCACACCTGTTTAGTGGGACACCAGTGTCTGGGGTACTTTTCAGGGCTCAGCAACAGAAACCTTTAGCTAATTTATTCACTGTACAGGAAGCAACCACTAGAGCACAGCCCTCTGCCAGTTGCCAAGGATGATACAAAAGGAAGACCAGAAGGGTTTCCTCCAAGATGTGGATATTGCATCAAGAAAGAGGACACGCAGAGCAGCAGCACAGGCCTTAAAGAAGGCTACAAAGCAGAATGAAACCAACTGGCAAAAGAAACCGTATGAACAGTCAGCAAGCTCAGACATCCCTCCCAGCAGGGACAACCCTGGACTTGAAACCCAAGTTTGGAAAGTATGAACTAAAGAACTTCTGCATCAGAGTCATTTATGAAATGTCTTGCCTGAGGGTTTCAGCCCTGGGCAAGTTCACTATGAATTCAGTGACACCAAGAAATGACAATGGAACCTTCTTGGGGTAAAGGGATTTATACCTAGCTTTATTCTCACAGAAGTAGGTCGAGCACTAGAATCACATCTGCAACCCGCAGACTGCAGGTCCATAATGCACCTCGTCCCTGCCTCCACCCAGAGCACTGGGCAGAGCTCTTTATATACTCAGTCAGTAATAGCTCATTGCTAAGCTCATTGCTCATTAGCCTAGCAATAGACCAATTACATCACCAAGTAGTTTAGGCTCAGGTGAGGATCCTGGCTATAGGAACTTCCATTCTCCCCACAGGAAGTTTGTTAAAAATGCAGGTTCCTGGCACACTTCTGACCTACTGAATCAGACGTTGCCCCGGGGTCTAGGACTCTGCATTTTAACTCCCCATTCCTCTCCCCCTCCAACCCAGCAGATCCTGATGCACACTAAAGTTTGAGGCCCAGGTTGAGGGCGGCAGTATGCCAAAGTTACAAAGAGGGATGGTCCTGGACTCAGGTACCTGGGTTTTGATCTCAGCTCCATCATTACCTGGCTGTGTAAACTTGGGCAAATTGTTCAACCTCTGTGTGCTTAAACTTTTTCATCTTTAAGATAAGATGTTATGAAACTTGACTTAGTTAAAACATTTAAAGATCTCAGAATAGTGTTTGGCCATAGTAAATGCTGGATAAATATAAGTGATTTTGTTACTATCACAACAGAGGTCATGCCTGAGAGATGACCAGCCCTGAGCTGCACAGTCCCTTTGTGTCAGGAGACATTACCCAGCCTGGAAGCCTCCTGCCCACAAGGCTGAGTGGTTGAGCCCCACACAGACCTATAGTGCTCACATTTTCTTTGCTTCCATGTGAAAATCACTAGAAATAAAAAATCCCTGGCCCCTCTATCTGCTGGGAGATGCTTACCCAGTTAAGGGCATAGGGCAATGGTTCTCAACCTTGGCTGTGTATTAGAATCACCTAATTCTAATACAGAGCTCTAAGAAATACTGATGCCTAGGTGTACCACTCCCAAAACTACTGATATAATTGCTCTGGGATTTGACCTGGGTACTTGGAAGAGGTGAGTGCTTCCCAGGTGATTTTAGTATGCAGCCAAGGTTGAAAACCACTGATATAAAGTTACAATTCAGTGGTAGGAAGTGATGGACTTTTCTCAGGATAGAAAGGGGAGATTATTATTTGTACAGTCAATCTTTCAGGACAGGGATGGGTCTTCAGCCAGGAAATCTCGACAACTTAGAGAATGATCTAAAACCAGCCTACTGAGGGCCCTCATCTCTTTCTGCATTTTGTGGTCTTGAGTCGGGTGAAAGTTCAAAGACAGCCTCTTCCATAGGAAATCTAGCTGGGAACCAGGCAAGGTGGTAGTGGCTCTGAAAGAGTGTCTTAGCTGGGTGGTTCTTGTTTTGACTCTTTCAGTAAGGTTGCACAATTTATGGCTACAGTCATCTGAAGGTTCAATTAGGCTGGGTGGTCCTTTCAAAAGTGGCTTATGCACTTGGCCATTGGCAAGTCTCAGCTCTTTGCTGGCTGTGGGCTGGACACCTCAGATCTTCACCATATGGATGGACCCCTCTACAACATGGTGGTTGACTTCATCCAGGGCTAGTGAGGAAGAAAGAGAGACAGAGAGACAGGACAGAGGGAGGAGTGAAGAGGTATTTTTCCTCCCAACTGGCAGCATGTTTGCTTGCTGGTACATCCTTGATCAAATGCTTAGAGAGCTTTCAGAGATGATTACATGGAAGCCTTAATCTGTATATTTGAATTACAGATTTAATATATATTAATATTTAGTAGAGTAAGACCCTTCTTACTTTTACCTATTCTGGCCACATTATTCTTCCAGATGAACTTTAGAATCATTCTGTCCTGTTCGAACCGATTTATTTTAAAACAAGGAGCTATTTTGAAAGTAATGAATATCTTCACAATGTTCAATTTCCCATTCAAAAGCATAGAGTTTATTTAGAAACTTTATATCTCTCAGTGAGACTATACTTTTCTGCCTATAGATCTTCTATATTGGTATCATGTCTTGATACTGTTTTGCTTAATTACTCTGTTTTCCACTGCTGCTGGGATTATTTTTTATCCCATGATATCTCTTAACTGGATATTACTGTCATTTGAGAAATCTACTGATGGTTGCCATTTATTTTGTATCAGGCAATTTTGCTGAACTTTCTTATCAATTTGAAAAGATTTTCTGTCAGTTTTCTAGGGTTTTCATATCATTTTTACATGCAGTCATATCATTTGCAGATATTGATAAATAGGCCTCTTCATTTCAATAGAAACACCAGTTTTCTGCTGTATGTTCCATTGTCCTCATAGTGAGAGTGAGCATCCTTGTTTGTTCCTGATTTTATGGAACTACTTCCTATATTTTACTATAAACTATGATGTAAAATGTTGGTGTGAGTTTTGTATTTACATTAAAAAGAATCCTACTTTTTCTAGCTTCCTAAATATTTTAAAAGCAGGAGTGGGGTTTAATTATGTCTACAGCCCTTTTAGCATCTAGTAAGATCAGCAGAGCTATATTATACTAGTATATTTCATTGACTACAAAATGCATTGCAATTTCAGAGATGTTAAAACCTGAAAAAGAAAAGGTACATCTGAGAACTTAGATGTCCTAATATTAAACCACAAGGATAGGCCCTACTATTTTAAGGAGAAATATGATTTTTATTATTTTGTTGAATTAGGTTTGCTCAATTTTAATTGGAATTTTAAAACATTCATATATGCTATTATTTGATAGCTTTTTAAAGTATATTTATATTTATTAGGTTCTTATATTGGAGTGTCCCTAACTTCATAAAACAAATTAGTTAGCGTTCCCATTTTTTTTCCTTACTCAGGAATTGTTTATGTGGCATGAGAATATCAGTAAATGATGGCAAGTATCATATCAGTAAAAGTTTCTTGTCTCAGAGACTTATTTAAGAAGTACTGTTTCAATAAATTCTTTATTTTCATAGTCATTAAGCTCTTCTGATTTTCCACTTTTTTCTTGAATTAGTGGATTCTTTATATTTTTCTGAAAAATTATCATTTGCTTTGAGATATTTTTATTTGTTGACGAAGAAATGTATTTGCTTAATCTTTAAAGAAATGTCTGTATCCTTTGATTTATCCCTTTCTTATCCTTAATTTTTTTGTGTGTTTTTTCTCTTATTTACTATTTAATTTATGAGATTTGCCTTTTCAAAGAAACAAGTTATTGTGTTTACTTTTTGTGTTTTTCTATTCCTTATTAATCCTTTAACCTTTATTTATTTCTTTCCTCTGCTTGTTTTATTTAAATTAGGTTTTAAAATAACTTTTCACATTGACTATTGAATACTTACTTCAGCTCATCAGTCTTTATGTCTTCATTTTACTATGCTATTATTATATTTTTTAAGGCAAAAAAATACCTATGAAGAAGACTAGCTATGTCGTATCCATTTTGATATGTAATATTCTCATTTTTGTTACTTTCTAAGCAGTCTCTAGTTTTAATTGTATTATTCAGATTCTCTGCATATTTATTTCTCCTGTCCAATAACTGTTTAATATGAAAAAGAGCATTCTCACAGCTAGAAACTTGTTCCTCACTCTCCCTTCCATTTCTGTTTTTTATAGTTCATGACCGTCATGTAGTATATATTATTTTTATACTTCCATTGTAGATTTCACCTTTTATCATTATGAAGGTTAATGATAAAGACTCTATCGCACGTAACACAACTGCACATCTACTATGTGTGAAATATATATTGCCACCCTGATTCCCTTTGGTTTACATTTCCCTAGTGAGTCTTTTCCTATTTTTTATTGTTAGGATTTCTGCATCAGTTTGTTGTACTTAAATCATAGTTATTTTTAAACTATTTAAAAGTATTTTATTCTTAAAAGGGGGTCAGTCATTTATGTCTATACTCATAAATATGTTTGGTCTTCTGTCTTTATGTACATTTTGGCTTCTATTTCTAAATCTTTTTTATCCTTTCCTGTCTTTTGTTACCAAAATGCAATTTGTTGGCTTTAATCTTCTCCTTAAATATACACTGTCTTCATTTTTATCAAAGGTTACCTTTAACTTTTTTCTAGATGGTTTTTTACTCTATTTTTCCAATTAGTGATATTTGGACCCTTTGACTCCTTGATTCAGAGGACAACTTGTGCATTCAGTGCCTTGGATTGTCCCCAACTTCCCATTTTTTTTACCATTTTTTAAATATAGTTTTAGGCTAAACACAATTATTCTTGGTAATTTCTTCCAGTTTTGCAGGTAGCTTTATAAGCTATTTAAACCTGATTATACTCATTCATCTATTCTTTCAATAAATACACAATGAGCATTTACTGTAGACCAGGTACTAGTGATAAAACAGTGAACAAGATAGATAAAATCCCTAAATTCATGAAGCTTAAATTCTGGTGGGGGAGATAGAAAATAATATGTAATTAACATTAAATAAAT
>JAVSCE010004654.1:0-10309 GCA_032199065.1 Smutsia gigantea | reverse complement strand
GATTTCTCAAATCCTTTGGATGCCTCTTGGTGACTTTTTTCATTTGTTAGTGATTTTACTGATGGGTAGACTAAATTCAACCAACTCAGATAAATCTAGTAAATTTAACATACACTTATGTCTTAGCTAATACAGCCTGGTATTTTACTATTGACAGTCACCCAGTTCAGCTGCCTGCATCTAGGCAGGTCTTCATTCACACTATCCTGAGATAGCTAAAAAATTGGAGATTCCAGATAGAATGCTTATGGTTCTTGAGGGGATTGGGGGCCCTAACCTAGCCACAGGGTAGGGGCCCCAGCCATTCTGCTGAGTTCCTAGTTGATCTGGGTTTCAGATATAGGAGCAGAAGGCCAAAGGAAATAGGGCTAAAGGAAGGCCGTGCCAGGCTACAGAATAAGAATCAGGCCAGAATTGGCTGATTTGCAGAACTGCATGGAAATTGGCTCCTTTTCTGCTTATTAATGGTGGTATACATTGCTTTCCTACTCTAGTAGGTAGGTCCATATTGCAATCCTACCTTATCCCTCTGCCATACCAGCAGTAAACCCCTAACTGTAGGGATGGGTCTGATGGTGACTTCATAGCCACATTCCCTCTGTACCCCAGCACAGTCCAGGGATTTTCAGGGCTACAGGTGAGTGCACATGGAGCCTGAGTCATTTGCAGAAGTGTCTTAGGCTAGGGAACAGATTTTGGGAAGAGGCCCTAGTACAATGGCTGTAAAGAAATACTAATTCTAACCTTGCCCTAAGTTGCTATGACAAAAGGCTCTGTGAATAGCATATTTGGTATGGACCCTAGTCCTGTGTAAAACACTTGCCTAGGAAAGTTAACTCCTGGTGGCCTTTTCTCCCTAAAATTTACCTCTATATTTGCTCCTTCAAAAGAATCTATTCACCTGGAGATCCAACTGAATTATTAGAATTGTGTCTGGATAAGGACCCATGACCCCAGGAACTTTAAGAGGCAATATAAGGGTCCAGGGCCTTAACAGTAATGAGCAACAATGATCCTATTGAGCAAATGGCCCCTGGGAGATGTTTGGGGACCTAGAAGTACAAGGAAAAGAACATAGGTTTGAGAGCCAGTCGGACTTAATTCACATGCTTCTTACAAGCTGTGTGGTTTTAGATGACACTTCTCTGATTCTCAGTTTTCCTTTCTGCAAAGTGGGAATAATGATGCCTACTTTGTTAGGAAGCTTAGAGATCACATAGGTAAATTCCCAGGCACTTTAGTGGAAGAGATATTCTATTGAGATATTAATAAGATAGGAAAGCAGTATTGCCCTGTGTGGGGAGGTAGCTTAGTCAACCACCAATGGCTGTGGTTGTACATCTGATTTTGAGATATTTAAAAAGTACTGAGCATGTGGTCTGGGAAGCCAGCTTCAATAAAGATGAATGCATTTGTCTAATGTTCTTTGGATCCCCAAGGAAGCCTACCAAGTGTCTGTGAAGGAGACAAGCAGGGAGACATAGTGTTCTAAAATAAGATGGAACCTATCCATTGTGAGGCAGTAGAATAAAACCAAAAAGCCCATGTAACAGTCCCTGCTTTACCAAGTAAACGGATTACACCTAGTTGTCTGTGAAGCAACAAATCAACAGCTGCAGATTTGTGCTATGGCAATGTTTTTCTTTCTGCTTAGCATCTAGCCACTATTCAGAGGCTACAACAGAAACTGGATAGGCAAATAATTAGATACGCCTGGTGCAAAAAAAAAAAAGAATGCTGATAAAATAGCATAAGTGGCAAAAGTATGATTCTTTTAAAACTTGCATGTGGCTCAACAAAGATTCCACCCACGATGAGTGATGCTAAAAAAAAAGAAATCTTTGATATACCTCCTCTAGTTAGCACTGTTTGACTTGACGCACCTCTGTGGTGGTGTTTCCGTATGTAATCTTATCAAGAAATTTCTCCATAGTTTTGACTATTCTCCATACCCCAGTGACTCATAACTTGCATCGCTAGATCTGACCTCTCCCTGGAACTTGAGACACTTCTTCCCCCAAGTTGTTTGCTGGACATCTCAGACCTGCATATTTTACAGGCACTTTAGACTCATGGAATATCCTCCTATTTCAGTAGGTGATGCTATGTTGTGGTTAGCAGTGGACTTGAACTGCTAGGCCTAGCTAATGAGCAGGCCACTTCCAACAGAAGAGATCATGAAATGGGCAAGAAGCTTCTAAGAAATCTTGACCATTACTGAGCCAGATCTTAAAGCTTAGTGTAAAGAGTTAGAAGCGAAGGTTAGAAAATCCATCTAAGCAATCTATATTTAAGTGGATGGCTGCTATAAAAGGTTAAGCTATCTAGAGGGGGGAAAGTCAGTAGGCAGTAAGACTTAAGGGAAATCTGACCAGCAAGAACTAGAACTTTGGCATTAGAGAATATGATGGAAGTGTGGGCAAGCTGACACTGGAAAGTACACCAGTGAAAGTTAATGAGCTTTTAGAGCCCCAAAGAAAGTTAGCTCTCGTGACAGCCATAAAGGTTGCTAAGTCTCAGTGCTACACTAACAGTTGGGAGAAACACTGGGCCAGGCTCCTGTCCTTTTGGCATTTCAATTTCCCTATTTGTAAAATAAGGGATTTAGGCTACTTTTTTAGACCTAATGCAATTTTTTAACTTTTATTTTGAAATAATTATAAGTTCACAGGAAATTGGAAAGATAGTAGAGATACTGTATGCCCTTCACCCAGTTTCCTCCATTGACCACATATTAGGTAACTATACAGTATCAAACCCAGGAAACTGATATTGGTAAAATGTGCATGTGCAGTTCTCTGCCATTTTATCACATACATAGATTCACATAGCCACCACGACTATCAAAATATAGAACTATTCCATCACCCCAAATATCTCCCCATACTACTAATTTATATTCACACTCACACCTGCTTCACCCTACCACCACCTCTAAACCATGGTAATCACTAATCCCTTCTCCATCTCTAAGTCAGTAAATGGAATCATACAGTATGTGACCTTGTAAGATGGGCTTTTTGACATTCAGCATAATACCCCTGAGATCCATTCAAGTTTTTGCAAGTATCAATAATTTGTCCCTCTTTATTGCTAAGTAGCATTTCATTGTACGGATGTTCCACCATTTGTTTAACCACTCATCTATTGTAGGACACTTCGCTTGCTTCCAGATGTTGGCTATTAATAATGCTATGAGCAAGCAGAGGTTTTGTGTGGATATAAGTTTTCATGTATCAGGGATAAATGCCCAAGAGTACCATTACTAGGTCTCATGGTATATGTATGATTATCTTTTTAAGAAACTGCCAACCTGTTTTCTTGAGTGGCTGTAACATTTCATATTACTACAGCCATTTATGAGATCCAGTTTCTCCACATCCTTGCCAGCATTTGGTATTGTCACCACTTATTATTTTTGCTATTCTAGTAAGTATATAATGATATCTCATAGTTATCTTAGTCTGCATTTCCCTAATACAAGAAAAGTTGAACATCTTTTATTGTGACTATTTGTCATATATATATATATGTCCTCTTCAATGAAACATTCCTTCATATCTTTTGCCTTTTCCTTTTTCCTTTATTTTATTTTTTTGCATTTCCCTGATGATTAGAGATGTAGAGCATCTTTTCATGTGCCTATTGGCCATTTGTGTTTCTTCTTTGGAGAAGTGCCTTTTCATGTCCTCTGCCCATTTTATTTTTATTAAGGTATCATTGATAAACAATCTTATGAAGGTTTCACATGAGCAACATTGTGGTTACAATATTGACCCACATTATCAAGTCCCCCCTCTTTTGCCTATTTTTCAATTGGATTGTTTGGGGTTTTTTCAATCAAACTTTTTAAGTTACAGATATGAGTCTTTTGTTAGATATGTGGTTTTTAAATATTTTCTCCCAGTGTGCAGCTTGTCTTTTTTTTTTATTAAAGTATCATTGATATACAATCTTATGAAGGTTTCACATGAATAACATTGTGGTTTCAACATTTGCCCATATTCTGAAGTCCTCACTCCCCCCTCACTGCAGTCACTGTCTATCAGCATAGTAAGATGCTATTATTACTTGTCTTCTCCAGCTGTACTGCCTTCCCTGTGAACTACCAATATTGTAATTGTGAAATGTAGTGCCCCTTAATCCCCTTCTACCTCCCCACCCACCCTCCCCAACTCCTACCCTTTGGTAACAACTAGTCAGTTCTTGGGAGTCTTCAACTATGCTGCTCTTCTGTTCCTTCTGTTTTGCTTTGTTTTTACACTCCACAGATGAGTGAAATCATTTGGTACTTGTCTTTCTATGCCTGGCTTATTTCACTGGGCATAATACCCTCTAGCTCGATCCATGTTGTTTCAAATGGTAGGATTTGTTTCTTTCTTATGGCTGGATAGTATTTCATTGCGTGGATGTACCACCTCTTCTTTATCCATTCATGTATTTATGGACACTTAGGTTGCGTCCATATCTTGGCTGTTGTAAATAGTGCAGTGATAAACATAGGGGTACATATGTCTTTTTGAATCAGAGATCTTGTTTTCTTTGGGTAAATTCCTAGGAGCGGAATTCCTGGGTCAAATAGTATTTTTATTTTTACTTTTTTGAGGAACCTCCATATTCCTTTCCACAATGGTTGAATTAATTTACATTCCCACCAAAAGTGTAGGAGGGTTCCCCTTTCTCTGCATCCTCGCCAGCATTTGTTTTTCTTGTCTTTTTGATGCTGGTGATCCTAACCGGTGTGAGGTAATATCTCATTGTGGTTTTAATTTGCATTTCCCTCATGATTAGCAATGTGGAGCATCTTTTCATGTGCCTGTTGGTCATCTGAATTTCTTCTTTGGAGAAGTATTTGTACAGATGCTCTGCCCATTTTTTAATAGGGTTATTTGCTTTTTGGTGTTGAGGTGTGTGAGTTGTTTTTTATTAAGATATAATTGATATACACTCTTATGAAGGTTTCACATGAAAAAACAATGTGGTGGCTACTTTAACCCATATTATCAAGTCCACACCCATACCCAATGCAGTCACTGTCCATCAGTATATTAAGATGCCACAGATTCACTGTTTGCCTTCTCTGTGCTACAGTTTTCCCCGTGATCCCCCACACTATGTGTACTAAACATAATACCCCACAATCCCCTTCTCCCACCCTCCCCACCCACCCTCCCACACCCCTCCCCTTTGGTAACCACTAGTTCCTTCTTGGAGTCTCTGAGTCTGCTGCTATTTTGTTCCTTCAATTTTGCTGTGTTGTTATACTCCACAAATGAGGGAAATCATTTGGCACTTGTCTTTCTCTGCCTGGCTTATTTCACTGAGCATAATATCCTCCAGCTCCCTCCATGTTGTTGCAAATGGTAAAATTTATTTCTTTCTTTTGACTGAATAGTAATCCACTGTGTATATGTATCACATCTTCTTTATCCATTCATCTACTGATGGACATGTAGGTTGCTTCCATATCTTGGCTATTGTAAATACTGCTGCGATAAACATAGGCATGCATATGTCTTTTTGAATCTGAGAACTTGTGTTCTTTGGGTAAATTCCAAGGAGTGGGATTCCCAGGTCAAATGGTATTTCAATTTTTAGTTTTTTGAGGAACCTCCATATTGCTTTCCATAATGGTTGAACTACCTTACATTCCCACCAGCAGTATAGGAGGGTTCCCCTTTCTCTGCATCCTCGCCAGCATTTGTTGTTCTTAGTCTTTTTGATGCTGGCCATCCTTACTGGTGTGAGGTGATATCTCATTGTAGTTTTAATTGGCATTTCCCTGATGAGTAGTGATAGGGAGCATCTTGTCATGTGTCTCTTGGCCATCTGAATTTCTTCTTTGGAGAATTTTCTCTTCATATCCTCTGCCCATTTCTTAATTGGGTTATTTGCTTTTTGGGTGTTGAGGTGGGTGAGTTCTTTGTATATTTTGGATGTTAACCCCTTGTCGGATATGTCATTTACAAATATATCCTCCCATACTATAGGATGCCTTTTTGTTCTGTTGATGGTGTCCTTTGCTGTCCAGCTTTTTAGTTTGATGTAGTCCTGTGTGTTCATTTTTGCTTTTGTTTCCCTTGCTCGAGGAGATGCCTTCAGGAAGAAGTTGCTCATGCTTTTATTCAGGAGATTTTTGCCTATGTTGTCTTCTAAGTGTTTCATGGTTTCATGACTTACATTCAGGTCTTTGATCCCTTTCGAGTTTACTTTTGTGTATGGGGTTAAACAGTAATCCAGTTTCATTCTCTTGCATGTAGCTGTCCAGTTTTGCCAACACCAGTTGTTGAAGAGGCTGTGGTTTCCCCATTTTATGTCCATGGTTCCTTTATCAAATATTAATTGACCATATATAGTTGGGTTTATATGAGGGCTCTCTAGTCTGTTCCATTGTCTATGGGTCTGTTCTTGTGCCAGTACCAAATTGTCTTGATTACTGTGGCTTTGTACTATAGCTTGAAGTTGGGGAGCGTAATCCCCCCAGCTTTATTCTTCCTTCTCAAGATTTCTTTGGTTATTTGGGGTCTTTTGTAGTTCCATATGAATTTTAGAACGATTTTCTCTAGTTCATTGAAGAATACTGTTGGTATTTTGATAGGAATTGCATTAAATTTGTAGATTGCTTTAGGCAGGATGGCCATTTTGACAATATTGATTCTTCCTATAGATGAGCACGGGATGTGTTTCCATTTATTGGTATCTTCTTTAATTTCTCTCATGAGTGTCTTGTAGTTTTCAGAGTATAGGTCTTTCACTTCCTTGGTTAGGTTTATTCCTAGGTATTTTATTCTTTTTGATGCATTTGTGAATGGAATTGTTTTCCTGATTTCTCTTTCTGCTAGTTCATTGTTAATATATAGGAAGACCACAAATTTCTGCATATTAATTTTGTATCCTGCAATTTTGCTGAATTCAGATATTAGATCTAGTAGTTATGGAGTGGATTCTTTAGGGTTTTTATGTACAATATCATGTCATCTGCAAACAGGGACAGTTTAACTTCTTCCTTGCCAATCTAGATGCCTTGTATTTCTTTGTGTTGTCTGATTGCTGTGGCTAGGACCTCCAGTTCTATGTTGAATAGAAGTGGGGAGAGTGGGCATCCTTGTCTTGTTCCCAATCTTAAAGGAAAAGCTTTCAATTTCTCACTGTTAAGTATAATGTTGGCTGTGGTTTGTCATATATGGCCTTTATTATGTTGAGGTACTTGCCCTCTATACCCATTTTGTAGAGAGTTTTTATCATGAATGGGTGTTGAATTTTGTCAAATGCTTTTTCAGCATCTATGGAGATGATCATGTGGTTTTTGTCCCTCTTTTTGTTGATGTGGTGGATGATGTTGATGGATTTTCAAATGTTCTACCATCCTTGCATCCCGGGAATAAATCCTACTTTATCATGATGGATGATATTTTTGATGTATTTTTGAATTCGGTTTGCTTATATTTTGTTGAAAATTTTTGCATCTATGTTTTCATCAGGGATATTGGTCTGCAGTTTTTTTTGTGTGTGTGTTGTCTTTGCCTGGTTTTGGTATTAAAGTGATGCTGGCCTCACAGAATGAGTTTGGAAGTATTCCCCATTCTTCTACTCTTTGGATAACCTTAAGGAGGATGGGTATTAGGTCTTCACTAAATGTTTGATAAAATTCACTGGTAAAGCATTCTGGTACAGGGATTTTGTTCTTAGGTAGTTTTTGATTACCAATTCGATTTCATTGATGGGAATTGGTCTGTTCAGATTTTCTGTTTCTTTCTAGGTCAGCCTTGGAAGGTTGTATTTTTTCATAAAGCTGTCCATTTCTTCTAGGATATCCAGTTTGTTAGCATATAATTTTTCATAGTATTCTCTAATAACTCTTTGTATGTCTGTGGTGTCTGTAGTGATTTTTCCTTTCTCATTTCTGATTCTGTTTATGTGTGTAAACTCTCTTTTTTTCTTGATAAGTCTGGCTAGGGGTTTATCTATTTTTAAAATTTTCTCAAAGAACCAGCTCCTGCTTTTATTGATTCTTTCTATTGTTTTATTTTTCGTGATTTTATTTATTAATGCTCTAATCTTTATTATGTCCCTCCTTCTATTGACTTTGGGGCTCATTTGTTCTTCTTTTTCTAGTTTTGTTAATTGTGAGTTTAGACTGTTCATACGGGATTTTTCTTCTTTCCTGAGGTAGCCCTGAATTGCAATATACTTTCCTCTTAGAAAAGTCTTCGCTACATCCCATAGATTTTGTGGTGTTGAATTATTGTTGTCATTTGTCTCCATATATTGCTTGATCTCTGTTTTTATTTGGTCATTGATCCATTGGTTATTTAGGAGCATGTTTTTAAGCCTCCATGTGTTTGTGGTAATTTTCATTTTATTTGCATAATTTATTTCTAGTTTCGTACCTTTGTGGTCTGAGAAACTGGTTGGTACAAAATCAATCTTTTTTAATTTACCTAGGCTCTTTTTGTGGCCTAGGATATGATCTATTCTTGAAAATGTTCCATGTGCACTTGCGAAGAATGTGTATTCTGCTGCTTTTGTGTGTAGAGTTCTGTAGATGTCTGTTATATCCATCTGTTCTAATGTGTTGTTCAGAGCTTCTCTCTCCTTACTTATTTCTGTCTGGTTGGTCTATCCTTTGGAGTGAGTGGAGTGTTGAAGTCTCCTTGAATGAATGTATTGCATTCTATTTCCACTTTTAATTCTGTTAGTATTTGTTTCACATATGTAGGTGCTCCTGTGTTGGGCGTATAGATATTTATAATGGTTACATCTTCTTGTTGGATTTACCCTTTTATCATTATGTAATATCCTTCTTTGTCTCTTGTGGCTTTCTTTGTTTTGAAGTCTATTTAGTCTGATACAAGTACTGCAACTCCTGCTCTTTTTCTCCCTATTAGTTGCATGAAATATCTTTTTCCATCCCTTCACTTTTAGTCTGTGTATGTCTTTGGGTTTAAAGTGAGTCTCTTGTACGCAGTATATAGATGGGTCTTGTTTTTTTATCCATTCAGTGACTCTGTGTCCTTTGATTGGTGCATTTAGACCATTTACATTTAGGGTGATTATCGATAGGTATGTACTTATTGCCATTGCAGGCTTTAGATTCGTGGTTACCAAAGGTACAAGGTTAACTTACTTACTATCTAAGAGACTGACTGAACTCACTTAATATGCTATTACAAACGCAATCTAATAGTTCATTTTTTCTCCTCCTTTTTCTTCCTCCTCCATTCTTTATATATTAGGTATCATAATCTGTAGTCTTTGTCTATCCCTTGATTTACTTTGGGGATAGTTGATTTAATTTTACATTTGCTTAGTAATTAGCGGTTCTGCTTTCTTTACCTTTGTTTTATTACCTCTGATGAGAGCTATTAAACGTTCGGAACACTTCCATCTATAGCAGTCCCTCCAAAATGCACTGTAGAGATGGTTTGTGGGAGGTAAATTCTCTCAGTTTTTGCTTATCTGGAAATTGTTTAATCCCTCCTTCAAATTTAAATGATAACGTTGCCGGATAATGTGTTCTTTGTTCGAGGCCCTTCTACTTCATTGCATTCAATATATCATGCCATTCTCTTCTGGCATGTAAGGTTTCTGATAAGAAGTCTGATGATAGCCTGATGGGCTTTCCTTTGTATATGATCTTATTTCTTTCTCTGGCTGCTTTTAATGGTCTGTCCTTATCCTTGATCTTTGCCATTTTAATTACTATATGTCTTGATGTTGTCTTCCTGGGGTCCCTTGTGTTGGGAGATCTGTGCACCTCCATGGCCTGAGAGACTATCTCCTTCCCCAGATTGGGGAAGTTTTCAGCAATCACTTCCTCAAAGACACTTTCTTTCTTTTTTTTTTTTAGTTTATTTTGATATCATTAATCTACAATTAAATGAGTAATATTATGGTGATTACACTACCCCCTTCATCAGGTCCCCCCCCAACCCCATTACAGTCACTGTCCATCAGCGTAGTGAGATGCCATAGAGTCACTACTTGTCCTCTCTGGGTTGTACAGCCCTCCCCGTGCCCCCCAACATTACATCTGCTAATCGTAATGTCCCTTCTTCCCCCTTGCCCATCCCTTCCCACCCATCCTCCCCAGTCCCTTTCTCTTTGGTAACTATTAGTCCGTTCTTGGGTTCTGTGAGTCTGCTGCTGTTTTGTTCCTTCCACAGATGAGGGAAATCATTTGATACTCCTCTTTTTCAGCTTGGCTTATCTCACTGAGCATAATACCCTCGAGCTCCATCCATGTTGTTGCAAATGGTAGAATTTGTTTTCTTCTTATGGCTGAATAATATTCCATTGTGTATATGTA